>LR990865.1:15464777-15861234 GCA_905163395.2 Endotricha flammealis
AAGTAATATACGCCAAATATGTTGGCAAAGGAGGAGCTCGATGGCGTCGCTGTGTGTCGCACTCTAATATGAACACGCAAGTTAAGCGACGTCGACCATAGCCAGCGTTTGGATGGGTTTCGTTATCTCGAGCTTCTCCGTGCTTCGGAGGGCACGTTAAGCCGTCGGTCCCGGCTTTTGTCGATCGATGACAGTCGTTAAGTCAAGTCGGTGGCCTTAGGGCGGTTTGAAAACACCGACCTCTGCCAATCCGCATTGGAGCAGCGTGGCAGAGTACGCTCTAATCACCTTCGGTTGAAGGGACACCCGTATCCCAGCAGTGGGATGATTATGGGTTGATAAATGATGATGTTGGCAAAATATGTGAAATCTTTAATTATTTATTTAAACATCCTTGTATCAACCATATTTTATGCAAATAAATATATATTCTATATCATTGCATTTTTTATCAATTAACATTGTCATAATTTTATTATTAAAAGTAAACTTACTATTGGAAAAGTATAATGCAAAGTCTAGAGATTAACTTCCAATAATTTCTGTCCCTATACTTCGTGTGACACTGAATAAATTAATTTCTTTCTTTTGTTTTTCAAACTGCTTTCCAGTAATTCTCAACAAAGTCTTCAAAAATGTACCAAAAACAAAATGTTCTCATTTCTATCTTTGAAATTGCCTTCTAATAATTCTCAAGTCTTTAAAAACCTACCAAAAAAACATTCTCTTCGGTGTGTAGGGCACACTGATAATCCTCCGACCCTTAATAAACCACCAGGTAAACATTTAATACGTACTGGAATATAAATTATGAAGATAATGCACAAAACGGTTATATTTCAGTCGGGGTCAAACGGGTCACGTTTGGTATATGTATGAGTTTTGTAAGTAGCTTAACATAAACGTAAATAGCTGTTAACACTGGATAAATAAATTATTAGAAATAATCATGGTGTAAACAAACCTCCAGAGTAGAGAGAAAAAGTAATATCTCCAAAGATCCACTTGGGGGGATCGGGAGGGTTGGCAACGCGTGAGTGATACCCCCGGTATTGCAAGCGTCTATAGGCAACAGTGATGCTTACCATCAGGCGGGCCGTATGCTTGTTTGCCACCTTTGTGGCATAAATTTAAAAAGAAAAATAAGTCCACTTCTAAACATAGGCCTCCCCCAATGATTTAGGCCTCGGTCGTCCCTCAAGATTCCAATCGCTTCCAGTATGACCGGCTGGCAGCGGCCTGCGACTTTACAATACAATACAAAATTGCAACATAAAATATAAACATACTACGTGAGAAAAGAAAATAATGTTCAAAAGGTGCTCTTTTCGCAAAAGCAATCTCTTCCAGACAACCTAACAGAAAAGGTAAAAAGATTACAGATTACATGTGATTAATGTGACTTTTCTTAGGTGGTCTGATCACTTACATACTTTAAGAGAGGTAGGGCACAGCGGATAATCCGGAGCAGCCCGTCTGGGGAAGGAACAGAAGATCGTAGCCAAATAGCATTGGTTTCGGCCATGCTGTGTTCCTACGGTGAGTAAGGTCTCCAGAGCTCCACTTGGGGGGGTTGGGAGGGTTGGCAACGCGTGAGTGATACCCCCGGTATTGCAAGCGTCTATAGGCTACGGTGATGCTTACCAACAGGCGGGCCGTATGCTTGTTTGCCACCTTTGTAATATAAAAAAATAAACATACTTTTTGTGAATATACTTTTTTTCCATGCAACTATTTTAATAAAATATAATTATCAGTTTTACAAGCCTCATTAAATAATTTTATATCTTCAAAGCGGGAAGTCCTTAAACAATATTAAACTTTTTATTATTATTTGTAAATAAAAAAGAACAAAATAATGTGAAGGTAAATTTTAATAAGGGTATAGTATTTCGTTTAATACATCTGACCTTGTTTTTAATTAAATGTTAAATTGTATCTTCAGTATAACGTGGCAGACAGACCACTGGGTCGAGTGGCTAACAATGGCCACTTTGCCCTAAATGCCGCGGGTTCGAATCCTGCACAAGACTTATATTTGTGACCATGAACACGTCTATTTTGTTTCTCCCTCTAGTGCCGAAGGTAGAATAACTACTAACGCACCAATTATCATGTTTCCTTCATAGCAAGTATTCTACTTGTAGAGTGGTGACTTGCTATGACGTTGACATTTGTAAGTTGCTGTCGAGCAGCTCGATGGCTTTGCTGTGTGTCGCACTCTAATATGAACACGCAAGTTAAGCAACGTCGACCCTAGCCAGTGTTTGGATGGGATTCGTTATCTCGAGCTTCTCCGTGCTTCGGAGGGCACGTTAAACCGTCGGTCCCGGCTGTTGCTGATGGATGACAGACATTAAGCCAAATCGGTGGCCATCGGGCGGCTTTAAAACACCGGCCTCTGCCAATCCGCATTGGAGCAGCGTGGCAGAGTACGCTCTAATCACCTTCGATTGAAGGGAGACCCGTATCCCTGCAGTGGGATGATTATGGGTTGATATGATGATGATGATGTCGAATAGATCGTCAATTACTCTTTTTTTTTTTTTTATACCACAAAGGTGGCAAACAAGCTTACGGTCCGCCTGATGGTGAGCGGTCACCGCAGCCTATGGACACTTGCAACACCGGGAGCATCACTCGCGCGTTGCCGACCCTGTAAAAATCTTTTAATGCCCTTTTTGAAGAACCCCATATTATAGTCTAAAGGAAAGACCTCGCGACAATTTATTCCAGAAACGCGGCCTGAGAATAAAACCTCGATTTGGTATAGGCAAAACATGGATCGATCGGGTTTGCCATTCCAGCAGGGAAGTTTGAATAGCCCTTGGAAACTTTGAGGATCCATTGGTTAATCAAGACTAAAAGTTTTCATTTTTTTTTTCATTTATTGTCTCGCTACGTCACCCGAGAAACTTTAGGGCGAGCTTCTAGAACTTTTATTAACAACTATTCGCGTTTGGGAAGGGTTAGGTAAAGGGTGGCAGACCAGATGGACGCTTAGTTTGTTTTTATCCAAAGTAAAAGAAAAATATTGAATAAAAAGTTACAGGATTTACAATAAAGCGTATAAGTCGTGCCTCAGACACTTTGTACCTCAGTTGGAAAGAGCTCTCAGAGGGATATCGAGCGAACGTGGGTTCGAATCTCACCTGGGGCAAGGAGGTAAAATTTAAGCAATATTTTCAATATAAGAAAGGTGAGCTAAACCGTAACAACTAAATAAAAACAATCAATTTACTCTGTATTATTTAAAGATAGAAAGAAATAAAGTATATTCTCTCTCTCTAGCTCTCTCTCTCTCTCTCTGAATGAAATTTCTTTGCACAGCAGCGTTTGCTCAGCGACAGCACACATACTTGCATAACAGGTATCACCCTGTTTATAACGATTAAGTTTAAAACATAGTTTTAAGGTTTTTTTTATACCACAAAGGAAGCAAACAAGCATACGGTTAGCTTGGTGGTAAGCACCACCGTAGCTTATAGACGCTTGCAATACAGGGGGTATCACTCACGCGTTGCCAACCCTCCCACCCCCAAGTGGAGCTCCTTACTCAACGTTGACAAAAAGTAATTAGACACAATGTGTATAAATATATGTGTGTTTCAATAACACTGGCCAATCCGCATTGGAGCAGCGTGGCAGAGTACGCTCTTATCCCCATCGATTGAAGGGAGACAATCGTAACCAAACCGGAAACCGTATCCCTGCAGGGGGATGATTGGGTGCTTAGGGAGAAAACATACTAAAAGTCCTGAGAAGTCTAGGATGATCCGGAGGGGGGGGGGGTCAATAGGGTTTTCGCTAATATCTGAAAAACGGTACGTTATAGCGAAAAATGGTCTATGACGAAATGAAAGCACATAAAATTCTCTATTATTCGCTAGGGCTTTAAGTATGTTTTCTTGCACCCTAATTAAGTTTGTAAACAAATCGCTTAGATTCCCGCTCACGCACTTTACTCACTTTTGAGGCATTCGTTGACTGGACTACGAAGAAATTTTATAAGTAACATGTTTATAAAGTAGTGTGTACAATATACAATTTTGGTACTTCTATTGTAACAATGTAAAAGTTTCTTCGTAAACACTTTCCTTTGTGGTACAGAAGCTTTCACATTGGACTTCTTTCATGCACAGCAGTCTATGTATCTCTCATAAAGCATGTAATCGTGTGGTCCACGCGAACGAAGTCGCGGGCACAGCTAGTAGTCTACATAATAAGACAAGTTCCAAGAAGTTCGCTCGACGTTACATGATATTAACTTAAAAAGTTTAATGGAACAGGAACTAAAGTACTTTTGCACTACACAGCTTAATACGACTTCTGTATTATTAGCTAAGGTCTCGAATAAAATAAAAACTTGTCCAGAGCAAGATTACGAGACTTAGTTTTCTGAGATAAAAATGGAATTCCCTAAATGGTATAAAATTTTTCATCCGTCCGCTTGTGTATAAGTTGGAGAAAGTTTTTTGTGAAATTCTTTTGTGTTCTCGTATTTTTACAAGGTTCTATTTAACTTGCTATTTGTTAATTTGTTTAGGTCCATGCAAACTGAATTATAACCACAACACACAGACTTGAAACATGTCAGGTGAAACTTAACGTTACTTTGGTCAATTGCAATGCTGATCGAGTCGGATAGTTTTTAAGAGTATGGTCCCAGGTCTTTCTTGGAGTCGTAGAGCGTTAATGAGTTGAGCTAGATCGACCAGGGAAAAACCACCTTTTCATAGAATATCGACGTAAAGCAGCGACGCGTTTCAAAAAAAAGAATATTTTCTACCACTTTGTGTAAACATTCTAAATTACAGCTTTCTAATGTTAGGCGTCTCGGAGCTAGACCGCGGACAGACAGACATGGCGAAACTGTAAGGATTTCTTTTTCTTCTTCTTCGTCGATTCCTCATGACTGAGGGTCGTGATTATCATGTCCCGACTGCTGGACCTATTTCTTTCAGGCTTCAATCGTCTTTCTTCTTTCCCTGCTTTAAGTCTTACGTCCATAATAGCTACTGGAATGTTAGATTTGGTGGTCTGGGCTCTAGGGTCTCTAACGATATCCGTCCATGTAGTCGGTGACCCTCCTCTGTCCTTTTTTACTATGGAACCCTAAAAATGACACCGCTTGCATAATAAAAAAAAATATAGGTTAAAAGATAGACAAGAGATGTTTTGTCGTAAAATTGTGTTGTTAGATCCAGCATCTGATTAGTAACTCTGTTGTATCGAGATAGAGCACGGCGCGGTATTGGCTGTCACGCTTCTGTTATCGAGGTCGATTATTTCATGTTTCAGTCCATTTTATTTTGAATATACTCAAAATTTTATTTTACGGTTAATTGTTAATAATTAGGCAAAAGCCGCAACAGTTAGCTATTTTGGTACCTAGTATATTTTGTGTAAATTTTGTGTTATATATGTTACTGTAAAAGCTCGAACCACAGTAAATCCTAAGATTTTCTAGTAAAACCTAAGATTTACCAATTCTTAATGGTAAATGTCCAAAAAGGTTTGCGATTCGAACTTTTACCACCATTCACTTGGTAAATCTTAAGATTTACTTTAAAAGCACGGTAAATGTTGCCGCCAAACGTAAAACAAAAGAAAAATAAAAATAAAAAAAACATACTCGTTAACATTGACAAAGAGTTCCATTTTCAAAATATAAACTTATTTTTTAATTATATGTATAATATGTAGGGACAATTCATACAGATTGAGCTAGCCCCAAAGTAAGTTCGAAACTTGTGTTATGGGATACTAACTCAACGATATTATATTTTATAACAAATACATATATAGATAAACATCCAAGACCCGAGGCCAATCAGAAAAAGTTCGTTTTTCATCATGACCCGACCGGGGATCGAACCCGGGACCTCCTGGGTGGCGGTCTGGCGTGGTAACCATTACGCCACGGAGGTCGTCGAATTATATTGTTTACAAGTGGCCAGTTCTAAAAACTTTCAGTGTCGCCCTAGTACCAACTGTTCCTAAATTTATTAATAAAATAATATCCGAAATGAAAATAATTTAATAGATTAGGATTAGTTATTTAATTACTATCGTTTGATACCTATATAATATAAGTACTTACCTAAGGTTTTGACATTGTATTCCTAAAACCAACATCTACCAGCTGACAGTGGTAAAACCTAGCATATACTGAATTCGAATGGTAAAAGCCCGAAAAAATCGTCCGATTTTCAGAAATACTTACATTTACCAACTCATGTCGGTAAATCCTAAGACTTACTTTTAAATCTTAAGATTTACCGTGGTTCGAGCTTTTACAGTAACATATACATAGATTCGTTTGAAAACTATCAATTAAAAAATACCTTTGAAAGCTGCTGCTGCAGATGCGAATAGAAAAAAGCAATAAATACTTCTTTCTCAATAAATAATAAAAAGAAACACGAAATGGGGGTAGGGAGACTTTTGCTAATAATAATAAATAAATTCTACATAATTCGCACAGTGCCATAATATATCGATGCCTATTTGATTTTTTTATAAAGTATTCAATTTAGTATAGTTTTTTTTTTAAAACCAACATTTTGCAAACAGTATTAGCTTAGCAACTAAATAAGCAAATTACAGGTCTTAACAAATACAAGTATTTTAAACAATAATGTTTTTATATAAAAAGTTACTATTAGGTAATTTATTCGTTTATCTCTCAGCTTATAGGCTAATAAATAATAAAAAGTAATGATTTGACAACAATTGAAATGTTTTTATGTGTTCATTTCCAATAAATTTCCTTGATAAATCGAATTAGCGTGCAGAATCCTAATTTTGGAGAAAATTAATTTTAGGATTTTCCCCGTCGATAGATTTCCACGAAGCAATCCCGACATTAATAAAATGCGACACTTATTATTCTTATTGGAAGCGTTATTTCTTTCACTCGAATGAAATATTACATTTTCGTCAAATGATTATTTTATTGAAAATTGAATCATGAATTTATTTCTAAAAATTTCAGTAAGTTACTGAATATTCGAGCGTTGGTTATTGGTGAGTTAGAATAGAAAACTTTCTGTACGGTATTTACCTTTATGAAATCCTCTTGCATAGGTGGGACATTACGACCTCCGTGGCGTAATGGTTACCACGCCAGACCGCCACCCAGGAGGTCCCGGGTTCGATCCCCGGTCGGGTCATGATGAAAAACGAACTTTTTTTGATTGGCCTCGAGTCTTGGATGTTTATCTATATATGTATTTGTTATAAAATATAATATCGTTTAGTTAGTATCCCATAACACAAGTTTCGAACTTACTTTGGGGCTAGCTCAATCTGTATGAATTGTTGTCTGTGTAGCAATCTTCATTCTTCACCTCTCTCGACACAACGCCTGCCTTTTGCTTCACTTAATCCGTGTAAGTTCTTCTCAGCCTTCCCCTTCCCTTCTACCTTTCCTTTTAAGATGTTCATTATAAAGTCGTCGTGTCTTCGCAAGATGACCCACAAGTATTGCGATTTTACGTAATTCAAATATGTTCAAACACAAGTCTAGTGTGTTTAGACCACCGTGCATCACGGAAATTGGCACGTTAAACGTAAATAATTCGCAAACGGATCATTGTATCGGAAAATGAGCTTCCCACACCCTCAATTTTTTTGAGAGACCTATCTAACGTTGGCCGACAACATGTTGTGTGGGCGCGAAAAAATAATTCATTTCCCCTTTACATTAGTTTACATGTAGGGGAGGCACCCCTAAAAAAATGTTTTCAAAATTTTGTTCTACCACTTCGTTACCATTGTTAATGTACGTATACATACCAAATTACCGCTTTCTAGCATCTAGTGGCTAGGCGCTAGACCGCGGACGAACAGACGGACATAGCGAAACTAAAAGGGTGGGTTCCTTCCTACGGAATCCTAAAAAATCAATAATGATGAATTTACTTAATTTCATCATCATCTCCGCCACAAGAAGTCCACTGCTGGACATAGGCCTCCTCCAAACGCCTTCAATGCGACCTGCTGGCAACGGCCTGAATTACTTAATTTATAAAGTTACAAATCAAAACTTGAACTAATTTAACAGCACTAACAAATTAAAATATAACTCGAAAGAGGCATAAAAACTAATGACACAATTAGACATACGAAAGCGGTCTATGTGATTATATCATTAACCTAATTGCTATGTTCCGTTTAGCTTCGGCCGAATTAATATTGCCATAATGTTGTATCTTGTGGTACTTGCGGTTCAACTTTATATAACATTTTGTATAGCTACTGTGGTTAGAATTGCCTTAAGTCAAATTTAGGGACGGAGTTCATCGAAGTTCGACGGCCCGGTGACGCGTTGGTAGTAAGTACTCTATCATCGTCACCAGATGGCGCAGGTTCGATTCCCGCTCAGGGACATTTATGTGATAGAATTTGTGCTTGTCTTGAGTCTGGGTGTTTTCTATGTATTCATTTACAATTATATGTCCGCGGCATTAATAGCGGCTTCCTGCAACTTTCCTTAGGTTGTCTGACCACCTACGCTGCTCTTTCCTCCATCCCAAACATTTCCTGCCCCAGTGGCCATCGGTTCTGCGCGGTATGTGCTGCCCACTACCACTTCAGCATGTTAATCCGTTGAGCTAAGTCGGTTACTTTTGTTCTGCTACGGATTTCCTCATTCGATCTTCTTCGTAGCTCACTGGGTGACCTTGAGCCTTCTCATAAGGGACCACGTCTCGGAGTCACAGATCAACACTATCAACACCAGTAACACACATTGCTCTGGAAAAAATTGCGTAGCGATAAGATCGCTTATTGTATTTCTAAATTGTATATTCTCTTTAGAAATACAATAAGCGATCTCTTTTTTTCACTAAACAAAAATTACAATATACACGATATTGTAATTTTTGTTTAGTGAAAAAAAGAGTTTTTGTATTGTATTGTATTGCTCGAAAGTTCTTCTGTTTAATTGGAATTTGGGCCTAGAAGATGTTAAATGTTAATGCTAGCCAAAATTTGAGACACAACCTAGCCTTTAATTACAATTTAAGGTGCTTACTTAGTCCCAGATGTCTTGAGCACAATATGATATCCGACGCTGCAACTACCGGTCAAACTGTTGCTAATTACACACGGGGACATTATACTGCCAATGAAAGTGCCATTAAGTTCCTCCAACAAGTCCCCGCGGAGCTATTGGGATCTTGGTTTAAGACATAAACCACAGACATGAGTCCTGAATAGATGATAATGTTTTGAATATGACACTGATTGTTTTATTTTATTACTGGGATTCCGCATCGACTTCTCTGGATTAGTAAATATATCTTTATATTTATAGCGCATAACTTCTGAACGACTTCACCAAATCCAACTTCGGTTTCACTTTTCTTTTGCCTTTAAATTCGTGCCTAACTTCACTTCACTTTCCGGGAGTGTGGTACATTGCCATGAAACTCACTACGAACATATTTTTTTATTAGAAACTAGAGAAACCCGCGCAACTTCGTGTGCGTTTATCCCGCTTTCCCGTGGGAATTTCAAAAAATCCTTTCATATCGGTTGCCTACATCATACACCACACTTTTCAGAACACACCCAAAAAATTGTGATATGTTTAGATATATATTTTTTCTATTTTTATACTTCTCATTACAATCTTTGGTGTTTATGAAATAGGCTAGCCCGACCGGTGAAGAGCCACCCTTATACAGAATATTGACGTGAAGCAGCAATGCATTGCGTTCGGAGAGTGAAATATCCGAAATTCTTGTTTGTCACCTTTGTGGTATAAAAAAAATCTAACTCATTCCTTATACTATTTCTCGCTATATCCTGTTTTTTCCTGTTATAGGTCGGCAACGGGTTAGGGACCCTAGAATCTATGTGCTCCATAGTCGACGGTATCAAATGATCCATATTCCTGAGCTTGTTTTCCAACCACTTCCGTAAAAAAAATTCAATACCTACCTCAGCCTACAACAACACTACGAAATAATAGAGCGAGTCGACGTAATGAGATTTCCTATAAGTGAGAAAGAGACAATATCAATATGAATGCCATTTAACCATTGACCAATTTAACTTGAACCCTGTCAAATATTATAAAATTTAATATTTAATTACTTACTATTTATTTATCGATGAATATGATTCAGTCCGCTTTATACATAGTTAGAATTTTAGCTGTTTTTCCGATATCACAAACAGAATAAATAGACGACATTATGATTGAATATTCACAATTTATAATTACATGACAGATGACACTTCACTTCACGGATGTGTCAAAATGAAATGTAATTGAAATCAAAAGCACTAAGGAGTATGAGTATTGATATCAACTCGAAGAAAATTACCCACAAAATACATTTTTTTCAAGAATTTCAATAAAATAAGAATCACATCTTCCATCAATTCTCTTAAACAATTTTTATGCAAAATTTGAAGTAGATTGGACCAAGGAATCAAGTTGTCCCATAGTAACTTTACCCCCCTTTTTTACCCCCTTAGAGTTCGAATTTCGAAAAATCCTTTCTTATCGGACGCCTACGTCTTATAATAGTTCCACCTGCCAAGTTTCAGATTTTTACGATGAGCGGTTTAGGCTGTGCGTTGATTCTCAGTCAGTCAGTCAGTCAGTCAGTCAGTCAGTCAGTCAGTCAGGACAAAGCATTTTATATATATAGATAAAAGAAACAATTGAGGAACGGTTTCGATGTAAACCTGATAGTTCATATTATTCTGCAAAATAAAAACTTTCTATTGTTAGAAATTATAGCATGATATCAAGAGGTATCCAATGTTACAAAGAACGCTTGTCTCGAACAAAAAAACAGTAGCGCAGTTAAATTGATTCAGGGTTAGCACAATACAGTAACAAGTGCAGCTTCTGAACTGAAGTATAAAGAATGTATTAATTGCTTGCTGTAGCCCGCCACTTCGTTTGATTGCTTTTGTTTCCTGTCATTCATTTTAAGAACCACAGCCCGCGGCGCAGAGGACACGCGTCTCGTGTTACGTTGAGCTCTTGGTGTTTTAAACCTCACGATGAAATGATTGCAACTCCGGGATGGACGCGCGTCATCTGCGCGTTTAAAATACGCCGTGGGCTGTGGCTCCAAAGGAAATATTTTAAACTAGCCGATGCCCGCGGTTCAACTCGCGAAATCCCGTTTTGGCTGATATTGGGGACTAAATAACTATCCTATGTGTTAATCCAGGTTATAAACTAATGATGAAAATTTTTGACCAGCCGTTTTTGCGTGAAAGAGTAACAAACATCCATACATCCTCACAAACTTTCATCTTAATAATATTAGTACTTAAAGATGGATAATAATGGATATAGATTGTGATAATTTTTTTTGTCTTTGCCAAAATGATTTAAACTTTGGCAACTGCAATATTTAAATAAATCGAACTATAAAGTGAATATTTGAATACAAAATAAGTATTACATAAATATCCAACTTCACTTTATTCATTGTGTTTCGGCAATGCGAGATTTGGCAACCCTTGCTTCCACGTACGAAAAGAAAAACTAACAACTAGTGTCAAGTGTGAGTACTATTTGTTCTAATGGGTTCCGTATGCGGGACTTTCACGGCGTGTCATTCAGTTCGTGTTTCATGCTTGATATCAAAATTCGATGTAAGTATCTATTGTCTAGACCTATGCATCAAGGTGTCGCTACTCGCTACATCTATATACCCGTCTCTTTTATATAAGTAGAGTGAAAGGAGACGGGTAATGACTAATGGGTATATGGATTTTAAAAAAGGCTAGCTGTTGAGTTTCTTGCGGCGGCGCTTGTTCATTGTCATTCACGTCGAAAGTGCTAGTAGGTTAAAAAATATTGACGTGCAACGTAAAAACATTGACGTAAAAAAAAGTTTTTTTTATTTTATTTTATCATTACCAATTAAATCAGAATTTTATTTGGATCACGGAACCCTAAGAACAGTGACATTGCATGTAAAGTGAAATAAATAAACGGTAGCTTAGCATTCTGAGACCGGTCGGCGATTTCTGCGACAACTATTTGCCCGGGGGAAATACGATACCGCCGGTTTTTCTTACCTCTCACTCTTGACCAGTGAAATAGAAAAGGACAGAGTAAACGACAGTCGTATTGTTGAACGGTGGCCAGTTTGTTGGTATAGGGTCAGGATTTAAAGGGAATGTTTACGACCTAGGCGAGTGTACCGCAATTTTTCACATCTAGATTTCTCTGTCTGAAACATTGTTAACTAGGGCACGGATTGTGTTCTTTGTAAAATATCACAATATAGGTATTTTTTGAAAATAATTTTTAGTTTCCATTTTATGAAATAGGCTAGCGGAACCTTAGTACCATCCTCTCGCAGAATACTGTCGTAAAGCAGTATTGCGTTTCGTTCGGTGAGAGAAAGAAGGACGCTCAGCTCCGTTCTTAAAATTAAAATAAAATCGTCTAGTCAGAGAGTAAACCTTCACATAACACAATCATAGACATATTTTACATATTATTTCAGTGTTATATCAGTTTTAAATATTAGAACTCATCTCAAATAAACTACTCTATAAACTACCACCATGTTGAAAAAAAAAAGAAAAATAACCGCTAGGAAAAGAAATGGCGAAAGGAACACCATACCATCCTATCGATCCACTCTGCGATAAGTGCCCTAGGATCCATACCGGTGGATCGAGTCAGTGGATCCATTTTGATGTATTTTATGCAGTTTTTCTTTGTGTGATCCAATACGTAAAATGTCTTGTTATTTTTTTTTATGTGCCTAAACAATGTACCTAATATTTGCATGCCAGTATATGCTGAATGATGAGAATATAAATGATTAATATAATAATATTTTATATTCTTACCATATATCTACGTATAATAGAGCCCGTCGTACTTACCTAATTATTTCTTGTTGATAGTACGACGTACTAATTTGTAGGTAGATTCGTTATGACATCCTTTATTTAATAAATGTTATTGGTAACCAGTTACGTGATTCGTCCCAGAATTCCATAACAATGATGAAGGCATTAATTTATTATCATAATATCAATTTTCGCCTCTCACTGTGGGGGGAAATATATGAAAGGAAACGCGTTTCTTTCCCGGCAAATTGCCTGCGCGTCGCTAATCGAAAATCAATCCACGCCGAGCGGTTCCTAACATTTTTACGTCTTATTTGATTAAAATTTTATTGATTGATCATTATTCTCTTTTTTATTTATTTTCGAGAAATAAAGATTATACTAGTCGCCTACTAGTCTGACTCGCGCTGACGCAAAACGAAGTTCGTACTTAGTGTATAGGACAATAGATCGTTGTTTTATAAACCGTGAGTCGCATTGTTGGCGCGTAATATTAGGCTAAATTTATATGACCGCGCGGTGGAACTACTAACCGCGCGGTACAAGACCAAAGTAAACGGTGATTATCGTCTACAATAGTCTACATTACCGCGCGGTACCGCGCGCCAACGCGCAGCGCGCTCCGACCCGCGCGCCGTACATATGCCGTCATGTGAATGTCCTAATCGCGCGGCGACGCGCGGCACCGCGCGGTCATATAAAATTAGCCTTATACCGCCGCCGCCTACAAGCATCGGTAACACCAAAGACGCAGCAAATGCATTGCCTGATACTATGAAGGGATAAGGAAAAGGGTCACGAGTTGAACTTCCAGATTTTTCACTCATCTTATGAAACGCATTACCTACTGCTATAAAGCAGTAATGCGGCATAAACATATCGGCATAAGCCGATATTCTGTGGGAGGATAATAATTCCTCGGTCGAGGAAGGCCATTTAAGAAGTTCTCTACCACTCCAAAGAAGTGATTAAAAGCGAAAGCGAGAAAATCGTAGAAATGTTGCAATCAACACTATTGCGCCAGTAACCTAGTGTTTATATAAAAACTGGAATACACAAATTGTCATAAATGTAGTCCTAATTTTCAATGAAGCATAATAGCTTCATTAAGTCGATTCCGTGTCGCCATAACCCGACCCTCCATTTCCAAGAACTTTTGTTTGAATCAACCAAGTTTTGTCCTGTGTCAATTTTCTAATGAACACAGTAATTTAAGTTTGGAAATTATTAGCTAGCACTTTGTTGTTGTCAAGTCTAATTTAGCATTATTAATTCGTTTATATAAAACATAAGTTATACCTTCAAGGGGATCTCAGACAATGTACGTAACTAAAACTCACAACTGTATATAGAATTACCCTTGAAATAATTTGAACCTAAGAAGGGGCGAATACGCTGTGTGTGAGTTTCGCCTGGTTTTGCCACGGTTGTTTGGGTTATATGGGTGTCCATCGCGGAGTTTCAATCATTTCAACGTGAGGTCTAACATACAAAGAGCTCAATGTAGTAAAGGCTGACAGTAAATTCCCTCAACGTATTTCTATTTCTATTCAGCGAAGCAACGCTGCAATCCTTTTAGGTATAAATTTTAATATTTTTTGAAGTAATTAATTTTTAAATTTGTTCTATTATTCATGTATTTGCTGTGTATGTGCATGCTTATTGGTACAAAGAATATTTTCAGTCACTACTCCCAACTGTCCCAACTAAAACTAGCAAATACTTAAATAGGTTTAAATTTTCGACCTCCTCCTTGTTTCCGGAATACGTTAAGCTGTCGGACATCTGATATCGATAAACAGTTGTTAAGCCAAATCAGTGACCGTCGGGTAGCTTGAAAACATACCTGCTACATAGAGTTATTTTCATATAATGACTATTTTCAGTATGAATTTAATAGATCAAGATGCAAATGATTAGAAACAAAAGATTTGATTCCTAGATTCCGAGTTGACTTTAAAATTAGTAGTCCACTTGTGCTTACTACGAGTACGAGTAGTGAAGCCAATATACTTATCTATTCAAATCCGGTAGCTCAAGAGATTAGCGAGTACAAACAAACAAACACTTCAGCTTAATTTGCCTGTAACTGCTGTAACTTTAAAGCTAGACTACTCGACAACTGATAATTTGTTAAATAAAGTAAAAAGTATTACTACTAGTTAGTACAATTCTTTCTAACTCGGAAAGGTAATGAGAAAAGCAACTTCAGACAACGTCCAATTCCATAGTTAAATTGTTGATTGTGTGCGAATGACTTATTTTTTACTATAGAACTTTGACGAGTGCATGGGAGCCACAATGAGAGTTTTTGGTAAAATTTGGCGTTACTTTCTATGTGTGAATGTACAACACAGATATACATTATACATATAATGTGTTTTGACAGCGTTGTCAGAATTGAAGACGTTCATAATAGTATAGATAAGTGTAGGTATTCTTTCATATAACCCATCAATCTTTTAATCATCTCCAACTTTTATCTCAAGTAAAATTTTATGTATGACCAGAGATCAAGTGGTTTTACGGATGATCGGTCAATGACATCAAATATTAAAGTATTATCGCCCCTAATAAAACCTTCGTTAACTGAGGGGCCAATTAGAGTACAGACAATAGGCGTAGTAATCTGAAATTCTGAAAAAATCTCTACAAAAGCATTGTTCGTTGCCATTGTTTCGGTCAAATGGTCTAATTGGGATTTTATAAGCAAATGATATATATAGCTGTATTTGAAATGAGTCACTTTGAAGGTTAAATGAAAATGTACCTTTGAATACAGTTACTGGATTATTGAAAAGATTTGTTGTTTAATCTGCTACATAATGATAATATAATATCATATGTAGCAGATTGTATTTTTTTGACATTGTAAAATTAACAAATGCTATCGAATGTCATTCTTGGTTTCAGTGGGAGGAGGTACAGACCTACAAGGCTATTTATGAACGTGGCTGACAGTTGTGCGAGGGCGTTACTGTTGCATATTTTCATACGCCAAAACATTAACATTAACAAAGGCGACCTGTCGAAAAGTGACATACAATATGACGGGAACCTGTAGTTCCAATTTCGGCCACGTTCATAAATAGCCTTGTAGCACTGTATGTAGTTTATCTAACGCCTGCGTTACACGGTATAAAACGTTGGGTTGAAAACGATGTTTCATAAAAAATTACACTTTGATTGATATGAAAACTTTTTCTACACTACTGTTTTAAACCTCATTCAACCCAATGTTTTTAACTGAGGCTTCACAATTTTAAATAAAGCAGTTATAGCTTATTACTCCCTACGGAACTAACACTCAAATGGGAATATTCTAATTACACATGGGAAAAATACGGAACTAAAACTCTAAATTAAGAAATAATTCCATTTGTAATGGTACCATTTTTAGTATTGAACATTCTCCAATTAATTAGCCTCATAAATCATTATTATTCAACAAGAAAAATTCCTTTGAACGCGTCTTCATAGTGAAAGTACACTCGGGAGTATATACTAAATTAAACATTCCTTCATCATTACAGAGGTACCTCCATTTACATTTTACGTGAGTAACTTACAAAGATAGTCAAGCTAGATGTTATTAGAGGCTAATTCAAAGATTTCCAGTGAAATCTTTACTTTGATTAGACACCTAACACGTATTTGTTAATAAAAGAAGCAATCAGAGCAGAAGTACTCTGCCAAAAAAGCGGTAACTGATTTTCTGTAGCCATTTTGTTTTTTCCGTGATGTTGGTACCTTGTAGACTTTGTATATTGTTATCTGTACACTATGACTGCAGAAGGTTCCTGTGAAGACCTACATAGATAGATTAGACATGAAACTTGTCCACAGTGTTTAAAACCGTGTAGAGCAGACTTAAGTATGATCGATAGATAATAGATTTATTTACACATATTATTACAGGAAAAATACACAAACAACATAAAAATCGGATTTTTTAAACAACAAAAGCGTACATATGATGTTATTAACTGTGTATTGTACACATTTTAATAACAGCATAATATTGTGTATGCTGCAGTAAAAAGGATATGGCTCAAAGATAACATTCCTCATGATAGAGCAAGACACTGTCAGCCATTTAGTCTTCCATACTGCTCTTTTAATATAATATGACAAAGGTAAAAAGTGACAATATGTCCTTCAGATCTTGTTGATTCCGTTTCGTTCGTGGAATTAATTACTTTCTGGGCCGTATTCGCTTTGAAAAAAATTGTTTTTTTTTTTCAACGATGCAAATTCAGTGAGTTTCATTTGGGGGAGTGGGAACTAATTTGAATAGACTCTTCAGATTTTCGTAGGTATCAATGTGAAATGAGGTTCAGGGAGCATAATATATTATGAATATGAATAATACGAATGTGTGCATTTAATTTAATTACCTATATTCTCATGTAAGTGATGTATATTAGGTATGTCTTAATAAGAATAAAAGCCTTTAAACCTAAACCTACATAGGGGAGAATGACGAAATGAGACTGGAATAAAGAAATAGGAGCAGTAGACCAATCAGTTCATGGTAAATAAAGTAGCGAAGTTTTTTCGCTGTTTGGTAATTTTGCAAGACTGTTGTGAAAGAAGAATTATTTTTCCACTTTCGTAGATCATGTTTTTTTTTGTAACCGGAGGAGATGATTTTGAGTTGATGTTGAGATTGACTTAAAATGATTTTAGAATAGTTTTGAAATGGATTTGCTACGGTTTCGCAGAAGGGGGCAATACCTTGTAAGAATTAAACATAAAATTTGTTGCAAAATTATTTTCTAAAGCAAGAAAAATAATCTCCCAAATAGCGCTATCTAGAAACAATTTTTGTTTTACTAATTCAGTAACATACTGAGTTAATACAAGTTTGCACTAATCTGACTTGTGATCGACTGAATTCGGACAAGGCTACTCGAGGCGAAATTACAAGGCGATGCAGTAACTTGATTTATTAGGAGGATTTAGTTGTTATTAAGTTCATTAGCATAGAATGAAATATATGTATATATTTAAGTTCATGCCTATACCCGCGAGATTTCACAGAATAAAATAATATTGACTTTGGCTTTGAAATAGTGATTTACACTATCTCAAATTGTAAATACAGTCGTCTAGCTAGATTTATATCATTTTCTGAAGACCTTTAATATAAGCCTATATTTGTTTTCAAAAATTACGTTTCTATGTACACTGATGATAAATTACAACGCAATGCAAATTTCTTTTTTAATATTTAACAAAGGAAAAATCTAATTTTTAATTAATTTTATGAAAGTCAATCCAGCAGGTCGTTAAATCTGTAAATTAAAAAATATCTTTATAGTTTTTCTTTTATCTTTCCTTTTAATAATCAACACTCATTAATATTCCCTGATGTAAAAACTTTTATTGTAGTTTTTTGTACAATCTAATAACTTTTAACTTAAGAACAAGAGATAATAGAATAAGGTAAGCGCGTCTTTCAGAATTTTTTTAGAATTCATTTAATATGCAAAAATAGCTTCATTCTTTTTTAAATTTTATTTTAACATCAGCCTTTTTTTATTACAAGAATATTTTTGACATTTCTTTGAAGACTGCTGTATTATAAGAAGAAAGTATATTCCAACTTTGAACAAATTAAACTTAGAAAAAAATCGTACCAGGGGAACGCTGCTCTCATTCCAAATGGATCCTAGGCGACTTTTTTTCCACTTGAATCCAGCTGACGTGATCGGGATGGTGGTGATCGGGTGCGCTCCGGGGTAGCGCCTTTGACTTGAGAGAAAGAGAGAGAGTTAATTATTTTTATTTAGGTATATTAAGATTTTTTGTTTAAATTTTTAATAATGGCTTATTTATTTGGAGTCAGTCGTTAAGTCATTTCTTTTTTGTCTACTATTTTGACTGTTATGTGAATTCATTCATAATTGAAGCTACGACACTAAAATTGTACTAAACTGTCAATAATATAGAAAAATAACATTGAAAAAAATATGAAAATCAAACATGGCAACAAAATATCAATAGGCAGACTAAATTTGTTTACCTAACAAAAATTCTAGTGAATAATTGATGTCCAGTAACTACGGCCCCGTCTCTCGGCCCAATCGATTACTCAAACGTTTACCGACGAACATCAATACTGAAGTAGTCTTAAGGGTTACTTTTCAAGAACTCTTTGGACAGTGTTCCAGAAATAAATGTTTTGCTTTGTGCTCGCATCTTTACATAATATATAAAATTAAGTCGCTCTGTCTGTCCCTATGTATTTTTACATCTTTAAAACTACCCTACGGATTTCGATGCTGTTTTTTAATAGATAGAGTGCTTCAAGAGAATGTAATAAATAATACAATGCAATTTCCATGGGAAAGCGCGATACAATAAAACGAAGTTGCGCGGGTATCGCTAGTATTAAATGAGTTGTTTTGTACAGTTGCAATATTTTTGGAGGCTATCTACTGCTGATACTGAACACGAATATTATGTGAAAAGACATTATATAAAACTCATTTAAATTTGAAGTTTTTGACGTCAGTCCAAATCCGCCCGCATGGTACACCTTACATTTTATGTTATGAAATCACTCTGTGTGAGAGGGCGCCGACACCCGCCTGTCAGTATGCGGTGGTCACTGCCACTCCAAAGAAACGCCGCAGAAAAATTAAGAAAATTCTTCGATCACAATGGTAAATTGTTATTTTCCATAAAAACACAACTTATGTCCAGATTCCATTTATTAACTGTCACTACTGACAGCAGATTCGCGTCAAGCTGTCAAACAGTTTCATAAAAGTGACCAGCTCTTTGCTCCTATATACACGAATATTGTCGAGGTCCATTCTGCGCACTGATAGAGGATTATTCAAAACCTTACAAATCTTTGTAAGTAAAAAAAAAATATTGCAACTGACTAAAACAACACCTTGTAGAATAAAACTTGTGTGTTACGTTTGAAGTTTCAGTAATAAACAGTAATAAAAAATAAAATAAAAACTTTTATTCCTAACTTTAAGTATGGATGCATGGGTGTTTGTTAACATTTCACTCAAAAAGTCTGGAGCGATTTTCTTGAAAGGAATAAAGATAACAAACTTATCAAAGTAACATTTAAGCATTCATCCCCCCTCCCTGCTGAGGTATTCCCAAAGGAGTACAATATGGCGTGTTTCAAAAAGGGAAATGAAAGGGTTTTTCAAAAGGTGGCAACGCGCTTATGATAACCGCTTACCGTCAGACGAGATGTAAGATTGTTTGCCACTGTCGTGATTTAAAAAAAATATATATTTTAAAATAAATAGATTATTATCTTCACATTGCAAACAGACACATTTTTTACTATGAAATAGATTTAAAATGCATTTTTTTTTATTGTGTTGGAAATAAAACAAAATCAGGAAAACACCGGATACAGGCATATAGAGGCAGTTAGCTGCGGGCTTAAAATACTACAAAAAGTACTGTAAGCGCTCGTACAAAAATAAAGCTACCCTCTGGCCTCAGTGGCCGATCCTTATTTTATATGAAAGCCTATTTATTCCTCAGTGGAGCTCTAAAAATACGGGACCATTATACGCATTCGTGAAGGGTTTTCAAGTAATTCAAACAAATAATGGCCGACTACAGCCTCCAGAAGGCTTTTATCATCAAAGCATATTCACGAAAACTAGTTACGCTGGTATATAACTTCCGCACGTAGTTATACTAATGTTTGTATTTAATTCCACTAATATTATAAAAGCGAAAGCTTGTATGTTCGTTTGTTACCACTTCACGCTCAAATGGCTGGGTCGATTCTTATGATAATTTTTATTTTTTATTAATTGATATGTTCAGTTCGGGTGTACTAACACCCTCTTCTGAGTCACCGGACTGTTGCGGGAGCGTAGGGCTCTCACCGCCAAAAATTTACAGTGTCTATGATAATTGTTATGTAGGTAGTACTTTTTATCCCGAAAAGTACGCGATTCATGTAAGATTTGGTTAAAAATCTGATAGTCAATGGAGCTTTATGATGTAGATGGCGATGCTGTGCATACATGCAAGTTGCTCGGGTTTCGCTAGTTAGATATGAATTACATCAATCCGCATTGCAGTAGCGTGGCAGAGTACGCTGTAATCCGCTTCGATTGAAGTTGACCCATATCCCTGCAGTGGGATGATTATTTAATATTATAAAGGCGAAAGTTGTGTATATCCAATATTTATGATATTTGGTATGTGGATAGCTGAGCTGATACCTTGGATTAATACATAGGGCACTTTTTATCCTGAAAAATACGCGTTTCCCGTAGGATTTGATCAAAAGTGATATAGATGGCGCTGCTGTGCATAAATAAATACACGCAAACGAAGTTTTGCGGGTTTCACTAGCAGATTGATATAATGAATTACTTGACAGCCCGGTGCGGCACCAGAGCGAGTTTGATTCTTGCTACGAGCAAACATTTATGTGATGCCATATATATTTGTTCTCTTTTCTATGTATTATACACTAGCTTTTGCACGCGGCTTCGCTCGCGGTTAATTTTATGATTAAGATCACGTATAGCGCGACTTGTGGCGCCATCTGTTGGCCGGAAATTGCGAATTGCAGCGCCATCTATAGCAGAAAAAGTATTTTCCCACTGGAATGACATAATTTCACGGGATAAAAATAACCTATGTTGGGCTCTGTACCCCTGACAATATGTATACAAATTTTCATAATGATCGGATGATTAGTTAAGCCGTGAAGAATAACAAACAAATAAACTCACTTTCTTATTTATAATATTAGTTAGGATAGAAAAGCCAGACTAGACTGACTCCACAGAGTGAACAGAAATGGTTAAACAGTTTTACCAGATCGCCGGGGTTTTATAGAGATACTCCTGTCATGACATATGACACGTAGAATCTCGTTGACACATAAATCCACCCGATAAACTGTTAAAGCACATGTCATAGTACGCGCCAAAATTTGGGCTCACAGTATATTAAACAATTGAAAATCGATTGTCGTTTATGCATCATCATACCAATATTATAAATCAGAAAGTGAGTTTGTTTGTTATTCCTTCACGGCTTGACTAATCAGCCGATCATTATGAAAATTTGTATAAGTAAATCGTCACACCAAACGAATAAAGCAGTAATAGCACGTTACCAAAAAAACTTTTTTTTGCTTATTTAAAATCTACGGACCTTAATACATCACCTGAATTTTTTTCAGATTTTTTTTACTGCAAATAGTGTAAATAAAAGCGTTTGACGTCTTTTTTCTACCGAAAAATATATACAAAAGCTTAGGCGAACAAAATAATTATTTTACCTTATGTCCCGAGAGAAAGTCATTGATTGGAAGAATAACAGAGTATCATTCTAATACAACTTTATTCGTCCGAAATCCTACGCAAAACTAGTTTGTATTAGATTAAAACTGTTTTATTCTTATGAAATTACAACCATCATTGTAATGTAAGTAATCAAACAATTTTATGTTATTTTGATCCAAACTGTAATGTGTTATTAAGTAATCTATTATATAAAATTCAAGTCCTGACTGACTATATATCAACGCACAGACCAAACCGCTGGGTCTAGAAATTTCAAATTTGGAATATAGGTTCCTTACGACGTCTAGGGGTGTACTAAGAAATGATTTTTCAAAATTCCCACGGGAAAGCGAAATATACGCAAACGAAGTTGCGAGGGTATATCGACGCACAGTGTAAACCACTGGGTCTGGAGATTCCAAATTTGGCATGTAGGTAGGTTCCTTATAAGGACCGGACCGTCCGGACCAGACCGACCGGACGAGACTGAACCGGACCGTACCGGAATTTGTTTCTGAAGAAAAATATGCTACTTAATTGTTAGTAGGCCACGCGGGCGAAGCCGCAGGCACAAGCTAGTCGTGTATGAATTGCTAATGAAATAATTATATTATGATATTGCACTAAGGCTCCTAAGGCCGAGTGGATGAGTGCAGTAGCATGGAACAAAGTCAATGAAAGAAAGGCGCTCAAAGAAACTGGCCTGGCCCTATATTGTCAAAATCTATTTTGTGAGAACAACGCGGAGAGGAACTTGTGGAATTATGCCGTTAAGGAACCTGACATCCTTAGACAGAAGATAGAAGAGGCAATCTGCAAACTGAAACCTAAGGCTTGCGGTGGTGACGGGATAACAGCTCCAATGCTGAATCTTATGGGAAAAAAAGAATCACTTATGCATTCAATATGTCAAACAGTCTGGCGAACAGGACAATGGCCAGAAGACTGGATTGAGTTGATTGTGGTTCCTCTACACATGAAGGGATCGACACGCAAATGTGAAAACTATCGCACCATTTCACTTATTTCCCACGCCAGTAAAGTCCTCTTGAGAATCCTGAATAGGAAAGTAGAAGCATATACAACTCAGCATGTATCCAAGGAGCAAGCAGGATTTATCAGAGGTAGGGGCACAAGAGAACAATATTGAACATCAGACAGTTTGATTGAAAAGTGCAGAGAACATAACATCAGCGATGCCCTCTGCTTTATTGACTACGCAAAACATTCGATTGCATCAACTGGGGCAAATTGTTCGGTGTTATGAAAGATATGGGTATTCCGGACCATCTCACCTTTCTCGTGCAAAACCTGTATCTGACCAGCAAGTCGAAGGTCAGGCTAGAGGACGACTCGTCACACCCTTTTCATCCTGAGAGAGGAGTACGTCATTGTTGCATTTTGTCACCGCAACTGTTCAATTTAATCGGTGAACACCATAATGAGAAGGGTATTGGACAACTGGGAAGGAGGCATACGCGTAGGAGGCTATTTGCTTAGTAACCTGCGGTTTGCCGACCACTAAAATAGGCTCCTCTGAAGCGGAATTAGCTGAACTCGTGTCCAGAATCAGCAAAATAAGTTATACCGAATATGGCCTACTCATCAACCGATCAAAAACAAAACTCATCGTGGATAGAGCGGGAACACTACAACGAATGTACGAACTGCACGATCTAGAAGTAGTGCACAAATTCGTGTACTTGGGATTGCAAATATGTGTTATTGTTGATTGGAAGTTGTCAGGAGAGCCCAAATAGCAAAAACAGCGGTTAACAGTCGCAACACCAAAAAGAAGCTAATGCAGCTAATAAAGCTAGTTTAGTTAGTTAGATATATAGTCGATCGTGGTCAAAAAACATGTCCCTTCACTATGGCAAAAAAAGTTTTGGCTTCCCCATGCAAAATCGTAATGAGCTAGCTGGTCGAGTCACTCGGGTCCTTGTATGGGGAAAGAAGTTTTTTTGTGAGATTTTGATGGTTGGTCAAATAAGAAAAGTTGTTGTATTTGAGCAATAGAATCATCCCCTACTAGGTTGTAAACATCTTTTGAAAGACCCTATAGTATAAGTTATTGTATTGTGTAATCATATTTTTAGCCAAAAACTATGTAAGCAATAAAGTTGAGCATTAATTCATTGACAAATTAGGAACCAAAACAGTTGTTGATTAAACTTATCCTACTTAAAATATAAGCTTTTCAATAAAAGTATTATATAATAAGGCTTTTCTTCTATTAAAGTGTGAAAAAAATATGTTTTACTGAAAAATAAGTAATTTATGAGTAATCTATGTTTAGTTTCAGATTTAGCCAGTTTTGGCGGCGTTTTTTTGTTTTTGGACAAATACATATGTTAAAATAATAATTAGTGATTATAATAATAATAAAATAAATCACTTATATCTTGTTTTACTTAATTAATTTAAAAAAAGCTAAAGGTTACCCGACTTTTTGCATTGTTCTGCTGACAAACTTTGAGAGAGTAAAAAGGAGGATAAACATTTATTATAACATTTTGTGATATCATATTTGTACACGAATATCAGCGCATAAGTTTATTACACGGTGTCATTAGGTTTAAAAATACCTTTAAAAACGTCGATTTGAATTTATTACAAACAGCACCTTGCTAACATTTCAGACGAATAAAGCCGTAAGTGAAGACACAAAAAAAACAAATTAATAAATTTAGACGAATATAAAAGTATTTTAGTTTTTCGTGTTTATTGAAATTATTATTGTATATTTTTCAGTATTATATATGACATATTAAAGCACAATTTTTTCCCTACCCAACGATACCATTTAATTTATAATTGCTCAACTACAAGAGGCGTAAAGACAATTTTAGTGTTTTTTGGCGTTCCTGTAAAATTTACTTTTTGCAATAACGGCTTTATTCGTTTGGTGTGGCGAAATATTGTCAGGCGTACAGAGCACAACATAGGCTACGTTTTATCCCTTGAAAGTATGTCAATATTTTTTATACTCTAGAGGGCGCTGTATGGGATGGGCTATCGCGACCGCGAGCTAAGCCGCGGGGAAAAGCTAGTTGAGTAATAAGTTTGAGTTACGAACTTACTTTTACGTCTGCGCGAGTCAACCGTGTTGTCGACTAGTAAAATTGCATGTCAAAATATTTGAATGAGTACCTACTCCTCCTGCCGCGCGCATTTTAATCGCGTTGGATCGTCTATTGAGAATCCGGCTATTGAGAAGTTGATGTTTAATATAATAATATCAACAGTCTTTCCTGGCAGATTTTGGCTACAGCAGTCACACATAAAACAGATACAAAGTATGAATTCTGGTCAACTTGGCAAGCTTAGGTAAAACACATCACGTCATCTATTTACGTCGAGTTCCTAATTTAAATTCCGGTTAGTTCTGAGAGGTGGCGAGAGGTGGCGGTGTCGAACGCGAGGGCTGTTTGGCCGCCCGCCAAGCCGGCCGGTCAATAATCAACTTGGCTTGAGTTTACGTTACCAAGGGGCTAGTTTGTTCAATGGGTTTGATGTATGCAGCACAGAATTGTTAGTGGCTGGAAGCGACATTGACGTGATTATGCATTCTGGCCTTTGTTTGTGCATGTTGTCTGTGAAAATGTATCGACAAGGAGTTCGATGACGTCATTTGTGTTAAAGTCAATGAACTCTTAAGCTACAATAACCCCACGTGTCTTAGATAGATTAGATAATTGAAACAATGTATCGTATATGTATCGTGTATGAGACAATTCATACAGATTGAGCTAGCCCCAAAGTAAGTTCGAAACTTGTGTTATGGGACACTAACTCAACGATATTATATTTTATAACAAATACATATTTATATAAACATCCAAGACCCGAGGCCAATCAGAAAAAGTTTGTTTTTCATCATGACCCGACCGGGGATCGAACCCGGGACCTCCTGGGTGGCGGTCTGGCGTGGTAACCATTACGCCACGGAGGTCGTCTCTGGCGTGGTAACCATTACGACACGGACATCGGGAGTGTAGGAATTCGATGACTGATACCTACCTATATCTAGAATTAAACGTAATTAAGGACTGAAATTAAATAGTCCATTCGATCTAAGTTTCCCCTTGACAGATTCTAATTGAAATATCCTGTTTCGTGACTCCGCGACTTGGCAGGATTACCTTATAAATGGCGTGTGGGTGTATTGTTTTAGTATAAAGACGATAAAATCAAACATGTTAATTGATTGTCAATAATAATAGGTGTATTGTAGGAAATATTATTTCCCCTCCTAAACGACTAAGACTAGGGTTACCATATCTCAGGATTTGTCCTGAGATTTCAGGATTTTTGGACTCTACTCAGGATTGCGGCCGGATTTTGCAAATCTCATGAAATCTCAGGATTTTTCAATTTTTTTTTATTAAGATATTATGAAGATTATTTAAAATAATCTTCCTTTGGTAATAATTGCAGAATTAAGATCAATCCTTGCATGTATATCTAAGGCCGTTTGTCCACCGCCACCGTCACCGGGACGTCACCGAGAATGAGATCGTCGCGGTGGACAAACGATCGCCCGTCACGTCAACTTCAATCTCGGCCCGAAATAATCTCGTTCTCGGTGACGTCCCGGTGACGGTGGCGGTGGACAAACGGCCAAGTGTTTTGTATTGCCGCCACTTCGGAACGTCACAATCTCGGACCGAGTTCTAGCGAAAGCGCCGAACTAAGATGCTATTGCTGCTATTTACTTATATTACACTTAATTTGTTGGACGAGTTGCTTCATAGTCGAGTTGCTGTTGCTACATAGGCGACTTACGTTTGCACCGAATTGATACTTCCAAATAAAGTTAAAGTGTGCTACAGTATTAATAGTGAACCAGTAGAATGCTTTTATATATTTTTGTTGAAATATCGATCAAAACCATTTAAATTGGCTTTGAATTTTCCCAAACGTAGGTAAATAGCCAGCTGTGCCGTATTCAACAATATTTCATTTCCCCACGCCAAGTACAGTCTTGCCGGAGATAGAACGGGGAAATTTATACACTTCACTTTTATAGCTGAAAACTCGAGATGAGGTAAGAAACTAGGTGGGTTTTAGGATTCCGCATTGGAATGGATGCCTTAATAATGAAAAAGATATAAAATACTGTGTGCTGAATAAATGTTTTTCTCTCTTTCTTTCTTCTTTACGTGACATTTATCATGCCTATAAAATACAATGTCTTGATTTTTGTAGACGTTAATGAATGAGTTATTATCATATCGGTGCCTTAGTAGCTTATGTAGCAACTGGTCTATTTATCAACTCGGAACTCTTGTAAGTTGTAAATCGCCTGTTTATCAACTCGTCTATGATTTTGCAATATATGTAGGTAGGATTTAGATTATTTTGGGATGTTTTTGGGATGGATTAGGATGACATACTAAAGAAAACTCAAGCCACTTCACCACCATAATCTTTGATAGAGTTCTCACTTAAAAAATTATTCTGCTACTTCGTGCCTAGCTTAGCTAGCCAACCAACAACTTCACAAAAATTGGTGAAAAGATTGCTTTCAGCAATAAGGCAGCCTTATTTGTTGTTGACAATGTCCTATTCTGTAAGTTATATATGTCCAATCTACGCATGCCTAAGTTTAATTCACTAATTTTATTTTCCAATAGTAGTTACGTACGTATAATTTAATTAAATCTAGTTGAAATGCATTGCGAGTTGGTAAACTTTAATTTTAGTTGGAAATTTGTAAAGTTTACCTACTATTTGATATCAAACTTTATATGTGCTTATGTTTATTGGTTTACTACTTGCAACCGCGTAATATGCAGATATAATCCAGATAACCCATCCGTAATACAATTAGGAAAAAATATTATACCAGTATTTCCACTTTACATCTACATGTGGAATATTTCTTTCCTACAAAAAGCACTTTAAAAAAATATATTTCTAGATTGAGTTCTACTACTTTGTTAGCATAGTATTGTGTCAACATGTTAAATTACATTCTAGTATTGGCCTCTTGTAGCGAAACAGCAGATAGACGGGCATAAGGGTTATGTTAGTTTACTACAGAACCTCAAAAAGGCTCGCTCGACTCTCGCGTGCTCTCGCTCGCTTGCAGTGTGGCCTGTCAATATAGATAGATATAGGGTAACTTCCCATTCGTGGGACATTTAAGCGGATTCTACTTCTGTAAAATTAATATTTTTAGAAAAAACGTCCTAAATATTTAGCACTTTGAGACAGTGGTGGTTACAGGCAACTTCGCCAGCTATTAGCAGTTTTGAACATTGTAATGGAATTTATATATATCTAAGGTTATTATTAATCACAAAATCACATTCTAGTTTCTTTTAAATTCCGAAATAAAATGTAGTTTCCCACCACTCGGCATGTCCTATGATTACCATTCGGCAGACGAAATGGTTACCATGCCTGACACCCAGGAGTTCCCGGATTATAAATATAGTCTCGTTGAGTTAGTATCCCGTAAAACAAGTCTCGAACTTGCTTTGGGGCACGCTCAATCTGTTTTTTTTGTCCCTATATTTTTATTTTCCCTATACTGTATTGCATAAATCGAATTTCCATCGGCAATAAAAGTAATGGTGTAACGAGGTATCCATTTATAAACGAGTGTACTAATTCGCGCTCAGATGACTAATTAGGCGTTAGTAAAGTAATTAATAAATCTGTAAATTCAAAATCGGCAGAGGGACAGTAAAATTTATGAATTGGGAGTGTCAGAATAAAAGGTTTTGAAGATTAACCAAATTTTTTTAAGAGAGGTAGGGCACAGCGGGTAATCCGCTCAAATCGGAGCAGCCCTTCTGGGGAAGGACCTCCACCCTACAGAAGATCGTCGCCAAATAGCATTGGTCTCGGCCATGTTGTGTTCCTACGGCGAGTAAGGTCTCCAGAGCTCCTTTTGGGGGGGTTGGGAGAGTTAGCAACGCATGAGTGATACCCCCAGTATTGCAAGCATCTATAGGCTACGGTGATGCTTACCATCATGCGGGCCGTATGCTTGTTTGCCAACTTTGTGGTATAAATATATATATACAAAATAAATGTACTTAGTAAAAAAAAATATGAAAAATATTTTTACCTGCAAATTCCAAACAGCGTTATGTATCCGTTGAAATTGTATTATGGTATCCGTTCGTCCATTTGGATCCGTATATAGACTGAAAAAGCCAGGATGTACAGGTTACTTATTTTATTTTAAACAAATGTATCAAACACACGTAAACATCATAACATAAACATCCATACACTTTATATTTCCCATTTCTATAGTAAACAAAGAACCCCTTGTAGTTTCGCCATGTCCGTCTGTCTGCGGTCTTATCATTTGGCATGTTTACACAGTCACATTAACTATGCTAACAAACGACTGCCCAGCATCCCCCCCTCCCCCTTACCCTGAAGCTGATGATGTCTCAAACGTTACAAAAAAATATTTTCGTTTTTAATTATTAATTAATTAATTTTTTGTATGTTACTAAGGTATTTTCTTCATCTATTTTATTATTAATCAATTTTATTGATTTATTATATCACTAGCGAAACCCGCGCAACTTCGTTTGCGTGTATCCCGCTTTCCCGTGGGAATTTTTAAATTTTTCTCTCCGTAAGAACCATCCTCGTACTTCAAGGAATATTCTAAAAAAAAAATCAGCCAAATCGGTCAAGCCGTTTTGATGTTATGTCGTGACAACGGAAAACGGGTTTCATTTTTATATATATAGATAAACAAAAAGAAACTGAAACTTAATCGTATTATTTAATTATTATTTTTAAATGCGATTTGTACTCTGACGCTCCCAAGGCTTACTTGGGAGCTTAGAAAGGCAAATTCGTAAATTCTCTTTCGGTATAGCACTTTCGAGTTCAGTTATTACCAGTTTTTGGAACAAATTCAGAGTTATGATCGCCGACAGCGGGCCTTAAAAACTGGGAACACCTATTCAGAAGTTTCATATCGAATTGAATTTTGCTACGGACCCGATGAGAACGAATTTTCAGTTCTGTTCAGATGGTATTTCTGATAAGGGACATATTATATATCTCGACTGTAATCATGGAGAGGATAGACAGATGCCGCCTGAACGCCACTGACTTGGCTTAGCGACTGTCATCCATCTACTTGAGCCGGGACCGACGACTTAACGTGCCCATCGAAGCAAGAAGAAAAAAATCTTTCGGAAGAATAAAAAATTCTTCGAAATTAAGATCGCTGCATACGTAACGAGATAATACCTCGGACGGGACGTGAACGGGACTGAGACGTAACTGTCTTGTTCTAAACGGCTACGTTCCAATCACGTCCTTTCGTACATTTTGTGTGAAACGATATTTCCAAATCTTTCCGTCCGTATAAAAACCCGTCCCGTATGTAGGGCTTTAAACTAAGCTATATATTTCAAAAATAATATATTTTATTCCGAGAATAAGGCCTTCACAGGCACGTTTTTATTTATTTTCATTTTGTTGAAAATTACTGAATTGATTAAAATAATATTTGACCTGGTTTTTTACGATAATTTAGAATTTAATGTAGTCTAAACACCGGAAATGAACCCGGGACAACGGGATTGGGCAAACCACATGTGTTCGTTGGTAAAATAAATAAAACATAGTACCTATGCGATGCGTACTGTAATCACAAAAAGCCAACTGAATAAATTCACTGTTATTCGACTGAACACATTTGTTTGCGTATGTATTGTGGCGTAAAATGTAATTATGAAACCAAATGTAACAAATTGAGCATTATTTAAACTTCGCTTTCAATATAATTATAAATAATAAATAAATAAATATAAACGGATTCATACAGATTGAGCTACCCCAAAGTAAGTTCGAAACTTGTGTTATGGGATACTAACTCAACGATATATTTTATAACAAATACATATATTGATAAACATCCAAGACCCGAGGCCAATCAGAAAAAGTTCGTTTTTCATCATGACCCGACCGGGGATCGAACCCGGGACCTCCTGGGTGGCGGTCTGGCGTGGTAACCATTACGCCACAGAGGTCGTCAAAATATACTATGTAATAATTATTTTTACATAGTATAAAATGAAGTCACTTCTACTGTCTGTTCGCTTTGATCTTTTGAATGACTAACAATGCAGTTTTTAACAATAGATAGATTCAAGGGGAAGGTTTAAATGTATTATATTTTCCGAAATTCCCACGAGAAAGCGGGATACACGCAAACGAAGAATGAAAAATTATAAATATAAATAAGTTGGCTTCAACATTTAGTTATTTTGGCTTCACTTCGATTGGTAAAGCATTTATGTAATACTAGCGAAACCCGCGCAACTTCGTTTGCGTGTATCCCGCTTTCCCGTGGGAATTTTGGAATGTATTATACTTAAAAACCTTCCTCTTGAATCACTCTATCTATTAAAAAAACCGCATCATAATCCGTTGCGTAGTTTCAAAGATTTAAGCATACAAAGGGACATAGGGACAGAGAAAGCGACTTTGTTTTATACTATGTAGTGATGCTGGTTTACCAAGGAAGTACCACTTCTCCTCATTTCTCTCTAAAATTACACATTATTTAACTATGTAACAAATTAAATAGAGAATAGAGATCTTGAGAACATGGAATTAAAATTTTAATTGCGTTTCTAGAACTGACTATAAAGCTAGATCTCATTTTTGAACTGCTTAAGTTGAAGAATCATATTTTTATGGCCAAAATAAAAAGTTAAATGAAATCCCGCTACGGCCCTCCAGTTAGGCTTTATAATCCCTATAATTACGCAGTAAAAATAAAGCTTAAAAAGATTTATTGAAGTAAAATTTTCAGAAACTTGTGAGTATTTTGAATGATTGATCGATCGGGTGGCTTCGACTTCCCTTCATTTATTTCTCGGCGCTATTACGGGCCGCCTTGAGCGCAGTTTAACTAGTTTCAGACGCTGTTCCTAGTTCAAGAGACTCAGATATCCGTTTTCTATGTGAGGGTTGTTCGATCTCATTCGATATGAAAGTTGAAGTGGTATTTTCGAACTATTGCGGCCAGGCCACGACGTTTTGCTTAGCGTCAAGCGGCGGGTGGGGTCTGCACCGCTCTGTCGTGTCGTGTCATCGTATTAGGTCGCGCGTATATTTGTTATCTCCGCGCCCCGTGTTGCGCTCCAAAATCGCTCGCGTTGTCACCGGTTGCCGCTCGTAGCGTCATTCAACATTTTAGTACATTTGGTCTTACCGCTAGCCTCTGATAGGGGCGAGTTCGTGGTCTAGATCTTATATGTATAGGGAATTATATTAAAATTCCGCTATTTGCCAAAATAATGTGTCTAAAACTATAAAATTTATTTATATAACTGTGACATTTTTAAATTTGTTCTCATATTAGCTTTTATATATTTATTACTTCTAAAACTAAAACTAAACTAAACATATTATTATAAACAAATTATAATGAACCTAAAACTAAAAACCTTAAAAAATATAATAAAATAACTAAAATATATCATTAAAAGGAGTCCCTTTAGGCAAGGTTCCGAAGATACTGGCAGCGTTCCCCCTTTGAATAGCTAGACTAATTCTTTGTCCGAGGTAGCTGCCAGCTCTACGGTCTCCTGTGATGTCGACTAACCTTTTTGCAATTTCCTTAAATAGTCTTATAGCACAAGGACCCCACGGACCAAGGGTCTCGAAACCGCATGGGACAAAATCATATTCGGAGCCTAGACCCCTGTATTTACAAGCATTTAAATACATTTTACATACACAAACTCAACCTTAAAAGCTCAACATACTGTTTTTGCGTAGGAGCTTTAAAAAATAAAGATTTACCTTTCCGATATCTGCTGTTTAATTAGATTCTGCTTTGGCACAAAAAAGTCGCTTCGAAAGGGCAAGCTCCGAACGTAAATTAGCCCCAGATACCGATTCCATTGACAGTTCTAAATGGGCCCGACAGCGTAGTGGTGGTCGATGAATATCGTACTTGATATTATTAGTATAAGTTGAAACTTATTCATGCTCTTAGAGATAAAATTTTCAATAAATCTTTTCTTATCGGATGCCTACGTCATACAAAAAACACGCCCTCCAGTTCAGGTCTCTACCATCAGCGGTTTTCAGCTACGCGTTGATCCGTCAGACAGTCATTCAGGTATTGAATAGTTAACAATTTATCGAATAATATAGTTAAGTGCCGCTTTTGTTAAATTAACACGCGGTATCATAGTACAAACAAAATATAAGGGATGTTGATAAATATAATTATTGTGGCAACATTTGTTGTTTTTTTTTTTTCTTTCGCGTCATTTTGTTGACATCCTCGTGAGAATTCTGTATACAAATATTCCTATATCAAGTTTGTAAATAATGTAATCGCCACTCAACCACAAGGCGCAGTGTGAACGATTATATTTCTTTATTTTATGGAAACAGGCAAACGACTTTACAGTTCACATGACGATAAGTGATCATCGCTACCCATATAGCATAAAGACATGAGAGGAGAAAATAAAGGGCTAAGTTCAGTTCAGTGAGATATCTAGAAAGATATCTCACTGAACTGAGGTATCCCATAAAAAACATTAGCAATCTGGAACAATCCTCTGTCTGAGTTGTCCACTGAGTGTCGCAACCCTTTGTCGAGTCTTGGCCACGCGAGTGAAACGGTTAACAGCTAGTGTAAATTGATACATAGAAATTTATTATATGCACATAAATCTTTTTACGCAAAAATTATAAAAGTAATCCAAGTCTTTATTTATGTCTTTAAGTAGGTATATTAGAATCACGTCCAAACTTTTCTGTAGCAAAAATAAACGTAATATACTCAAATCTTTGTTCTACTTAAGGTATGGCAAAATAAACGGATTCCACTCCTTCTACGTCACAACTGATGACGGCTCATACATTATTTACATTCCCCGGGGTTACCCACAAATACCTGATACTTGAACCTGTCAGTGACACGTCACAGTTACTTTATCACGTTACAAAATACTACTTGCCCAACACTAACGGAACGTAACTGTGTAACTTAGTAAAACAGTAACTAAAGTCGGAGTAACAATGATAGAGCATTTCATACAACCCATCCCATAATCATCTCACTACAGGGATACGGGTCTCCCTTCAAGCGAAGATGATTAGAGCGTACTCTGCCACGCTGCTCCAATGTTGATTAGCAGAGGTGTTTTCAAGCCTCCCGAAGGCCACCGATTTGACTTAACGACAGTCATCCTTCGACAACAGCCGAGACCGACTGCTTAACGTGCCCTCTCCGAGCGGAGAAGCTCGAAATAACGAAACCCGTCCAATCGCTGGCTAGGGTCGACGTCGCTTGACTTGCGTGTTCATATTAGAGTGCGACACACAGCGACGCCATCGAGCTCTTTATTCGATAGAGCATTTAGCTTTATGAAATGGGTTTGCTCGACCGGGGAAGTGTCATCCTCTTACAGAACAACGGCGCGAAGAAGAATGAGTGAGACATCCGAAAGCTCACCTACTTTTCTGCCTATTTCCTATAGAGAGTAATACAATGATACTAATGTTTTGATGGCATTAATTTGAAACATAAGGCTACACTTGATTTACCATTTCTCTAAACTATGATGCAATGCATATTAGATGAAGTAGGAAGTATTGAAATGATTTCTTTCCAAACCTAATGCTGTGAGCTGCTGTTTACTACTTTGATTCCAGTAATATAAATTGCAAAATCGTCTAAATGTATCTAATAATAAATAAATACAATACGAGTATACAATTCAGTTACTGTTTCAATAACGTTGGTAAACTGAGGTGAGTAATAAATAGCTCTCGGGTCACTGAGACCGTGCGCGGTGGTCATTTGCAAATTGTCGGTATGTGTGCCCTTCGAATCCACATTTTTGAGGGTTATCCAAACTGATGCATAATAAAATTAGTCAATCCAGTTCCGTTAATTGCCTATTTGGAGATCAGATTTATATTCGCTTAATTTATAACAGGAAAAATCGGAATGGCTCGATTTATATGAGATCAAGGGTTTAAAACACATTTCCAGAGTGAGTGGTCCCATTCATTTCTGGATTACGGAGTTAAAGAGAAAATTAATGATCAATTAAGCGCAGGTTAAATGTGTCTCTTATGCTTTATGCATATTTTATGATCACTTTAGTTAATAAAGTTTTCTGTTATTTTATTTTAAGCTTGAGACTGCATTGGCACAAGTGTCCGACTGGGGGCGACAGAATTTGGTCCAGTTTAACCCCAGCAAAACACAAGTCTGTGCGTTCACCGCGAAAAAAACCCCATTTGCTGTAGCACCCTGTTTCGAGAACACGCCCCTTACTATCTCTAAAAGCATCGGGATACTTGGTGTCGAGATCTCCAGCGATGTTCAGTTCCGTAGTCACCTAGAAGAGAAGGTCAAGCTGGCATCCAAAAACTTGGTGTTCTCAACAGAGCAAAGCGGTACTTCAACCCGCGCCAACGACTGCTACTTTATAAGTCTCAAGTCCGGCCACACATAGAGTACTGCTGTCATCTCTGGGCGGGAGCGCCTAGTTGCCAACTTGAGCCTTGTGACTCGGTTCAGAGACGAGCTGTGAGAATTGTCGACGATCCCGTGCTCACAGCCGGTATTGAGCCCTTAAGCTTAAGAAGAGATTTTGCCTCCCTATGCGTGTTCTACCGGCTGTACAATGGGGTGTGTTCTCAGGAGCTATTCGACATGATGCCAACGTCATCTTTCTATCATCGCACCGCTCGCCATCGACAGGGAATCCATCCTCACACGCTGGAACCAAACCGGTCCCGTACTACGCGATTCCAGAGGGATTTTCTTCACCGAACCCTTAGGTTGTGGAATGAACTCCCTGTCCATGCTTTCCCTGTCGATTACAGCATGGGGTACTTCAAAAAGGGTGTGAAGAGTTTCTTACAGGGTCGGCAACGCGTTAGTAATGCTCCTGGTATTGCAAACGTCCATAGGCTGCGGTGACTGCTTACCATCAGGCGGCCGTATGCTTGTTTGCCACCTAAGTGGTATAAAAATAAAAATAAACAAAATTAAAAAGCTGATTTTTATCCAGGCGCACTGGATAGACACGGGTGAATAGTCCCTATTTACCTTTTTTATCATAATTCCTATATAAGTGTCTTATAATAATAAAATGGTCTGGTATAAAACCAGCTAATATAGTTTTAAGATTTCGATGTTACTAACCCCTCTATACATATTTTTAATGTCCGAAATAAAAGTCATTTATTCATTTATTGCTGATATTTAAAAAAATGTCTTTCACGTTGTCAGTTGCTCGGGAGGGAAGAAATTTTAATATAATATCGGTTTGATTTAATTCGTTGTGAGTTCCAAGACAGCTGTAGTTTTTCCCCGTGACGTCAATAAGCTTCATTGCTTATTGCCAATCTGAGGTGGCCGTTGTTGATCCTGACTTTACAGGAGATACACAAGAGAACAACAACGATGGGAATGTGTTTCGATTCAAGTTATCTTCCGATTTTCGAAACAGATTCTTTTGAAACAGATTACATAACGCTATAGTACCAAACTAAAGCTCATCTATAAAAAAACACAAATGAAATAAACAAAACAGACAGATTGAAGACAAATGTTGCAGTTTACACCTAAAGGAGTTTCCGCAAGGAGTCGCGGAAGTTTTGCATGACTTTACGCATACAGCTCCGAGTGCCAGAAATGTACGGAAAAATAATCTGCATATCTGTCATGATACGATGCGAGTACGTCCAGACATGAAACGTACGTGGTCTCCATTCCAGAACCTTCCAGTGATAGAAATCTCCATAATGCTGTAATAAAGCCAATTTATCGACATAGCTAAGATTTTTAAAAAACACAAAAACCAGGATAAGAGCCAAGCAATTTTTCTTTTAGAACGATTACACCAAAAACGTTTATGTAAAACACAATTACTTTTATCAGGGGTATCAAGAAATATTGTAAACAAACTACGTGCTAAAATCTAGAACATTCTCTGGCATTAAACATTCATGGAATAGTCAGTTTTATTTGACCATTAAACTGGATCCGATAAACAAAATTAAACCCCTAAATAAATGAGTGGACGTCCTTTTACGGCACCGTAAAATGTGTTAACTTGCTCCCCGTTCTATAACTCATGTTATTTATTCCGTCGGCTCCCAGCCTTTAATGCCTTTGTCACAGTCACGTCATAATACCACGAGTATTACACGTTTATATTGCTTTCATGGATGCGTTTATATAGTTTCACAATTATAATCGTTGAGACGAATCGTCAATGGAAAGTATCCAAAAAATATAGTGATAATGACACTATGTCACAGAGCGCGCTTGAGCAAGTATGAACGGTAAGCACGAGTATGAACAAACAGACGAACTCAAAACAGCAACAACGAAGCCAGCAACGATCGAAGCTATTAGTGACGCACGCTGATTATTTCTCTCGATGTTATTTATTCGGATTTTAAGGAATCATGGTGAAATGTGCAGTGCAGAGCCGTAAAAACGACGAAATGGAAGCAAACTAAAAATTAGCACTATAGAACATCTGCTTACGCTTTACACAATGGTCGAAAAGCGATGCGCGCGTTCTATAGCTTGCTTATCTATACTCTAAGGTCACATCATAATACCAAGAGTATCACAAGTTTGTATTACATTTGTCGATGCGTTTATATCCTAAAACAAGAATACTTTTTGAGTTTAACCGTCGTCGTTGGAATGTATCCAATGCGTTGTCTTTGTCTGCTATAAGGAAGAGAATAGGGAGAGAAGAGGGTACGTAATTTGACTTCCTGTTTTCTCACTCATCGAGCGGTAGAGGGTTCTCTACCATTCCAGCTTTTTTTAAATCTTTCATTGGACAACATTTTTCATTATTACCAAATTAGCGGTAGTAAAAATGGGTAGTTTACTTTACACAAAGTAAAATATTTGTTATATTGGTCAGAACCTCATGTCTTTAACGATTTCATTCAAAATCACCTCAGCGGGTCCATCACCACCCGTATTTAGGTAATTTATATTAGTTCTTGATCTGTTACATGCAAATAGTTGGTCATCGGTCGAAATGAGGGTTGCAATGTGTCATTTATGATAATCCCGCGTTGGGTCGAGTCGTACTGCTGTTCATCTACCGCTATATAAACGGAGCAATGGACTATCCTGTCGTAGTTGTCATTGCCTTTGGGATGTTGTACGATAATATTGTGTTTATAAATAAATTTATTCTACTTGTAGTTAGAACATTGAGATATTGTACTAGTATAAGTCAATGATTTAAAATCTTAAAATTCGAGTATGAACAAATGAGAAAAATATGTATTCTTTACAAAGATAAAATTCTTCAGTTGAATGGGAAAAAACTACGCTAGAAAAAGTTGTAGATAATAAATGAGAGTGATTGCATATGGCATTATAATTTAAAAAAGCTTTCGATGGGCTGTGTCTCCTGTTAAACCATAATCGAGATTATTGACGTCCAGGGGAGTACGTACAGCCTGTCTTGGAACTCACAACCAGAAAGACATTAAACGGAGTAGGAAGTACCTGTTTAAAACCACTAGCCATTATGTTAATAACAACATCAGACTCTGACTTTTGTATAATCACATTTTATTAGACCTAACAGAATGTGACTGTTATCACAATCAGTCTTGTCTGCTTTTATGTGTTGTGATTTCTCCATTCCATGCACCAGACAAACACAGTGGGCGTTGTTGACTCTGCCTACAATATTGCCGTCGGTGTAAATTTTGCGACAATGTTTATTTTGGGTTTATTAAATTTGAAGTGAACGATGTCGACAAGGTATGAATAGTACTCTTAACTTACCTTGATTTTAACATTGTAGTTACAATTTGTACGATCCAAAACCGTAACATTGTTTATAATTTTATGACTATTATAACCGCGGTGGTGCGTTGGAAGTAAGGACCTACCTTCGACAGCAGAGTAGGTTGGATTCACTAGCGCAAACATTTATGTGATGGCATATTGTTTTGTTCTCGAGACTGGGTGTTTTCTATATATTTTATGTATATATACTACTAGCTGTTACCCGCGGCTTCGCCCGCGTAAAATTTGCCTATGTTGGGCTCTGTACCCCTAACAATATGTATACAAATTTTGATAATGATCGGCTGCTTAGTTAAACCCGTGAAGGAATAACAAACAAACAAACTCACTTTCTCATTTATAATATTGGTATGATAATCAATCATTAAAATAATTACTAATTGTATATTTACATAGTATAAAACGAAGTTGTTTCCACTGTCAGTATTATTAAATATTTTAAACTAATCAACGGTTTTAGTGCAGCTATTAGCAATAGATGGAGTTGATTGAAGAGGAAGTTTTCCGAAAGCTAAAGGAAAGCGGGATAAGAGCTGGTCTTGCCAGTAAACTATTATTTCAGAAAATAGCAGGCATCTCCTACATTATTTACTGCATAATTTATAATTTAATCAAAAAGTTTTATTACTTTAATTCTGTAATGACTCCGCAAGTAAAATACGTGAGTGGAAAGAAAGAGATAGGATCATACGATCAGATAGTGTAAGAAAAGGAGGGCAATGTCAAATAACTCTTTTAGAATTCGTTAAATTTTCATTTCGCAACAAGGATACAGGGTATATAAACACATCCCCTGCTTTTATCTAGATTAAAAGACAAACGAGATGAGTCTTATTTTGTTAGGTCGCGGACAGACACGACTCATTCTAATATGTTTTATTTGGGGTTTCCATTTCGCCGATAATGGTATTGTAATGTTTCAACTTCACTTGATTGGATTTGCTTCTGCATTTTAAGTCGACTATCAAAAGTTGTTTAATGAAAAAAGGATACAAATTTTTGGTCACTGTTATTGCGAGTGTAATATTATGGGTCTCTTTTCAATCGACGGGAATTAGAGCGTACTCTGCCACTCTGCTCCAATACGCATTGGCGAAGGCCAGTGTTTTCATTTCGAGCCTCCTGAAAGCCACAGACATGGTTTAACGACTATCATCCATCAACAAAAGCCATGACGACAACTTAACCTATAACTTATGCATGGTAAAGCTGGAGATAATGAATCCCATCCCAACACTAGCTAGGGTCGACGTTGCGTATTCGTTTAGAACCCGACAAACAGCGGACGCCATCGAGCTCCTCGACTCGTCTTTCCATGTTAAAATCTTCGGTAAATATAATGGACCGAATTCGGAAATAACAGACCGAATCTCGAACGCTAAGATGAATACATACAAAATTCTTATTATCCAGTGTACACGATGCTTCACAGAATAAAGAATCTCTTGAGAGACAAAAGCAATTGGCATTTTATTATTGTTATGACGTTTTCACTCTACACTCTCTCATGATTTTTTATCGCGTCTCATTTCAACGAAGCTTAAACTCGGAATAAACATTATTACTGTGCTACTTTCCTCGTGAAAATGTTTTTCATACTACACACGTTAATTGACGTAGGGGGCTACTCGGACACTAAACTAATCCGTGTCCGAGTTTACTACTTTCAAATTTTGATGTAGGCAATTCGGACAATTTAGTAATGGACCGTGACGAACCTTACCTGGATGGAGATAGAGATGTTTGGAGACATTTGGTTTTTGTTATCAGCCCACTTCACCCACGGGTATTAGGCGTCTCCTTTCTCACGCCGCGCCAATAAAATAGGTGTCGCGCAGTTTACTTGGTCCTGTGCGACACCTATTTTATAACGCGCCATTTCTATCAGATTTTTTATCAAATCCTACGGGAACCGCGTACTTTTCGAGATAAAATGTACCCTATGTGTTAATCCAAGGTATCAGCTACCTACGTAGATATGTATGGAAATTGGTTTAGCCATTTGAGCGTGAAGAAGTAACAAGCATACACACAAAGTTTCGCCTTTATAATATTAGTGGGATGATGTAGGTAATCTATCTGTACCTGTGACATGATTAAGTAAAACCTTTTTGTCAATTGAGCAACTGTACATTCACAAGACAGTTAACTTTTTTAATTGATAATAGTAATTTTTGAACTATTTTTTGTGTCTCTATTCATCAAATTCATACCGTAATAATCTTTAGTGACAAAAACTTAGAAAGAAATAAATAAATAGAAACAATTTTGTTAGGCTTTTAAAAAACACTCCTTATCTAATAAACTTGCTGTTTTTCGCCTCACAAACATTACGTATAATGTACTTCTATATTAAATAAATTCATTTTTCCTCACAAAAGTAGGAAAGACTGGCTCTTAACGCGGGCTTAGAATATGAAGTTTTCTCGCCTCCCTACGAGGATTCAGAGGCTTAACCTCTGTTTATAACAAGCAGTAGCTAAAAACGTTACAAATAAAGAAAATTCTTTAATAAATGAAATTGTACATACATTTTGGACAAGTTACATACAAAGCCATCTAGTCCTAAACTAATTAAATCTTATATTTAAGCATAAAGAAAATCTTGACTAACAATTTTAATTTTATTTATTGATCACCAACATAAAAAATACTATTACATTAAATTGAATTCGTCGATATACATTAATGTTAATACATTTACAGAAGACTGCATGCGTTTGTAATGCAACAACAATATAATATGGATTTAAACAACAATCAACAAAGTTTAGTGCTTGATATCCGTATGTACCTGGATCTGTATTTTATTTATTCTTATACATGTACTCATACATTGTAACAAACGAGTGAAAGAAAAAAAATTGCTAAATGACAAAAAAGGCCGTAACCGGGTTTCTTTCGCCATTTCTTTTACCGGTGGCCATTTTGTTTGTGTCCGAAATGGTGGTAGTATATAACTTAGTTTATTTTCTTTATACATATATACAAATTGTAAATGACAAGAAAAAGTGCCTGCGAAGGTCTAATTTCTGAAATAAACGATTTCATTTCATGTCAATCAGAGTTAATGCACACAAATGTTTATCTCGTGCAGTCGGCCAATGAAACACGGTGAAAAACAGGGAAAAACAATGAGTAGGGTCATAAAAATATGATTAAATTTTTATAAATATTGCGAGGGATTTCCGCAATTTTTTTATTTATCTATAGTAGTCATTATTGTAGGTACTATGTTATAACAAAGTTTCATTACCAATGCTTTCATTATTAGCATAAAAATCTCTCTCACTCTCCCACTATAAGTGTTAAAAAAACATCAATCTGAGTAGACATGAATATTAGTTACTGTTCTTCGTACATATTAGGTAGCATCACCAAAAAAATCTCGAGTTTCGCAACGCTGTACCCTTCGAGGGACATTGCTGAGGGCTTAGACAATTCCTCCTCGTCTGAACTTAGTCCAATTCGCGAATTGACTGCTAAACGAATTTATTCAAAGGATTTGTTACGTTGCTCTACATCTCTGGTTCAATAAAGATTTGCTTTAAGCATAGCAGTCTTTATGTTGTGTTCTTTCGGTATCTCCAAGAACCCATGGAAGTTCAGCGTCTTGACATATAGTGTCATGAGAAATGCTGTGTCGCTTATCGTTTATAGACTTTGTATTTTTATTATTTATTGTTTTGCTGTTTAAATGTGTGACACTGAATGAAATTACAACCAACATTAAATGCCGCGGATTCGAGTCTCATTAAAATATCTCAAACTCATCCGAGCTATAATATAAGAGAGGTTAATCCTCAAATCGGAGCAGCCCGTCTGGGGAAGGACCTCCACCTTACAGAAGATCGTAGCCAAATAGCATTGGTCTCGGTCATGTTGTGTTCTTACGGTGAGTAATGTTTTCAAAGCTCCATTTAAGAGTTTTGGGAGTGTTGGCAACGCGTGAGTGATACCCCTGGTATTGCAAGCGTCTATAGGCTACGGTGATGCTTACCATCAGGCCATATGCTTGTTTGCCACCTTTGTGGCATAAAATAAAAAAGAGCTAGAAGGGCACGTTAAACTGTTGATCCCAACTGTTGTCGATAGATAACAGTATGAGTCAGTGTAGTGACCGTTAGGTGGTTTGAAAGCACTGGCACCAGCTACTCTATTGACACTAATTGCAGAAAGCACCAAAAAAAGAAAGAAGAAGCAGTAAGTACTTTCACTTCCCCAGAGGAAAAACTATTGCTAATTAGCTAACATCAGAAGACCTTAATTCTTAAGTGAAACGGTTAAATCTAACAACAACTATTGTGTTAACACGTAACGGTTACCCAAACAAAACCACAGAGCATATAATACATTTGACAAAACATTTGCATATGAATAATTGTTTACACTAAATTAATTTACCCATGTTGAAACAAGTGTCATAAATCAACACGACATGCCCCCTGACAATGGGCCTTTCACCTCTTAGACCCTCTTGGCCTCGTGGCTAGGATGGGTGTTACTTCCTCATTATACAGAGCATTGGATAATGGTAAACTATAAAAAAAAAGTTTAAAATTGTAAATATTTTAATGTGGTAGAAGTCACTACCAACAGCCACCGATTTGTCATCTAAATAACATATTCATAGTTGCAAGACTTTCTTTAAACTTTAGGCGGGTTTTAGAGTCGAGCTGACTGCACGCTGACCGTCGACGCCGCGTCAAAATGTATGAACCGTCCGCGCTGATAACTATGCCTTATTCAAAAACGCTTCCTATAAGTTCATACATTTTCGGCTGTCAGCACCGACAGTCAGCGTGCTGTAAGCGCAACTCTATAACCAGCCTTACAGTTTTCTGACGCATCTATAAAAGTAGGTATTTAATGCATCTAATACAGTCAACCAATGAAAGAGATGAGCAGAACCGTAAATATGTTTCAAGTTTTTTAAGTATTGAATGAAGGTATTTACTCGAATCGAACTTATTTTTTTCAAAATTTTACGAACACAAATTAATATTTATGGTCACCGCGCGTGCGGCCGTCTCGCAGCATAGCACTACGCGCGTAGCTGATATAATCCTTTCAACCAATGACAATGCATCGTCGTTGACTGGCGCGAGGGTGACCGACCGTTCCTAGAACCACGCGTTGCCAACCCTCCGAACCCTTCCAAGTGGAGCTCTGGAGACCTTACTCACCGTAGGAACACAACATGGCCGAGACCAATGCTATTTGGCTACTATCTTCTGTAAGGTGGAAGTCCTTCCTCAGACGGGCTGCTGACGGATTTGAGCGATTATGCTGTGCCCTACCTCTCTTGAAAGTTGCATACGGTACAACGGGGTTTCATAACAACACTTACATTATAGCATATATATCTTTGTTCTTAGATATCTACAATGCTCATTTCTTTCATTTGTTGACTGTAGAGGTACTTACTATGTTAACTGTGCCCAGGCAACGTTGACCCACTAGCCCGTTTGTCATCTTAAAGTAATAAAACCTATATTCACTGCCAAATAACTCCCCTTAACGACATTCTGTTTAACCACTTTCTTGGCTCGCTTACCAGTTTTTTACTCAGCAGACCGTTTAAACCTCTCAGAGTGTATTGTCAAGTAAGTGAATCGATGCACGCCGCGCTGCACTACTGCCTTCATGGCCAGTCCTGCAATAATACAATATATAGAATAGTCTGGAAATGTATGGAAAAGTTGAAAGCAACAGAATTTTTGTTTGGACTAGTTAGGACGTAAATATTTTAAAAGTCCACACACCTTGTGGGTGAGGTGAGCCCTAGGACACAAAGAACGATTCGAGAAAATGTTGTTCTGAAAATATGGACATAAATGAATTTTGTTTTTATTTTTACACTGTTACCTATTTTCCATCATGTTGTCTAGATATGCATTGTTCTACAACTTGCAAACACTGTATAAACCGAAAGCACCTGAATTTTAAAAATTCAAAAAAATCGGATTCCATAAAATGTTAACTTCCTTCATCTTCATACTAAGAAGTTGGCTGAGCTACATTCATTATTCTCAAACGAAGATAAAATAAATCGACCCACAAAGAAGTTTATAAGCTTAGATCTGTAATTACCGTATTATTAACGGCTGAAAGAGTAATTATTCCAACCGTACATAGAATTTCCCTTGTACTCCCTTTGTGCTCGGCCTTTATTTTAAAAGGTCTATTTACCTTGTTCATAGTATATTTTTTGAGTAAGTCAGTTTCATCGATATATCCATAGAACTAACAGATACGTAATTTTATTCTAAACAAGAAACGATGCAACTTAGTCCACATTTCCACGTCTTTGCAACATTTTTCATTGGTTCCATACTCCATCATTTTGCCCCATATTTGCTCTTCGCTCTGCGCGCTCTGGTTTGCGCTCTTCGCTCTCCACTCTCCGCTCTCCGCTCTCCGTTCTGCGCTCTCCGCGCTGCTCTTCGTTCTGCGCTCTCCGCTGCTCCCTGTAGTCAATAGTGTGTAGAAGTAGAAAGATAATAACAACTAATAATGTTGTGTGGCTTCGTGCAGTGATATAATCCTGTGTTACTCAGAAACAATATAATTTTAACAGTGAAAGGTTTTTTTAAATCGATCCAGTAGTTTAAGAGTTTATTAATTACAATCATTCAAAAATCGAAATCTTTCCACTTTGTAATAAAAGTATGATGAATGAATGAAAGACTTTCAGATATCTGACTCAAAAACTCTATTATAGTTAGACTATGATAAAAATGCCAAAGAAATTTCATCGCGAAGTAATTACGTTATCAATATACGAGGCGACAAGGGCCCCATAGTTACATTACCGGTATAACTACATATAATGCGGCGGATGAAAAAGGATTTTCTATACTTTCCGCGGACGCACGTGATCCAAGTACGGATTCTAGCAAAGAGGCGCATTAGCGATACACACAGGTGGAAATATTGTCAAGAAACGTAGCAGTTTTTTTCAACTATACTATACAGTACTATACAGTGTCAGCAAATATTTTTTTTTTCTTTTATATCCTTAAAAAGTTCAATTATTTGCCTGTACCTGAACATGAACCTAAATAATGAAAATGTACTACCATACCAATACATCCATCCATACTAATATTCTAAATGGGAAAGTGTGTGTGTCTGTTTGTTTGTCCGTCTTTCATGGCAAAACGGAGCGACGAATTGACGTGGTTTTTTAAGTGGAGTTAGTTGAAGGGATGGAGAGTGACATAGGCTACTTTTTGTCTCTTTCTAACCGCCACATCCCTAAAAGTGTGGGGTGGGGTGTAAAAGGGTGGAAGTTTGTATGGAGCATTCTGCAATTTTCAAGATAGAAAGCTAAAAATTGGTATGCGGACTATTTGTGACCAACAAAAAATTGTGCATCTTTTTTTTTTGAAATCTGCCTCCAACCCCTTTAAAGAGGGGGTGAAATTTTATATGGACTTTTTGCAGTTTTCAAGGTAGGAAGCTAAAAATCGGTACACAGACTCTTTGTTACCAATGAAAAATACCTGCGAAAGGGGAACCGTGTTACCCCGAATTTAACGCGAGCGAAGCCGCGGAAAAAAGCTACTTGTATTAGAATATTTCCAATCAAACTTGTTGTTTCAAACTCAAACCTTTTTTTTATTCAAATAAGCCGAATTCTCTCTTTCGGATCGTCACTTTTTTTCTACCACCACTTCAGCAGAATCGTAATAAGAAGAAGTGGTAAGAAATTTAGCACTTGCTCTTTTAAAATGTTACTTTTAAAGGATTCAATCAAAGATTAGTCCGACCGAAAAAAAAAATCGACCTTATATTATTGTTTACGAAAACCTAATACGAATAAGTAATCCGCTTACAAAGCCCGCTCTCTTTTTATTTCTTTGCAAAAATAATATCCTCTTCACTTTCCCAAAAGAAAACTAAACTTAAAATTAATAAAAACTTAAACTGAAAAATGTATTCCAATTTGTATTGAAACTGTAACTCTGTTAACAATTTGTTGTTTCCAACTTAGTTCTCCGCTATAGGACTCCCAACTTCTGAATATTCATTTCGCATTCAACAAATGTTTAATATTGTTAAAATACCGGAGAAACCCGCGCTTTTCCCTGGCAATTTGGAAAAAATATTTTTTATCAAATGCCTACGTCATGCAAAGAACTCTACGATCAGCGGTTAAGGTGCAATGCTTTGTTCTGAATGACTGATTGACTGAGGGATAGCCCTCAGTCAATCAGTCATTCAGAACAAAGCATTTCCAATGTATAGATTTTACAACCCTCAAAAAATAATGACTGGAAGCGTTATTAGCTACCTATGTCCAACAGTGGAGTACTTGGGGCTGAGATGAATGAAAAGAGAGGTAGGGCACAGTGGATAATCCGCTCAAATCGGAGGACTCCGTCTGGGGAAGAACCTCCATCTTACAGAAGATCGTAGCCAAATAGCATTGGTCTCGCCCATGCTGTGTTCCTACGGTCAGTAAGGTCTCCATAGCTCCACTTGGGGGGGTTGGGAGGGTTGTAGGCTTGTTTGCCACCTTTGTGGTATAAAAAAAAGAAGACAAAAAGAATAATTGAAACGTTAGCTGAACATAACAGTACATTATTTCTAGACGTATGTCCACGCACTCTTGCTCTCAAAGCAGAAAGCACTCGTTGGGCACTCGTGAGTGAGGGCCGGCACTTTCGTCCGCCGAACCAATCGTCTCTCGTGGCTAAGTAACCGCGTGATTTAAACAATCGATGAAAGAACTCCTTTGAACCCCTACACCCATCGCTCCGAACCACTACATCGAGAACGGAAGAACTCGATGGTTCTAAAACGAATACGCAAGTAACGACGCCACGAACGATTCGAAGGGCACGTTAAAACCGTCGCTCCCGGCTACTGTCGATGGATGACATTGAGAGCTTAGAAAATACTTAGTCATATAGACATAGTCCATATCTATACTAATATTATAAAGAAGTAAAGTTTGTATATTTGTTAAATTGTAAGGGGTAATCTCAGGATCTACTGAACCGATTTTAAAAATTCTTTCACCACTAGGAAGCCACATTATTGCTGAGTGTCATAGGTTATATAAAAAACCGAAAAATAAAAAGGCTTTTACGTGGTAGTCGGTTTTGCAAAGTAAATCGGAGAAAAAACGGTCGAATGAAACCGTTTCTTACGAACGCCTGTACTAAAAAAGGATTATTAACATTATGCCCAACGAAGTGGGCACCTCAGCTAGTAAATTATAAAGAGAATGCATACTTACGTTAATCAAGTGTCAACTTTTGAGATGTGATGAAAATACTATAATAGGTTCCCGTGTGTGTGATGAAAATACGGCGGGTATTTTCATCACACACACGAGAACACCGGGATTTCGCAACTAAAATCGCGGGGATCAACTAGTTTATAATATTATATTGTTTATGGACAGGCAGGCGTCAAACACAATATCACTCACTTCGTCCCTTCAAAAACATCAATATGCAAACATGGCTCCCAATGCAAACTACGACAAATCCCTATTTGGAAACTATACATAAAATATGCTTTATTTGTACAATACGAATTGAATTGTGAATGAATTAATTAATAATGAATTTGTTTTTTGACAATTGAAAACCAAACTATATTTACCCAGTGCTCGTTAAATGGTCATTCTGAAAAATAATTTAAAAGAAATAAATGTGACATAGAAAAACTAATACATACTACACTACTCTAGGTATTTAGTTTTAATAAGTGATACTTACTCAGACCGGTTAGATTTTATGAAATTTATAAATGTGACCCTCAATTACTAATCACCTGCACTCGCACTAATCAAAGTGAATTCAGGCCTTAAAAATCACATTGGTAACGAATTTATGTTATAGTATTGCAATTAATATTTCATTGCGAATCATGTGTATTTTACAAAATGAAAAATACACAAACACCGTGTATCCGCCCGTTTGTCGGTATTTCGATGCACATCAAAGCGTTTTATAAAATTATTATGTGTTTGCCACCATGTCTAGACATTCAGTTTTGGTGTTTACGTAAAATAAAAACAACGAATACCATATAAACATTACTGTATAGTATGGAAATGGAACATAGGCCTCCCCCCAAACATTTTCAGCTCGACAGGTTTAACAGCGGCCAGCTACCAACGGCTTCCTGCGACTTTCCTTAGGTCGTCTATCCACTTTGTAGGCGGCCGTCGTTAATCACATAAATTGTCGAAATTCTAATCAATTTTTTGATAACATTGTCTCAGATACAATTTTGATATTTGGTATCGATCATATCAGTCACATTGCGGTGTTCAACTTGTGTTTACAATCACGTTATAACTTCACATCAACGCCGGTTTACGCATGGGTAAATCGCAAAATTACATGTTCCATTAATATGTCAACAGAATTTACCTTAGGATATGTCCTATCTGAGCGCTATCAGAAAATAGTATGACGCTTTTATCAAAACGTTCCGTATATATAGATAGTCGTCGACTACCATTTTAATAGTTTGTCACATTGCGTCGTCGACTCATATCTACGCTATCATTAACTGTTTTTTGAACTTACTTTCTCGGTTCTCAAGTCGCCTAGTATAGCATCCACCTCGGGATTGAAGTGGAAAAAAAAGTCGCCCAAGGGTCCACTGGGGAAATAAATGTGGGTGACTGCAGAATGGTAAATTTGCGTAGGTCTTCTTAACCACTGCACGAATTTGGAAAACTCTCGCAGGACTATTAAATACTTGACAGTTGTAACAATAAAATATGTTGGATATGGCAACTTATAGGTAAACAATAATTCTACAATATACTTTTTCACAAAGATCATAATTTGTAAATCGGATGACGAATTATACAGAAAAAATATTTTATAAGTAAGCAGATTTTCTTCGAAAGCAGGAAGTCATATTCAAGCCGCTGCTAACCGGTTATACTGGAAGCGTTTGGGAGAGGATGTCAAACTGGACAAAACTAGAGCTAGCCGCTTGTGTGAAATAAAATGAAAGTATTGTGTAATATGACAAGTAGTGCTCAGGTAAGACACAGGCTCGTAACATACAGGCCGCGTTCTAAATTCATTCCCTTCGCAAGAGCCCTAATAAGGGGGAATAAAATGTGAGAATTATGCGTTTCGCGTCCCCGGGATTATAAACGAGATTGTTGGTGCGAGTCAACGCGATGGAAGTTCATAAACTCCTATTATTCACAATTTCAAGTGTATTTTTATTATGTTTCTTAACAAACAAAGTGAGAGCGCCTGATGGCTGTAATCTATTAATGCTGAACTTCGCAGCCGACCTTGGAGTTCGTCCTGTCAGCAGCTTGCTTAACTTGGTCTTAACCAAAAGCCAATGTTAGTTGTAACTTCGATCAAGTGTCAATTTTCTTTAAGTTCTGCTGACTTCTGTGGTTTTTATTTTATTTTTTATTTTGAATTAGATTAGTCAAGCAAGTGTCGCTGACGTCAAGCTGATTTAGAAACCTTTCCTTTAAATGTCTATCTATCTATCAGCATTTATAATCAGGAACCAGACTAAGTTATGCTTTTCATCATGAGAATTAATAGTAATTGATGTGAGAAGTTAACTCTGTGGAAGTTTACCAAACACTTGAATTAGACAACTTTACAGGAGGCTGTGATGAACAGGGGATCAGGTTGTTTGGAAGATAATTAAAATTGGTTGATCATACAACCATTGCTAAGTTTAATAATAATAATTGTTCCACTATTTAATACCCGCGGGTTCGTACGGCTAAGTTAATTAGATAAGTATAAATAAAGCAGGGCACGTCTGGTTGACCCTAGCTAACAATAGAGAACCCTGGAAAGAGAAGGAGAAGTCTTTGCCCAAACCGGTCTCCATATTACGTCAAACAACTAACATCCATAATGTAAAATATTTAAATGTGGAAATAAAAAGGCTATTATTATATGAAATAAATGTTTCTGAACGAAGCTTGAACTATGTATAGTATGTATATACGAGTAACTTTTTTTAATGTCAGAAAAATGCATGACTGCAGCGCCACCGAGGAGTTTTGCAGTGGGGACTGCCCTCACCTGGGTTTACTTTACCTCTAAAATCTGAGGAGATGACAACTCGCCACCTATGTGGCGGGATCACGGCAACTACTATGAATCCGCAGCTCCACCAGACCCCATCTGCCATTGTTCTCATTCTCTCAAAAAAATTGTGGATGACAATAAACGAAATTCATTAGATTCTCTAAAACTGCATAGGATCTTCAGTCTTTTGTCTATTTTAAGGGCAACTACACCTTCTACACCTGGTTATTTACAAAAGTTCGAAAAACTTCTCAACTTCTGTGTATACATAATCCCATGTGGTATCCATGATACATGAGGCCTGTCACTCATAATAACAGGCACGTTAACCTAATAAATAGCAGATAAACTAATTCAAACGTGGCATTAATCCAGCCCCGCTCCGCCGCAGAGCAAAACTCCTGATACGAAATACCCCCACAGGACTGATTCAATCTTGTTCATGCGGATATATTGACACTGGATGTGTCTAAAAAAAAAATATGTAGTTCATACATCACCACCTGGTCTCAAGGTAAGCTTGTGTTATGGAAATCAAACAATGGATAGTTTATAAACTTACGCCCCATCCCATCTTCGTTTTACTAAGGATCTCTATTTTTTTTGCCATATAGCCCATGTTACTCGGGGGTAATGAACCTTCCCAATGGTGAAAGCATTTTTGAAATCGGAACAGTAGCTTTTGAGATTTTTGTTATAACAAAAATACAAAAATTTCCTCTTCATAATATTAGTGTAGATATGGAGGATGTTACGCCCAACGGAGCTAGTCCAAGTATTTATGGAGTCATTCTGGGTGACTGTTCCTCTTCATCCTCATCTAAATATGTCATGCACGTCGCTTCTTTACACGACTTATGGCTTCATTTCCAATCCTTTCCGGCAGTTGAATCAATGAGTATCCATTTCGTCTTTTGTGTCTTATAAATAAATTTTACACAGTTCATACAGCACCACCTGATGCCAAAGTAAGCGTTTGTTATGGGAACAAAACAACGGATATAGCATACTTATAAAACAGAAAACATGCAAAATGACCACCAATAAAAGAAATTCAAATCGAAAGTCAGATTATATTTACAGATTGACATCAAAAATGACTCCGCTTCCGCAGAAGTTGCACGTGTCTCGCCACCGACATTTTCAATTTCCCGTATCAATCAATACCAATATTCCCCTTCATAATTTTCTAAAACATATTTTAATATAAAAAGGTCTGTTATGGGACATTTTTTTTCAGAAAACGCGGAAGGAGATTTAAATTAAATTTACAAGGAAAAAGCGGGGATAATTGAAGGGTTGAAAATGTTAAGAGGCTAAAATTGAAACTCGACACAGGGGGGCGTAATTTGTTTCAAACAATTGACGCGCAACGTTTAGAGCTCGCACTGGGCATTAATTTGCGAGGTGATTGACCGGACAAGTGGAAATTATGCTTCAGTAGTAAACCAAAATTGAGCTTGATGGCGGCGCTGTGTGTCGCACTAAACGAAACACAAGTTAAACAACGTCGATCCTAGCCAGTGTTTAGATGGGTTACTTTTTTCTGTAGATAAATACTTGAAAATATCCAGAAACGTACAATGTTTATGTGCACGAATGTTTAACTTGCGCGGGATTCAAACTCGCGGCCGTTGGGATAAAATAGCAATTGCTAGACACTCGACCACGTGGCATGTGAAATATTACTATTTCTATGCTCGATCGAGGATCTCGATAGCATCGCTGTGTGTCAGTGTGTCGCACTCTAAAACTCTCGATAAGTTCAAACTAGCACTGCGCAAATGGTTCTTGGAAAATACATTTTATTCTGATGACGAGTTCTTAAAATTTAAAATAATGTTATGGCCAAAACATATATTTTAGAATAAGACCAGCATGTATTGCACAAACTCTATTTACTTAAAAGCAAAAAAAAACTAATTTGAATAAAACGAACACAATTCCGGTTGTTGTTTATAAATGACAGACGTTAAGCCAAGTCGGCGGCTCTCGAAAACACTGGCCTCCGACAATCCTCTTTGTAAAAGCGTGTCAAAATATGTTCCAACCTTGAGACCCGTATTTTTCGGAAGATTATGGGTTGATATGTTATTATGATTTCTGTGTTTTTTTTTATACCACAAAGGTGACAAACAAGCAGTCGTCACCAGTCGGCAGTGACGACTGCTTGTTTACTATCACTCCAATAACCCTACCAACCCCCTCAAGTGGAGCTCTGGAGACCTTACTCACCGTAGGAACACAACATGGCCGAGACCAACGCTATTTGGCTACGATCTCCTGTAAGGTGGAGTTCCTTTCCCAGACGGACTGCTCCGATTTGAGGGGATTATCCGCTGTGCCCTACCTCTCTTAAAAAAACAAGTCAGTATCTCTTCCATAAGACGCAGGAGTCGTTGTAGTCGCCGCCGCGGGAGCAATCATTATCATATCCCGACTCGGCGCGTCACTCTCATATCGCGCCGAACATCCGTATCTATAGGGATGGGTCGTTTATCATCAACTACGTTTTGAGGTAGACTAGTGTTATGTAAAGAGATGGTTTTGACTTAATACACGTGTTCTGGTATTTTACCTCAAACAGAATATAAAGAGGTAATTAGGTACTTTTCATTGAATATGCGCGTCGGAATGTCAAATTAAACTTTAAGTAATAAATTACCTAACTAAAAATCATTAACTCCATAAAAACACTTTTTCGCTAACAATGTTCTTAGGTGACTCTTGAATTTTAATAATTTTCAGTCAGTTATTTAATAAACCCACGGTATGATGCCGCGCACAATGTGTTTCAAAATGTAAAGCAGGTGCATTACGGTCATTTCGCCTTTATCTGCAATTGTAGATAAGTAGACCCTTATGTACAGTAATAGTATTCATATTGTACTATGTAATTACAAATTTTCCAGTAAATACCTTCACGCAATTTTCTAAATCTTAATCATATATACAGGGGGGGGGGGTCAGTCAATTCCTTTGTTGACTGTACATTATTTGTTGTATTTTTTTCATCTAAATTGTTTTGCAACTATTTATTCATAAGCTATTTTTTATGCTGTTGCTATAGAAAGTTTTATGAACATGTATGCTGTAAATAAGCTCGGTCGTATATGCGTTACAGAAGAGTTAAACATGGAACTCTATGGTATATTATACACCTATCTGGATGATTTTTAAGAATATGGAAGTAAAACAATAATAACATGGTAATATTTTATGAGTGAGCACAAGTAGCGAGCAACGACGGCAAAATAAAGGAAAAACAAAGGAAATTAACCAACTTGGGGGCGAAATGGGGATGAAATATTTGTTTTCTTAAATCTAATAAAGGGTGAATTCGTAAGTACGTAGGAAAATATTTGCACTGTCAGTCGTAAAGTTGATTGGATTGATTGTATGGGTATGTACGCGAAGTTGTTACATGGAACCCAGGAGGATGGGGTGGCAACAGAATTTAACAATAAATTAAATATTATCAAATAGGTACATGTATTGTTGATTTAAATATGAAAATACAATCTCTGTTATATGTAACATCAATGTCAGATGAAACAATTGAGGAGAGAATTTTATAATATTAGCTTATTTATTGAATATTTAAAACAGAATAATAATATGTACAACATAACAAGAGAACGTGCCTGTGAAAGCCTACTCTCGGAATAAATGAGTTCGTTTCATTATATTTGTTTTGTTTTATCTGACATTTAATTATTTTGTAAACACAATGTTTTTTTAGGCTATTGATTCAAACAACAAGAACTCTTTTTATTTTTATTTTATTTGCCTAGACTTGTTCCACCGCGGGCCGAAAGTAATGTATGTAGCAAATAGCTGTTGTAGATCGCACTCTTTAACATTATAATTTTGTATAAAAGTCTTTTTAAACATTCTTTAAATTTAACCCTGAAAATGTACAAACAAACCCCTTTACAACCCTTTTCCAGTCACATCTCTTTAACATCCAAATGGACATACCATCCAATTATTTAATCTGCCCAATTGGGCGGAACGCTGCCCACTGCATGTTAATTCGATACACGTCCACCACGAACTGACAGGCTATCAACAACAATAAAAAGGGTCACAGGGATCGAACTGCGGACCCCCCGGTCGACCTACTCAACGTTTCTTGTGGTACAAGTCACAAGAGAATGTTTTTCAATGTTTTTTTCTCAATACTTTTATTAATTTACTTAATAACAGCTGTTATGAATAGTCATGAGTTTTATAAATAGATATACGGTCAATACTGCTGTGATGGATGTGAGACTTGGACTCTGACACAAAAGGAGGAGCACAAATTGCTTGTGACAGAGCGGAAGATCCTGAGGAGAATGTTCGGGGCCAGACAAAGATCCGATGGCATTTGGAGGATCCTCAAAAACCTAGAGATAGAAGATCCGTTGGCCGACCACAACATCATGGGAGAGGCCAAAGGCCACAGACTCCGATGGCTGGGCCACCTGGAGAGAATGGGGGATGATCGTGGGGCAAAGAAGGCGTATGTGAGAAAACCTATTAGCAGCAGACCAGTAGGCCGCCTCAGATATCGCTGGAGCGACACCGTGGAATCCGATCTCTGCGAACTTCAAGCTCGAGACTGGCTAAGCATGGCTCAAGATCGGAAGAAATTGCGTTCTCTAGTGTCGGAGGCCAAGACTCACTTTGGGTCGCTGAGCCATCAGATTAAGTAAGTAATTATACCATATCCACAATACACGCCAGTACCTCCGCCCACATCCAGTACACCACAACACGGGATACACATATTTATTCAAATCTGTCCGTTCAAAGAATGCTGTTCTGACATCTGTCAGTTGGCCGTAAATAGTAGTAGGCAATCACGACCTAATGTGCACAATTAGGTCAGGATCGCATTCTTTGAGCGACCGATCTTTAAGATAGATTGACAGTCCTGTGACGAATTGGTAGTGACCCTTCCTTCGACAGCAAAGTTTGTCTTGAGAGGGGATCGGACCCGCGCTCTCTGTTACCGAAGGAAGGGTCACTACAAATGATCCGCCATGCTGTTGATTACCAGACAGAAGTGATTCACACTTTCCGCTACCTCTTGTGCATCAGGCCATATATTGACAAATCGGAGGAAGTTCCCAGGCGAGCCCAGGCTGAGGTCGCTGCTCCAACGTAAATCACACAAACAGCCCAGTTTAGCCCCGGATATCACATCATATTGTATTTTGGATGTACCCCCGTTGACCATCGGATTGCGTTGAAGATTTTAAATAACCGTTTTCTATAATTAAAGTTCAATTCGAAAATTTCTGTTAATATTACCAAAATTCCTCCAATATTGTTCATAATATTGTTGATGGCTCAGTGACAGAGTCTGGTAGGTCGACTCTTACGTCAACTGGAGAACATTCGAAAACGGTTACTGCCTTGCGGGCCTGGTCTGCTTTTGTGGGGAAGCTCGTCCGCATCTAAACCCGTACGAGTCACAGACCCGGGCCAGTTTACCCGGGCTAGTTTACCCGGGCTAGTTTAGCAGGGGTTTTATAGTCAAACATAATATAAAATAGTTGTTTCGAACAGAACTAGGTATATAAATTGACATTCCACATACAGTACATAATGTTCTATCTAGCTTTATATTTTTATTTATATAAAAAAGAATTTCATACTGTTCATATTTCTTTTGTTTCCGAAATGGTGTTAGCTACTATGTTATTACAATACTCGATTGGGTGGTTCTCTTTCTAATAACATGTTGAAAGGAAGGCACTGTTTGATGTCAGTGGCGGATTTATGCGAATCCGGTCAGGATGTGTGCTCGATTGCAATACATGTTAGCTGCTGTGCACAGATATGGTATTCCAACTTAGTTTTTAGCTTTTTATATTAAAGGTTTATTCTAAGAGATTGCTGAATTGAATAATAATTTATATGTCAGGTATCTACATGTTAGATAACTAAACTATTTATATTAATATAGGGTATTCTAAGAATATAAGAGATTGCTTTATAATAATTTATATGTCAGGTACATGTAAGATATTGGAATTTGTACGATTTCTGTTGCCAGCGCCGCCGCCGCCCGCCACCTTGATCACGCTACGACACACTCATATTTCACGATATTAAGGACGACTGTTTAATATTTTCAAGAAATACTGAACAAAAAATGTATGATAAAACCAAAATGATTGAGTTGACGACCTCCGTGGCGTAATGGTTACAACGCTGGACCGTCACCCAGGAGGCCCCGGGTTCGAATCCCAGTCGGGTCATGAGGAAAAACGAACTTTTTCTGATTGGCCTGGGTCTTGGATGTTTATTTATGTATGTATTTATTATGGAACTAGTTAACCCCGCGCAACTTCGTTTGCGTGTATTTATTTATGCACAGCAGCGCCATCTATATTAGACTTTTGATGAAATTCTACGGGAATCGCGTACTTTTCGGGATAAAAAATACCCTATGTGTTAATCCAAGGTATCAGCTACCTACATACCAAATATCATTAATCTTGGCACAGCCAAATGAGCGTGAAGAAGTAACAAACATACACAACTTTCGCCTTTATAATATTAGTAGGATATAGTATCGGGTTATGGGTCGTTGAGTTAGTATCCCATAACACAAGTCTCGAACTTACTTTGAAGCTAACTCAATCTGTGAGATTAAAAAAAAACAAATGATAAACATAGTTAAAAACCTATCATAGACAAGTTGAATGATGTGGGCAATTATCATCAACTAACATCAAGTCATTTCCTTCGGACTATGACATGGGACTGTTTAAGAGGTACATTAGAGGTCTCGTCAAAGGTAGGCAACGCATTGGTAGTGCCTCTGGTGTTGCTGATGTCCATAGGCGGTGGTGACCACTTTCCATCAGGTGGCCCGCTTGCCTGTTTGTCTGCCGTTTAACATAATAATAACATATATAATCATATTAACTTATAATCATCTCATTGCAGTGATACATCTATATATATCTCCCATCAGTCGAAGGGGATTAAAGGGTGCCACGCTGCTGCTATGTGCATTAGTAAAGTCCAGTGTTTTTAAGTCTCCTGAAGGCCACTGACGGTTTAACGTGTCCTCCGAAGTACGGAGACCCTTGAGATAACGGAACCTATCCATACCCCAGGCTAGGGCCGACGTAACTTAACTTGGGTGTCCGTAGAGTGCGACACACAGCAACGCTATCATGCTCCTCAAACATCATTTCACAATAAGGCCCGTGGATGCCGCCACTGCCGTTGCCATTTGAAATTATTGAATTCTGCCGAAATAGTTCTACTATTTTATAAAAAAATTAAATCATTTATTTTACAAAGTTACAGGAAATACTTTCGCACGTCAGATTTTTTTTTCAAAATCCTACTAGCACATCAACGTAAATGACCTGTTGAGAAGTAGTGCCGCAAGAAACTCAACAGATAGCCTTTTTATATATGTCGGATAACCTAGCGGTAATTCGATGTGCAATTCAACATCACAAGGGCGTAACGAGGGTAGTCGTGATATGAGAGAAACAACAGTTTTAGTTTTACTTAAAGAATGTTTATTAAATTTACTAGCACTTCGGAATGACCACTGATGGAAAAGAAATGCCGCAAGAAAAACCTCAGTCTAGGTCTCTTTTTCAATCGCTGTTACAACACACATTTTATTAGGTACAGTTTCTCAATATAAAATAGACACTAGGTAAAACGCGACAGTTCCGTGACTACGAGTACTACTCTCGGTGGCGCCCGATAACGAAGTGTTCAGTCGAGCCCGCCTTCCGTATCACGACTCTGCCGGAGCGCGCCAAAAGCAACGTTTTCTCAACACGCCGCTAGATGGCGCACCCTCGTTTTGCTTAGTGTTCATGTCCATACTCATGACCGTATGCGACACGGCCATCCTGCGAGACATGCGTCCTCGCGTGTAACTGAAACAATCAATACTCACACAGTATCACAACGTTCGGTCACTCCTGACTACACATATAGGACTTGCTCTCTAACTCAAATCCAAAGTTTCAATATCAAATCCAAAGTTTCAATATCAAGTCTAATTTACTTCTATTCTAAGAACTTTCTCTCCAACTCAAATCCAAAGTTTTAATATAAAGTCCAATTTATTCTAAGTCACACTTAGCTTAACAAATCAAGCACCTAACCATGAAGAGCTTAGTACCAATAATGAAAATAAAATCAATAACAACCGAATTAACATAATAAACGTTCGTCAAAAGCAAGGTGCCATAACCATCCCTGTGGTTACAGCTGATCATCCCTGTGACCAACCACCAGATCATCCCTGTGACCTTCACGCGGTCCCTTGCTGTTGAGTACTGGGTACACAACAAACATTTCGTCATTACTCACGTCACGACAATGAAATTGGTACTTAGTCTTTATGTATTTTGCCAATACTCTACATGTCTACTCAGTTCTCTTGGCCTTAACACAAAGGGATCGTTTGTAGTAATGAGAAAACTTTACTCAAATAAACTTAATTTAACATTGTACAATACAGTCAACACTGCATTGCATCACTCCTTATACCAACAGTGTTTTTCCAACACACAAACTCAATCCTATCCATAGGCATCGAGCCACAAAATATGTTCAGTCCATCGAACACAAAACCTCCAGTCCATCGGACACATCGGACACAAAACGTCCAGTCATTACATTACATTTCAATACAGTAACTCGTAATTAAATCAACTAAACTTTTCTCATTACTCACTTTCATTTGTCTCCATTTCGAGAATAGAAACCTTAAAGTTTCGCCTTCGTTTTATCAATAACTCTATTTCAACTGACTCTATCTCGTACAGCTCTACCTTGTATACCTCTACTTCGTACAGCTCTACCTCGAATGGCTCTATGGCTCTATCCTGAATGGCTCTACTTTGAATGGCTCTACTCAAATGGCTCTATCTCAAATAGCTCTATCTCAAATGGCTCTATCTCAAATAGCTCTATCTCAAATAGCTCTGTCTGAAATTGCTGTATATCCACGGCAATACCAGCCGACCGACAAAATCACCATTGCCAACTCAACATTGACCAACAACTCCGTGTGGTATCTCACGACCCACTGGTCTCTCGCTACATAGATTACTTACTCTACTCAACATTATAAAATGGTACGTTAACTTAAACTGGTACATTACTTTCTGAGCACAATTCGAACTAAGTATACTTTAAATTATACTCCACCATCGAAACCATTGAGCAATTATTTCTCAACATTTCATTTAAAATGTCTCTCAATTTACATGAAAACAGAACTTTTAAAATTCTAAACAACATTATTGCTCAGTAGTCACTCCAGTATCATCAAACAATACTCTCCTGAAGATATCCCGGACACCTCGACTGCGCCGGTGGTCCCGCGAAGAGCAGTAACCTCGACAGCAAGCGCGATCACTGCTGTCCGCACTATGCCGCGCAGGTGGTCACATCTGCCTCGCCAGCTCACCACCAACACGAGCAGACCTGGTCCACTTCAGAGTCCGCACACCGCTGACCCGCTGATTCTCGTCTCGTTCCATTGTCCGGAAATCGAAAATAAAACAACTGTTAGAGTTCATTGAAGTTACTAAGTAAAAATAATTTAAACAAAACGTTTATCTCGAAAACGGTGCGTCCTAGCGATAAAAAGATGAAAATTTTGAACCCCTTTTAAGAACCCCACTCTCCACGTGATAAATTTGATTTTGACCTCCAAAGTCAAAAAATCTCAAAGTCAAAGTTGAAGTCAAAAATACTTTATTCTGTGTGCGCCTTGACCTCTAAATCATTGTGTGCATTAACCTTTTAATGACCTTGACCTCGCATTGACCTTTAATGACCTTGACCTCTAAATCATTAATTTTAATGAATAGTGCTAAATAACCAATGAGCTTAACTTCATATCCAGTTTCAGCTTAAACTTACACAGTTTCAGCTTAACTTAGCACTTTAAGCTTAAACTTAGCATCATACGTAATCAACACTGACCTTTTTTTTTTTTATAATATCGGAGGGTATACTCCACCAGTCCACCACGGGCACACACCCGTGTCACTCGGGACGCGTCGCTGCCTCGGTTGAACTGCGACTTGGGGCGCTTCGCTGCTTTGGTTGCACTGCGACTCGGGGCGCGTCGCTGCCTGGGTTGAACTCACTGTGACTCGGGGTGCGTCGTTGCTACGCTGCTGTTGTACCGCCACCGCTTGGTGCGCGTCGCGGCTCAGCCTCCGCTACCCGTCACACATCGTCGAGTATCGCACGGTCATACACCTGAAATGACACTATTTTAGAATTTTGATACGTTTGGAGGTTAAATACCCACCATACGATACTCTTTGCGGTACTAAATGCCGGTAGTCCACAAAACTCCGCTACTCGTAGTCAACAACAACAGACTGTCCGTCGTACATAGAACACGCATTTTCTTAATTTGTCACGTTAGTTTGTCACGTTTTACATTAGTGAGACCAGACTGATCTGTTAAACTCTCAATACCACGACTTGCATCTCACTTCTGATGTCGGATAACCTAGCGGTAATTCGATGTGCAATTCAACATCACAAGGGCGTAACGAGGGTAGTCGTGATATGAGAGAAACAACAGTTTTAGTTTTACTTAAAGAATGTTTATTAAATTTACTAGCACTTCGGAATGACCACTGATGGAAAAGAAATGCCGCAAGAAAAACCTCAGTCTAGGTCTCTTTTTCAATCGCTGTTACAACACACATTTTATTAGGTACAGTTTCTCAATATAAAATAGACACTAGGTAAAACGCGACAGTTCCGTGACTACGAGTACTACTCTCGGTGGCGCCCGATAACGAAGTGTTCAGTCGAGCCCGCCTTCCGTATCACGACTCTGCCGGAGCGCGCCAAAAGCAACGTTTTCTCAACACGCCGCTAGATGGCGCACCCTCGTTTTGCTTAGTGTTCATGTCCATACTCATGACCGTATGCGACATATATATATTTATGGAGGTGACTGTACAACCTCCATAAATATGTAATCACTTTAGTTAGTACTTCACTTTCGTATTTCATTTCAATTCATTAAGACATTTGAGTGAACATGTCAACAATGTTATAGTGACAAGGTTCAAATGTTATTACATATTTATGGAGGTGACTGTAAGCCGTAGTAATATTATTTCGATGCTGTAAGCTAGTATAACATAAAAGTATTTTTTTAATAGTTATTATTCAAAAATAAATTACATTTTTAATAAAAATAGTTGAAAAAGAATAAGCTAAGCTGATTTGGAATATTTTTAACTGGGTCGCTCATGTAGGTCAAGAAACTGGGAGTAACAAAAGGTCCCCTGGATATTGGAACGTACGCAGGCTTTTTTACTATGTGAAGGTATTGGGTACAAATTGGATAAATATATTGGGGCTTACGTCCGCACGTAGCTTTTAACTTCAATAGGATATTTGATTTTGAAATCAAAGTTGACCATTTTATCTCAAAACTTATCCTTACCTACTATTATAAATGCGTAAGTTTGTATGGATGTTTTTTACTCTTTCACGCAAGAACGGCTTAAGATTTGCTTGAAATTTTGTATATCGATAGTTTAGAACAGGGCCCCTACCATGACCGCTTAAATCAAAACAAGAACGGCTGAGTAAGGGAGACGACGCAATACATGATGTAAGGCGACGTCTCGTTTACACAATCGTTTAAGAATAGTTAAAAAAGGTCGTGGTACGGCCCCAGGCGCTGTCCCACTGCTGCGCACGAAGAGGCTACGCACGTGTGTTAAGCTTTGCTTTGCAAGAGGATGTACGTGATTGTGTCCACTGCAACCCACGGACACGTTAACCATCAAGTGACGTCATTGATACACGCGTGGCTTGCTCAACATAGCTCAACGCTGTCAACGCCATGCACGCAGTGAATGCGGTACACAGCTTGTTCCACAAAGCGTACACATCGCTGCGCACGCTGTGCACGTTTTAATTTGGAATACAGGGTTCAATGCTCCGACACCAACCAAAAACTATAACAATCAATGCGTAGCCTCTCCGTGCGCCGTGGTGAGCCACGCTACAGCTGTACGTAGTCGTGGTTTTATATTCGTGTATAGCTTGTACTGCAGTGGAAACGTAGACCCACGTAGTCATCCACGCAGCTGTAATGTGCCACGTGGCCCACGTGTTCGTGCGCAGCAGTGGAACAGCGCCTCACATAGGATTTTTCAGATAGCTTCTATGCATGGGAAGGGATGTTTAGGAATTCCCATGGCAACGAAATATATTTTTTCTACAAGTATTAATTTTGACAACGTCACGACTACGTCATAACAATGGTGAATAGACATGAATACGCTTTGACAGGTATAATCTAGATCATAAATCACTGTATGTTTGTAACGTTGTCGCAAAAGCTAAACCGCAAATCTGGGGCTCTCATCAGATCAAACCTCCGTTAGTGTGCCGGTTCGATGGCTACATTCTACGTTGGCAGGCAGCCAATTTTTATTCTTTGCCAAAACTCGATAGCGATTCAGGTAACGGAATTCTATCTAAAATGTTTTAAATGGATTTTTAGCGAAGCACATAATTCATGTAGACACGCATTTCCATGCAAAATCTTCTAATAATTCAATAGTCATATTTTAACTCGCGTAGAAATCTATAGCATATTGGAATATTCTGCATTATAAACTGTTTTAGGGTTCCGTAGTAAACTACAAGGAACAGCGACAGCTGGTTCAGGTCGGAGGTCAAGATCGTCTTTGGGTCACTGCGCCATCGTAGTAAGTAATCCATCGTAGCTCCACTTGGGGGGGGTTGGAAGGGTTGGCAACGCGCGAGTGATACCTGCCCCCGGTATTGCAAGCGTCTATAAGCTACGGTGATGCTTACTATCAGGTGGTATGCTTGTTTGCCACCTTAGTGAAATAAATAAAAAAGTAAGTTAAGTTATACCCAGCAGTGGGTCGATGAGAGCTGATGATGATGAGAGCTGATGATGATGAAATAATACTGCTGAAAGCTACAGATGAACCTGAAAGAAAAAACATGAAAATCGATCATGAAAAAACAAACAAAAACACCTTCTATTTGAGTATCTCGTGTGTGTTTTGGAGATAAGAATAAAATCTATCATCATAAGTAGATAATGAATAATAAAAAATATATAAAAGCTTAGGCCTGATATTCACTGATCATTTCCAAAGATTTTTCTTACTCATCAAAATATATTTTGATACAGATCATTAGCATTAATTGCTGCAAAAAAAATAACCCAAGGGTATAACTTAAATATCATTTGTTCGACCTCAAAAAAATGTAATACCAATCTCATTATCACTCGGGATTACAAGTCGGGATCCTGTCACTCTTAAAATCTTCATTATGTTACTTTTTGCTGGATTACTTTGTCTTAAGGTTAAATAAATGATATATTTATTGCGTCTATGTAGCACAAGAGCTTTTAATATTGAGACTCGCTCGCTTAAAGAGAATCTCAACAATTTGTAAACTGCACGTGTAAAGATGACAATGCACAAGTATAAGGCTATGGACCTCAGAGATTTTTAAATTACACTAGCGATCCGCCCCGACTTCGCACGAATTATAATAAAGATCCAATTTTTTTATGAATCCAATTGCTTTCCAACGGTGAAAGAATTTGTTAAATTGATACAGTAGTTACGGAGCATATTCAATGAAAACAAACAAACAAATCTTTCCTTTTTATATTACTAGCTGTTACCCGCGGCTTTGCCCGCGTAAAAATTGGCCTATGTTGGGCTCTGTACCCCTGACAATATGTAAATTTTCGTAATGATCGGCTGCTTAGTCAAGCCATGAAGGAATACTAAACAAATAAACAAAACTCACTTTCTCATTTATAATATTATAAATAAATAAATATATTTGGACAATTCATACAGATTGAGCTAGCCCCAAAGTAAGTTCGAAACTTGTGTTATGGGATACTAACTCAACGATATTATATTTTATAACAAATACATATACAGATAAACATCCAAGACTCGAGGCCAATCAGAAAAAGTTCGTTTTTCATCATGACCCGACCGGGGATCAAACCCGGGACCTCCTGGGTGGCGGTCTGGCGTGGTAACCATTACGCCACGGAGGTTAGTATGATAGCGTAACCCGCGCGACTTCGTTTGCATGTGTCCTGATTTCCTATGGTAATTTCGAAAAATCCTTTCTTATCGGACATCTACGTCATGTTAAGAACACACCCTCCATGTTTCAGGTCTACGATCAGCGAGTAAGTCTTATATGGTGTTATTTATTGTTAGACATGGACATAAGTCACAGTGTTTGCAAGGCCGTGAGATCTCCGTTGTATTTATTGTCGGCTATTAGCCTCAAAGTTATGTTATCATTCGTTATCATAATTTCGTTGACAATGGACGGTATTGGTCCTGTAATCTCTACCACATTGCAGACGGAGGGGAAGAGTATTTGGCCATTAAAATTTTTCAACGTCATCTTAATTATCTTTTTAATAAAACTCCCAAATTGCGTGTTATTTGCTTGATGATTGACAGTCTTCAGACATGTATGTCTATTACTATTTTGTTATATTATCTTATGTTTAATTATTTATTATTTAAGTATGTAAATGTTTTGAAAAATCTTTATAATATTATTCATTTTACTATAATGTACCTATAACTTGCTCGTACTTCGGAGAAATATTATGTGTAAACTTGTTTGTGTATGAACAATTATAACAGCAGCGACATCTACACAAATAAATCAAAATAATATATCTGTTTATTACCGTTTATTATAATAACAATCACAAAATAATATCACTTAATACACAAAACGTTACTTATACAAAAAAGACATTTATTGTTGTTTTCCTGTCTATCTGTTACTGGAAATAACTGGACCAATTTTAACGCGATTTTCACTGGTAATTATCAGGCTAGTTTTGAGAGATGACAGTTTGCAGTGTATGAAAAACTGGGCTAACTTCTCTTAGTTGGCGAAAAATGATCGGTTTTAATCTCTATGATGTAAAATACTAAATAAGGACAAACATTTCTTCAGAAGCAATGAATGAAGGAATAATTCCTGACAATTATGACTAAATACATAAGCAAAAGTACACTATGTTTTACGGAAAAGCTTCAGGCATTTTGTTGCCGAGCCCGCAAAGCTCTGTAAAGCAATTTTGAGGATACGTAACTGCGACGAAACGCCGTTCAACGCCCAAAACTAGTTTAAATCACCCCAATAGTTTTTGTGTGAACGAATGACGGAAAATTCCTACATTTCCATGATACTTTTTAACCAGCTTTTCTATTTTGCACAAGCTATAAATTTTACTCGTCACCGGATGGGGGCGTTGCACACACAGATGCGCAATGTAGATTGTTTATAGAAAAAAATATCTGGACGAATTTAGTGCACTCTGGTATCAGTCGGATCAAACAAAAAGCAACAAGGTTAGGTATACTTAATTGTTGGGAATAACTGGAGTTATCCTTCAGTAATATGAAAGCATGACGGGTTCGTTGAATCAAATAGAATATCAGTCCATTGCAAGTTCTATTTTATAACAAGTGATTAAGAGTTTCAGTTAAGTAGGCCCTGAAAATACTGAAATCTTGGTATACGATTTTTCGGCTCCAAAAGTCATCGTATGGCCTTATAATTGTGGATATATTGTTCTTTGAGATTTGTGTTATTAAATGCAAAAATATTGTTAAATTTGATGTTTGACTTTGACTTTATATCCAGGACCATAATATCATAGAGGGAAAATTGGAAGGTAGGAGAGTAGAGGTATACTAGTCATTCATCACAATGGTTACATTCAGGACATCGCTTGTACGCTTTTCTGCCTCTGCGGGTGTGGTGGTCTTGCACATTGAATTTGTGGTGGCCGGGTCGCGTCCGGGAACGCGAACGGGATCTTGCATCTGATCTGTAATTAGAATCTCCATTATAATCATGTCATTGACATCATAAACATGTTATACGATACACGATTTAAACTTCTGGTTTGAGTGAGAAGACTAAGAAGTGTGTTGCTGCACTGGAGCCGTGTATTTGCGTGTGTGAAAACCATTAAGGCTGTGCAACCCGGTCTAACATATGGCAGATAATAACATACTAAAGCGGCCAACGACATTGTTCAAGTAAGGATGGTTGAATACAGCGTGAATTAAGAATTTCCTTAATATTTTTTTTTTTTTAAAGAAGTTGCTGTTTGCACAGATCCCGCCACTGGGGGCGGAGGCTAAGACTCACTTTGGGTCCCTGAGCCAGCGGAGTAAGTAAGTAAGGTCCCTGAGCCAGCAGAGTAAGTAAGTAAGGTCCCTGAGCCAGCGGAGCAAGTAAGTAGGTAAGGTCCCTGAGCCAGCGGAATAAGTAAGTACGTTAATAGAAGCGGACAAAGTCATGGCCACAGAAGATACAAGTTTTGCCCTGTTACATAATAACGGTGTTAATTTGTTACGCCAACGAAGTCAATGCCTATAGGCGACCACGTCGGTGGTCGTAGGTAAATATATTTCATAAATTTCACATTAACTTGTTTGTATGGTGGTACTCGCCTTGATCTGGAGCGAGACAACCTGCGCCGGTGGTCTTCATGTTGTTCAGTTTTATTTGTCTTTAATTGCTTACTCAATAAATCCCAGTATTGATATACAAAGTAAACGATTGCTAACACGGCAGCCACCTAAAAAAATATAAGTTATAATAAATAATTAAATAAAATATCCAAAAATTGTAAGATTATTTAAATTGGAATACTAAATACCAAAAGGCTCCGTTCAAACAGACCGGCTCGGAGAGGAGAGCAGATTCTTATCACGTTGAAAACAGAGATTTTAGTATTTGTAGTAAGGTTTATTTTTGCATGTGCACTGCTTTTGTCATTAAGAATACTTGAACGCGCTTGGTGTGAAATAATAAGAGGAGCCGACCCGGCAGATCGTTTCCAGCCGGTCTATGTGAAACAGTTGGCGGCTCCGCTCCGACCAACTCCAAGCGTATACGATCCGGTCTGTGTGAAAAGAAAAATGCGCGCCGATGCTCTCCGAGCCGGTCTGTGTGACCGGACCCTAGGCGTCTCTCTGACCATTGCTCTCATGTAGTTGCTAACTCAAAAACTACTAAACCGATTTGAAAACTTATTTCACAGTTGGGAAGCTACACTATCTGCGGATGACGTAGGCTATATTACATTTTCAAAACAATTTGGGGTTCTTACTAAAACCCGTACGAAGCTGGGACGGAGTGCTAGCTATCAAATAAAATCAAACGTAAAGACAAAAAGAAACGCACCGCTATATTAAGCTGTCTGGCTCGCATAAAATCCGCGATTGGATCCACAATGATATCCATATTTGGTTATTACACCGTGTACGCAGGATTTTGCGAGATCTTGAAGGTTGGAAAATTTTTACCGAAAATACACTGATTGGCGTGGTACGTTCACTGTAAATTTTCACGACATAAAAAAAATTTGACAGACAAGTTATTTTTTTGTGATTCATAGTTTTATGTCAAATTTAGATTGTAGAATTAGGTTTTAATACTATTGCGAAAGAAGTAACAGACAAAATAAACTAATTGCAGGCGTTGTCTCTCTAGTTCATTAAATGCTGAATAAAACGTCTCATTCGAAAATTGACACTTTAACTTCGCGTTTCTGTACATATTTAAAAATACACGACCAATCAATAGGTCGGTTCTTTGAGGGCTTTGTCGTTTAACAAGACATGGTTCTCATACAATTTGTAGCGCACCACATAATACGAGTAAATAAAACTCCCCGATTCATTGTTATGTGTTTAAAACTGAATAATACTGGAATAATATGTAAAATATTACTAGAGAACGTGTCTGTGAAGGCATGCCCTCTGTATAAACGATTTCATTTTCATTTTCAAGAATTTCATAATTAGTTATTCCATTAACTCGTTAAGAAATAATTGTCTGTAAAACGTAGAGTACCTAGAGTAGGGCAGGTAGTCAACGTAATTTTCATCTGTAAATAATTACGACACTATACGGGTAGGGTATAGTATACATTAGAGTAGGAATTGTAGAAAATATTCTTCCACAGAAATGCTCCACACTTTTGCGAAGTTGACCGAAGTTAAGTGAAGTTATGCATGGAGTTAGAAGACAAAGGAAAAGCTGAAGCCGAAGAAGAATGGAGAGCCCGTTCACACTTCCCTTTTTGCTCAACTTACCGAGTATGCAGTGCCAGCTTAACAATACGATGAAAAGGATTGAGATGCAAAGAAATTTAAATTTAATCTATTCTGGCACAAACAGTCATACAAAAAATAGATTGGCATTAGATCAATATATTTTTTGAGACTACAGCATAGACAAAATAGTATTTTTGTTTTAAGTGTACAAAATGCATTGCTGTACGTCCCGCCACGCTGCTTGTCGAAGCGGCCGGCGCGGCGGAGGTCTGTCGGGCTCTCCCCTCCTATCACCACCTCTTTCGCCATATGAGTGACGGGATCGCGGGAACTGGCGATACTTCCTTAACAAACCAAGAAGGTCAACACTGGAAGAGGAAGGATCTGGTTGAGTATACGTTACGCATTCATGTCCCTGCACAGATGTAGGTTGATAATAAATACGATTTACGAAACAGTAATTACTCCTTATTCGGAACTACGGACTGTAAACCTGTTTGATTTACGATTGCAATGTATTATGCGAATAACTCGCGCCGTATTTTTCGCGATAAACAAAACCAAATGAGGTCCGTTTTTTGTTAACTCAATTTTGTAATTTATTGTTGTCGCTGATTATGGATGCTACACACGCGACGAGAAAACGGAGACATCATCAATTGAACTGAAAAGAGGAATGTCTCACTCTTTCACAGGTTTGCGTGATAATGTTCTGGTTCGTTAGGTGTACTTTGCCATTGTCATAATATTCCCTTTTTAGTATGGTGTTGCAGATGTATATGGGAAGCGGTGATTACTTTCCATCAACTGACCCAGCTTTCTTTTACCATAAAAAATCATTGACCGATTGTTTAGTCTAATCTATAGTTTTCCTATGTTCAAAAATTTTTGAAAATCTATAAACATAAATTTGTATCTGTATCGTATATACGTAAAAGTGTATCTAAGTATCTTTTATTAAGTGCTGAGTTTAAGCGAGTGATTTTCGACTTATAAAATTAGTTTTAAAAAAATATTTTCAACACGTAAGTGTTACCCCGGTATTGCAAGCGTCTATAGGCTACGGTTATGCTTTCCTGATGGCAGGCCGAATGCTTGTTTGCCACCCTAGTAGTATTAATAATAAAATTAAAAAAATAAAAATAAATACCTGTTAGCCGATACTGTATTCCAACATAGAAATTGTCAATGAAATTACTGTGAATGTTATGCATCGTTATCACTGTACAATTCGATCGTAACGATTTCTTGTTTCGTGTGTAGCGGCCATTACAATTATTTTAATATCACTCGGGTGTATATAAAGCCACCGTAATCCGCGCTTTACTCCACGGTACACCCACTGTACCCAGTGTAGGAATGAACACAAATTAATTATATTTTACAGGTATTATTGTTTATTTTATTTGAGAACAAGAGGTCATCTTGTAGTGGTTTCTGTGTGCTACTAGCGCGGCAATCGCTTCGCACGGATTTTTAATAAAGTATCACAATTTTTTTTTAAGTTTCCTGAACCGATGTTGAGAATTAACTAATATGCTTTTCATTATTTTGTAAAATAATTTTTAAAATCTTTAATGATTGAATAATGAAATATGTTGTGGCAAACCGAACTCTTTTTAAAAACCTCTTTGTAAATAGTTATTATGTTTCCTTTGTCTTTATGGTTTTTATATTCATTTTACTGTCACTTCACTTCACTTTTCACCTTCTCGCCATCGAACCATATTTTTCTATAATATAAGTTTTCTTCATCCCTTCCTCTTTTCCTAATCTTTCCATCGTTAATATATATAATATTGAAAAAAGGGAAAATTCTTTTCGTAATTTATATTAGTAGAAGAATTTTCAACTGTTTATAATTCCCCGCGCTGGCCCTCACAGCGTAGGGGAGCGTCCCCAAGGTGGCGGATAGGGGAATGGTCGGTAGTACAGCCTAGCTACACTAACCGGCCAAGTCCGATGGACTCGCTGACCAACGACGGGTGTGGTCCTCCAGCATTTCGGGGGTTGTGCGGCGGGTTGACACCTCGCCCACGTAAAACCTATGTTGCTGGTGAAGCGTATCCCGTTAGCGCTTCACTAGCTTGCACAACATTGTCACTAAAAAAAAAAAAACTGTTTATAATTTCTATTAATAAAAGAATAGTGTCATGGGCATAGAATAGTGGCTAAATTAACCCGATAAATCCCACGCGGGCGAACCGAGGGCAACAGATAGTTAACATATACTACGTATACCACACCTTAACTGGTATAACAGGTATAACAATAGCATTATTATACTTCTAACGACGACGGTACCGCGAACGCAAATGTGTTGTATCTTGAAATATGAACTTAATTGTTCGTACAATATCTATTTGCTCGGGTTCAATGCTCAGTTAAATAATGATGCAGTTAAAAACGGATTAAAAAGCTAAAAGTTAAACCGTCTGTTGCACTTCTTTATGCTTCCAGTTTCGAAGTTTGTTAATGAAACATTATTCAGTTCATTTTGTTCGCGTCTGCAGTTTTAACTATAAATACTAGCCAAGAATACCGGTGTCGCCTGCTCTATAACATATGCACTCATAGTTTTGTTTCAAACTAACGATTTATTCAGAGACTAGGCCGTCACAGGTACTTCCTTTAGTTATTTACAAATTGTACAATTAAATGAATCCTACTAATATTTTAAAGGTGAAAGTTGTGTGTATGTATGGTACTTGCCACAAATGGCAACAAGAAAATTTTATGATATTTGGTATGTAGGTAGCTGATACCTTGGATTAACACATAGGGTACTTTTTATCCTGAAAAGTACGCGATTCCCGTAGGATTTGGTCAAAAGTCTGAAATAGATGGCGCTGCTGTGCATAAATAAATACACGCGAACGAAGTTGCGCGGGTTTTACTGGTATAGTATAAAGCAAAATGTTTGTATTAACTGGTTTAATGTTCTCCGTCGATATTAGCATCGACGGAGAACATTCTCTCTCTCACTCTTTTAATACTAATAATTATTCTTTTTGAACACAATTACACATTTAGAATAGGTACGGTACGCCATTACAGTTTACTTCACTCACACTCTCCGATCCAGTGTTGCCAGTGCGGTGGTGGTGTGACCACAGTATATAACACCTGGTTACCTTCTTCATTTTATTGACTGTACAAGTAGTTATTCTGTGACTGTACGAAATTACTTAGGTAAGTACCTACAAAATCTTAATTTCTCTTACCAATGTTAGGTGCGTATTTAAATTTTGCGCTTGACCACTTTTTTTATTCTTTTATAAAAAAAACAATGGGATTTGAGTCTGTAAATAACGGTTCAGATAGTCAGAAAGATATTATTAAGGGTTGGTTACACCTATTCGCAACAAAGCCCTTATTGTTAGAAAGTCGCACTAAAGGGTGTCCCTTCCCACGACCTTTGTACTAATTTATTTTTTAAATTTGATATTGTTTAAATATTTACCTCCGTTTTCAACTTATAGGAAACACTTATGACCGCTCAGACATATCTCGCGGACACATTTTTTAATTTAACAATGTAATAAAACAAAGGTGTTTCTTTCTGTTTCTAAATCAAATCAAAAAAAAAAGACTTGAAAAAAAAACTTCTATCGTTTTTCAGATGAATTTTTCGTCAGAAGTATTTGTTGTATAAATATACTTGCAAAACTAAATTATTTTATTTTAAGCAATAAAGAGTTTCTCGTATTGTATATCCAATTATCCAATAGTAAATTCAAATTGCAAAAGTTTATTTTTATGGTACATTTATCCATTTAAATGTAAAGTAAGTAAAGTGCTTACTAAAATCCCTCTTTACGGCCGGGACTTTTTTCTAGAGAGCGGATAATCTAAGGCGGGCTACACTGCAGCCATTAACACGGCCAGCCCGTGTGATCCCGGCTAAAACTGCAAATACATTTTATTTAACTTGTAAAACTATTAAGAATTCTATTTAACTTGCTAAATATTTTTTATCAAAACTCTTTTGGAAGAGACGTGATAGTGAATTCAGGGCTCACTTTGACTACACCAGAATACATTTTCATAATTGCTCATTTCACAACCATCCATCCATTTTTTCTTTGGTTTTTCTATCCCAATATGTTTAAAAACATCTAACCTTAAACTCTAAAGTCCAGAGATTTTAAAACTATATTTGCATGTATGTGTATATTGATTCCATACAGATCATCTCAAGCCGTTTCTGCCCACTGTTAAGCATAGGCCTTTCTTTTACGCCAACTTTCTCTGTCCTGTGTGTGACTTTCTCATCTAGACGCGACCTGCGTTTTTAACTATACCGTCAGTCCATGTCACCTCTAGACATCCGACACCTCATTCCCCAGTTTTATGGAAAATGAAAAAAAATATGATAAAAAATTACTGGTTTGTCTAGAATGTTTTCCTCTACTTGCGAGTACATCCGGATTGTGTCCTTGTGTAAGTTTATAAGTAATAGTAAACTATATGCCATGTTTGTATAACTAAGTCGATTGTTTGTGGAAGTTAATCCCCCACTGAGAAGAGGTCGATCCCCTGTGCTTTTACTGTTTGCATTTATTTCGTTGAAACTCGCCTCAAATTCTATTTAATCGTGTTCAACTGCAAATAATTTAATTTTAACTTTTCAATTGCTTTTGTTATTACAGCGAGCCAAATTAAATTGATTACAATGATGATTTCATATCTGGTTTCAATTAATCGTAGGCCACACCCCCAGCTAGCGAGCGAGCGGACGAAGCGAGACGCGGGAAACTAATCTTAAATAATAATTAATGTAGGAAAGTCAAACTATATCCCATTCCACTATATTGGTACAAATGTTCCAAACAATCGCTGATTTAAAATAAAAAAAATTATAAAATAAACAAAACATTACAAATCTATTTCTTGCGATAATGCACACAATATTTAGATACCACAATAGTCTATGATACACAATCGTTGAATTTCACTGGAAATCTTGTGCAAAGTTTATTGGAACGGAATATTATATTATGTGGAAAACAAAGGACGCGAGCAAGTATGCTACTAATTCGAAAAAGATCGCCGAGGCTGGAACAGGCGAGCCGAGCGAACATTATAACGAGGTGAACCATTATCGTTGGAAATTTTGTTCGTAGTTTTATTTATATCGCTGACGTAGTTTAACTCGGTAGTTCGCGTTTATTTTCGAACGAAGTTCGCCCGGTTTTACTTGCTTGCTCGCCCGCTAGCGGTGTGGCCTGCTCTATGCGATTATTGTCACACAACTCGATCAACTATCTAATTTATTCTAATAGTTATCCATTTTTCCTGGATTCTAATTGGATCAATTGGTAATTTAATTATGAAATATTGATTTGACTGATTTTGCAAAATCATGACTATTATTATTTTGGTAAGGTAGGTATTTTTTTTTTCTAGAGGTTGTCGTCCTATTTTTGTTGATTGATTACAGACTTTAACCTGTCAGTGAGCATTGATAAGTCTGATAATACTGATGTTAACGTGGTCACACACAGTTGACGTGGAAGCCGATTAGTTCTATTGTAGTCGCGTATGTACCCCACAGGCTTGCTTCCAGTATATTAAAAAAATACAACATTTTTCCGCAAATCCCGGGAACATGAAAGTTTAAAATGTATGTTAGTATGTAGTTTTGTTTATTAGGTTTAAAATTAAATAAAGTCGAACAAAACCAATGGCAGGCGAAGCAGCCGTCAAATTCCTAATATAATTACAATTTAGTATCAAGTCGTCGCAAACGTAAGTCGTCTACAATAGCAGCTCGTCCAAAACGCATCTCGCCTATGATTTTTATGTCGTCTAAAATGAACATAAAAAATTACGTACTATTAAAGCGTGTCGTAGTAACTTCGTGACATTATTAAATGGCGAGTAGACGTATGGTGGTGATTACTCACGGCCAAGTCTGCGGCTAAATGGGGTCATAACGCGTCTGCAGATGTGTCCCTTGGCCGCGCGCACCGCTGGGCACGTGTGCTACATTATAAATGGTTGTGATACTGGTTTGGTATCATACTAATAATAATATTAAAAACGAGAAAGTGAGTTTGTTCGTTTGTTTTTCCTTCACGGCTTGACTAAGCAGCCGATCATTATGAAAATTTGTCTACATATTGTCAGGGGTACAGAGCCCAACATAGGCTAATTTTTACGCGGGCGAAGCAGCTAGTATGTTATAAATATTCAATTAGTAGATACACGCGGCTCGTTTAGCAAATCATAGCATGTTTAATGTCTTCAAGAAACGAATGTAGTAATTTTTTGACTTGATTATTTGTGTTTTCTATGTTTAATAAGTATTTGTATATTTACAATAATATACCTATAGTAAAATAGTTCCTTATCCTATAGTAAGTTCCTAACAAACTGTACCAGTTTTTTCACATCAAGTTCACTATTCTAGTGGTCACTAGGCGGCGCTAGTCACTAGACTAGTGGGTAATAGAGTAATAGGTGGCGATAGTCACTAGTCTAGTAGTGGCAACTAGGCCGCAATAGGGACTACCAAGCGGTGATTTATAGCAAAAATTCTAATGCTCTCGCAACTCGTCAACAAAAAACCTTGTACTTACTTTTCTTTTTTTTTTCGTGTCAATTACTCAGATCAAATTCTCGCACAGACATGGCGTCTTTAGTCAGTTGGCATTGTCTGTAGCCTTCCACAAATTGTAAAACTTGTGCAGTTGGACAACAAAGGAAAGGGTTGACTGTACCAAACACTCAGGTGCATATTTTGTTGCTAAATTATTAGCTAAAATCCAGCGCATTTCACCCAGTAGTGCTAACACAATTACAGAGTTGCCTAATTCCTGCAAACTTGTGTTGTGTTGCTTCATAACTTCTGTTACTGACGTGAGATACCTACATGTTACTTTGTTACATGAGTTAAGCGCACATTTTAAGTACTTCAGCTGTTACATAAAACGGTTAATAACTTTATTACATCATGGCTTACATACAGAATATAAAATGTGCGTGAATGGCCAATTTTTAAACTAAACGAATCACACTACGTTATCTAGTTCCAAACTAAGCTGAGTTTGTACTTTGGGTACTAGATTACAATCCAGACTAAGTTAAACATACATGTTCACACATGTTTGTCTTGTCTCACACACCTACTGGTCGAACTCGCGGCCCTTGGGATAAAGTGTCATTCGACCACCGAGCCTGTCGAGTAATTACTATGCAAGAATACTACGATTTCAAACTCCTTAACAAAAAATACCGAAAGGAGCTTCATGAGGACGATTTTGACAAAAACAAAATTTTTAATAAAAAATGTAAAATGAAGTAAGAAATAATTAAGACGATATAAAAACATACATTAGTACATGAGGTGTAATAAATATAACTTTTTAATATTTCCCACAACTCGAGTTTCTTTGGAATCGAACATTATTAATAGGGACATGGAAAACCTTCCAGGAAAAATCTATTTTTGTCGTTAACGATGCGAGTTTGCGGCGCGTTCTCATTGTATAAGTTAGTATTCAATCGTTGTAAACGTAAGTCTACAATAGCAACTCGTCTCAAACGTATTTCGTCTATGATTTTATATCGTAAAGCAAGTGGTCTAAAATTTAATAGGTAAAAATAGGGTTGTAAATAGGTAAAAATATCATTTTTAAATGCATTTAATTATATTTATAACGAATGATAAGTACTACAATTCGTTAAAATTATTATTACAACAAACATACGCTTTATTATACATTCATTATTACAATTGCCAGCATGTTACGAGTACGATCTACTAATTGCGTGTTGCAAATAATGCTTTAATTGTTAAGGCAAAATTATGATGTTAGGTCTCGGAATAAAGGTAGCAAGTTTCAATACTAGAAACAGGAGGAAAATACGAATAACCAAATTTGGTATTGAACAACTGGCTTAGAGGACTGTAGCGTAACAGGCTACACTACGGCGCCAGAACGTATCATGAAATTATCGTATAGCGCAAATAAATAATAGTAGGGAAATAATTAGTAATGTGGCATAGCATAAAACACAGCGCTACGTGGCGTAGAGCAACTCGGAAAGTAAGTGCAATGTAACGTGGTATAGCGTAAAACAGCGTAGCACTTCGTGGCGTAGAGCAACTCGGAACTGGGGAAGTAAGTGCATTGCAATGCTGCATGTGGCGTAGCGCGACACTCATCTTGCTACGCGGCGCTTACTAACGTAACGCAATCCGGGGAAGTAAAATGCAATGAAACTATGATAGCGAGAGACAGCGTAGCACTACGAAACGTAGCGTGACCTAGCGTAGCGTATCGCTGCGTTGCTTTTACGTGGCGCGCTAAGAATGAATAACTGGCAAAAGTTTCTGCAAATTCATTTTTAAATTTAATATTAGATAGCATTGTTAAACTAGAGAATAAAAAAAGATAGCTAGAGAATTAATGGAATCAAAATTAAAATGCGTTTCAGAAAGTGGCTGTAGAACGCACATAACTAAGGACTCGAGTATTTATGATGATATTGGCCGCATTCCTGATTAAAATATTCCTGAAAAACCACATAAGCAAAATACGCATATAAGTACATTATTAAATTAAATTCTTTGAAACCGTGGCCGCGGGCAGAAAGCTTGTATAATAAACTTCGTCTGTGTAATTTTAATATTCTCATTTACATGGAATATAATGTAGTAGTACAAGTAGTTTTTTTTTTAAATAATCTTAAGTAATGCGAGTTCCTAAAGTCACTGTGGTTTCAGAAATAAGGCAAACAGCAAATTTTTACGTTGTTATTTGTCGTTTCAAATGAAATTAGTTATTCAAATATGTTAATTTTTACATTAAAATCAGATACTATTTATTAGTAGTAAAAATTTGAGTTTTCCAATATACTTGGCACAAGATTTCCAGTGAATACTTATTGTGGTAACATAACGATGTGTGATTTATTACAATACTTATTTATTTATTTATTATCATTCATTGCACATGTACAGCTTAAATCTAATGAATCTAATTGGTACATGGACCCTGAATAGGGTATTGCAACTACAATCGGTGGGCCACCTTATTACACAAACATAAGTGATATGTAATCGATTCATGTTTATTTTCATATCGATTTATATTTTAAATCAAACTATTATTTGGAACCAATTCTTTCAAGTAAAGTGAACTGGAAAATTGTGTGTATCGGGGGTCATATCGTCTCGTGGGATATCGTAGGTATACGAAATGGCGAGAAAAGTCAAATCCTCAGCCCTACATGCATATTCAGGAGAATAATAAACATAAATGAACCGTGAAGAGGACAGCTTTGGAAATTACTTCTGAAAGGGACACAATGTCATCAGAGTTTCACAAAACATCGTATTATTTTGAGAGCATATGCGTTATAAAGCTTTTTATGTCACTGGGTTGTCGGCTCGTGTCATATTAATTGTATTTTGTTTTATAATGGAAAGAATACAAGTAACTCAAAATTCGAGTTGGTAACAATAATAAAGCTTCGTGTATTTTTCGTGTCTCAAATTAAGATTTTATTGTCTCCTGCCCTTTATAATGAGTAGCATTCCGATCTTGCGACCCCGATACGCGACTGCCACACGTAACCAGCGACACTACTTTACTATGAAGGCCATCCACTGGTCGTGGGACACTATCACTGAGTTTTGTCATTGCTCCATATAAATTCACACTAAGTAGAGTGTCACACAACCTTAATTCGCGCGTCTATCTCAGAATAATAATAATTATTATTATGTAACACTTTCGTTGTGTTCTCCTACACTTCTGTCTATGACACGCACGTTGTCTGTCCCGAGCCTTACCGCTCCAATTTGCCAATACAAATGTTCAAACACTTTATATTACAGCGCTAACAATGTCGGAAATTATTACATTACACATCTACGTAACAAAATTGGTTTAACGAAGCGCTGTCTAATATTTGTCTGCCTTGAGAGCCTTTTACATGAAGAGCTGCTCTCAAATGTAGGGGCCTCGATAAATAAGTATTTTTGGGGGAACACAGCCGAATTAGAGGGTTTGTAAGTTATACACGTACCGTAAAAATAACGTATTTTGCTAAACCAACAAATACAATTACGAATAACTAGATTTACTTAACTATATACACTTATTTCATCTACCGCATGTTTTGAGATAATGATCCTACTTTCGGCACCAAGGGGCGGGGGTTCGATTTCCGCTCGGGGCAAACATTTAATGTGACAGCATTTGTATTATAAGTATATATTTACAATAATATATCGGTTGTCAGGTACTCACATCACAAGTAAGTTAAGCATGGCTTACTTTGAGATCGGGTGGTGCTGTTTAAATTGACGTCAATTAAATTAAAAATAATAATAAGTAGATAAATAAACTATTATTTATTTTATCTATCAGTGTAAAGAGCCCTTTATAGTCTTGTACAAACGAAAATACATTTTGATTGAGTATTTGCTCGGACGTCGTTAACAAAAATTGGGGAGCTCCGTAATTGTGTGCGCTGTTTATCAATGAAACAAATTCATGTATCGTACACGAATTGCTGTAATCACTAATATGTTTAAGGGCTATTTATGTTTCGTATATATCATCATATCATCCCAACTGCAGGGATACGAGTATCTTTTCAATCGAAGGGTAGTGGAGCGTACTCTGCAAATGGAGCATCATAATTAGGAGCATTATGATGCTCCATTCGAATACTGGCTAGGATCGACGGTGCTTAACTTACGTGTTTGTTTAGAATGCGATCACATCAACGCCACCGAGCTTCTCTCTTATTTATATATATAAAATTCAAAGTCCTGACTGACTTAACTATATATCAACGGACAGCCCAAACCGCTGGGTCTAGAGATTCCAAATTTGGAATGTAGGTTCCTTACGACGTCTAGGCGTGTACTAAGAAAGGATTTTTCAAAATTCCCACGGGAAAGCGAGATATACGCAAACGAATTTGCGAGTATTTTACTAGTTCGTATTTATAAAGGGAGCATGCACCATATGATACTAACTCCTATTAAGCCGCCGAAATATTAAAACTAGGGAACATACTAAGCGGATCTTATAATTTTGTGACTGTCTCTTTCATGATGACGTTAAACTCTCATATACTCTCTTTTGGAAGATTTGTGATGTTCAAACCAGAGCTCACTTGAGTTAGACACTAGACTAGTCGTTACTTCGTTACAGAGATTGTTGTGCCATGTGAATAAATAAGCATATTTTGATTTACAGACGCTGTTCAAACAAAGGACTCACCATTCATTTAAACGGCTATTTCAACCGATTGGCTGCGACTTATTTTACAGTTGAATCGTAAGCAATAAAAGTTACGTTTAACTTTACAAAACCCATGGAAGTGCGACCTTGGCGGATCTCAAAGTTTTTGAAAATGGACTCCATTTATTAAAATTGAGCAATTTCCTCCATTTTAATGTGTTGGTGAATAAACTTAATCCGAGTTTGCTGTTTGAACTCTTCTTTGTAGAATTGCACAAAATGTCAAAGATGTAAAATTGAACGTCGGTAACCATTTATTTTTCCTTGAGCCATCAAGTGTTTTTTTACGACAGAGGAGGTCCGTCACAAAAAAAAAACACTTTACTGATGGTATGCAATCACCGCTGCTTAGGGACATCCACGACTACAAGATCTTGTATGCGTTGCCCACCAATATGTATGATGGTTCTGCGGCAATGGGTAGGCAATGGTCACCAGGAACCATATACCGGAAAGGAAAACGAGGTTTGCTTCTTTTAACATCAATGGACTGTATTTATTCTTGAGTACTATTTCTATCTTCATTTAAAACAATACTATTTCTTTCTTGGTAGTGTAGCTCGGTGTTGTTCACTCTCTGAAGAGCTGTGTTGGACTGTAACAGTACCGAGCTACCCTGACATATTTATAGCCAATATTTGGCCCTCATGCGGACCAATCGGAGGCGAGATAATTTTCGTGTAATTTGCGACAATTTCCGACGACATTTCGGGCAAAAAGTCACTATGCACATATCGCTTATCGCGCTCTACTTTCTACAATTAGTAACTTATAACTCCATATTCGTGGTTATTCTAACTAACTAACACGCTGTTTCCATATAAGCGACATATTAACAGTAACTACACAAAACTAATATCCGAAATAAACACGTAAACCTTAAATTATACATGCAAAACGTAAAAGTGGATACGAAATTGATCAATAACGTCGTATTCTTAACGTTTACATCGCTAATGTTATTGATCACACATACTCTATGACGTAACCAACCTTTTACACATTAATTGTTAACTATCCGTACATATTCAAGACAGTAAACACACAAAACAATTGAAGATCATAAGCCAAAATTATTACCAATTTCATTTACTAGCGCCACGGCAAGATTTTACAACTCAGGTGGACAAATCTGTAGCGCTGCTTCAGGCAAAACTTTGCAACTAAAAGCCTCAACCTAAACGTGTATATCCAATCGTACACGTAAATAGTGCACGTAAATAGTGAAAATATCCATGTTACATCTAATTACGTAATCTAATTAGCTTATTCTAATGTAAAACAAAGGTATTTAAACTTAAACTAAATAATCACATAATTCCGATCATCAAAGTGTTCAATAAAACCGTAAAACTAGGGTAAAACATAATTAAAACATAATCAATTTATTTATTTACAAAATCGGCTCGTGTCCGCAACAATGTAATAGGAATGAAATAATAAGGACGCGGGTAGGAAAGTTAAAAAGGAAGTAGGAAGTCGGAAGCAGGAAGCAGGAGAGATATTAATCACTGGTCCACAAGGTCCTTCACTGGTTCAGTACCAATAACCTTTTATTGAATTAAAAAAAGACCAAATGTATTAAATTTAGCATGCCTAACGTAAGGCCGGTCAATAGTAGCATTAGTGTGAATGACGAATCCATAGATCTAATTAGTTCTACTACGTTTCTTGGGATTACCGTGGATTCAAAACTGCAATGGTGCCCACATATTACGGCTCTGGCAGGAAGACTTAGTTCAGCTGCGTATGCAGTTAGGAAAATTAGGCAGCTTTTTGATGTTGGAACGGCAAGATTAGTGTATTTCAGCTATTTTCATAGCGTAATCTCGTATGGTCTATTGTTGTGGGGCTCCGCTGCCGACATTCAGACTATCTTTGTACTTAAAAAAAGGTCCATTCGTTCTATATACAACCTTAGACCACGGGACTCGCTTAAGGAATTATTTAAGGAAATTAACATCCTAACCGTGGCGTCCCAATACATTTTTGATTGTATTATGTATGTACGCAAAAACTATGGTGCTTTTCTTAAAAATTCAGACTGTCATAACCTAAACACCAGAAATAAGCATAAGCTTGCCGTACCAAGCCTCAGGCTTCTTGATAGGTATACGTATAAAAATGTTCAATAGACTGCCACAAAGTCTTATAGATTTGCCTCTACTTAAATTTAAATCCACGATGGTTGCTTGATGAAAAAGGGTTTTTATAAAGTGGAAGATTATTTTATAGAAAAAAAATTGTGGTCACTATAATTTTGCTCCTCTGCTTTTTCTTTTTAAATATTTTTTTAATGTATAATTAAAAAACAAAACTAATGTTAAAATGGTTTTTAAAAATAAGACTATAGTTGGGTTTCTTGCGGCACTTCTTCTCAACAGGCCATTCACGTCTGAAGTGCTAGTAGGAAAAAAAAATTTTTTTACGTGTAAATGTACCTCTTTTACTACTTCTTCTACTTGCAAAATAAATGATTTTATTTATTTATTTATTTAAAAAGAAGTTAAGAAAGTATCTTTTCTCCTCTGCCTTATCTGTAGACAGGCACCAAAGATAGAGTATTGAGCATGACTCTATCTATTATTACCACGATTTTCTATAACAATTTTTCAAATAAAACTCAGTTTGCTAAGGTAAGCAAACAGCCGGGCAAAGCACAAACAATGCTCCAGGTCGTGATTCCCAGACGTATTGCGCAGGTACATGGTAAACAAGCAACCGTATTCTGGTATTGTATGCGAACTTAGGTGTTTTTTATGTATGTAGCAAACTATTTTATATATTTAACAAACAGGAAAAGAGAAAATGGAGGCTACACCGACACATGCGCGGCTTTTAAATTTAAAGAAGAAGAAATTCCAAATTCAAAACTTTTATTCAGAGAATAGGTTTTCACAAACACGTTCTCTTGTCAGAGTATACAGTAATAAATTATTTGTATAAATTAATCTACTCTATAAACTACTACCATTTCGGAAACAAAAGCAAAATGACCACTGGTAAAAAGAAATGGCGAAAGAAAACCAGTTACGGCCTTTTTGTCATTTAGAAAATATCGTACTTTTCTTTTTTCTTTTCTTTTTCAACATAAAATTTAAAGAAGAAAACTATATTACGTCATTATCATGCTGAGCAGATTCCTATTTGTTGTCTTATCTACATTTTTCATTTTAAGTTCTTAAATGTAAGTTAGTAAGCTAATAAATAATCTATTTTCTTTGTTTCCTTCTATTATATTTAATGTCGCTTCAGTAATGTTTGAACAATTTAATATAGGAAACCATGGGAAACTGTATCGCTCGTATTCGAACGCGAGATGAAAAACTAGAATGAGAACCTAGAATAAATTGTTTAATTATTTCATCTGCACTATTAATGATCATAAAATGGATTTTATAATTTTCCATCCTGAAAGCTAAAATTAATTACTTCATTTTTCCACACGTGAGTGAAGGTTTTGTATTGTGGATTAAAAGCTTTGTACACGTTAAACACTTTCTGCGAGAGTACTTTTATTTCCGAAACACGAGGTTTGCAAAACCCGTTTTGCAGTTTCTGAGCAGCGCAGGTACACCACTTGTGAATAAATCCTAATTTCGAATATTTGTCAAAAACAAACCGTCACACACAACCATACATACTCTGTCAAAAAATAGTTCATTTGACGGATAGGCAATATGCAAGTGGCCAAACAGATAAATTTTTAAAATATTACACAGAAAAATCGATGATAAATTACTCGTATAATATTTGTGATTAATTTCGAAATAAATGTCTGTAATAATATGAATTTATTGAGCGTTTGCGTTGTATTCATTGCAGCTATCCTAAATAACAATTACGATGATTTACTATCTATTTGGCTATCATATTTGCTACTTCATCATCATCATCATTTATTACTACTGTGATAAATGTATCAATTTGGATCAGTTCGACTTTTTAAAACTATTTAATAGTAATTTTTTTATAGGGACAAATCACACAGATTTAGCTAGCCCCAAAGTAAGTTTGCAACGATACAAAATTTTATAACAAATACATATATAGATAAACATCCAAGCCCGAGGCCAATCAGAAAAAGTTCGTTTTTCCTCATGACCCGGGTTCGAATCCCGGGACCTCGTATGGCGGTATGACGTGGTAACCATTACGCCACGGAAGTCGTCGAAATAGGGTGTTTAACACTTATTTGCTTGCAGCTGCAGCGCAACGACAAAGTGGATTCTAGTCTCAGATAAAAGAGTAGGTCATGCCATGAACTAGTTCTTCCCAATTTGTGGCCCCGAGGGCCATCAGATATTACTGTATCTCGTCGCACGAGTGGTATTTGGGACGTCCAACTATGTACTCGTATCTGTACAAGTAAGCATTACATCATCCATTCTTTCCACGAATCTGAGCCATCGAATCTAACCGCTTTCGTCTCTTCAATGGGCTGGTTGGATGGCACACGAGTTCTTCAACCTCTTTTTTCTAACCCAGACTACTTCATGATCCGAAATATTAAGCCCATCCAAATATAAGCCATTTACGACATTGCATACCTAACATATTTATTCAGTCTAAAACACGCAACTAAATCTCTTACAATTCTAAAATTGACACCAAAATAATCCGCACGAGTCCAATTCTTGCCAAAGACACTACCATATAAAACCCTTTATTGCATTGTAAAGTTGTAATACAGCGACCATACGTATTCCGTCCCCACGAACGCGTCCCATGTGAGTTTGCATAGCATAACTCCTGCTTGCATCCTCACTGGGACGCTACCCGTTCAGAGATTGCACTGAATAATGGCATGCATTTGTGCACTGTCAGAATTGCCTTGGGTCACTGTACGTTTCTAGCCGAAGATGGACATTGCATATTATAAAATGCCATAGAAGCAAATGTACAATTTGGTTATCTGCAGCGGGAATACGATGTTATTCGTGTTATTTTCTCTATTATGTAACAATTTTAGTTGAGTTGTTTCTCTGTGGCATATGAAAGAAACAGAGCATGGAAGTATATTTATTTTAAAATGTTACGACCTTATCATTATCATTTAAATTGACATTCGATGCATAGTACGTAATGATTTATGTACCTTTTTTTTTGTTTTAAGTCAGGAAAATGCATTACTGCATGTCCCGCCACTTGGGGTTATGTACCTAGTTTTTTTTTTAAATACGATGTATTTTTAAATGACAAAAAAGGCCGTAACTGATTTGTTTCCACCATTTCTTTTACCAGTGGTCATTTTGCTTTTGTTTCCGAAATGGTAGTAGTTTATGGAGTAGATTATTAAACAAATCATTTATGTACTCTCCGATAAGACAAAGTCCTCTGAATAAGTTTTTTAATCTTTGAATTCACGACATAAGATCGCAGACTCAAAATACGTTGTACAAGTAAAAGTACCTTATCCTTGGAACCCGACACCAGAGTATATTGTTCAAACAATATTCTTGGAACCCATTCATGACGGTGGGTCGGAACCTGTTTTCTTTCAAAATTAAATCAAGTGAAATTTGATTTCGGTTAATTAAACAGCAGACAATTTCATTAAGTCTACCATTTAAGGTTTTGTTAGAGGGATTAAGCATGTAATTTGTATCCGTATCTCGCTGTCTCTAGTCAATAGCTGTTACATGAAAAATACAAAACGTTCAAAAATCTTTTTCAATTTTTTTTATTCTTTCTTTTGTAAATTGAGTATAGTATTCGGTATAGCGGTATAAATTAAGTATAGCCTAATTTTATATGCATGCTGTGTTGCAACTAATAGTTACAAAAAAATTTTGTATTGATTGTACCCTGCAGCAACCATTTTGCGAACCATGCAAATAAAAAAATCATCTAATGTGATTAATAATGTAGTTAAGGTGTGATAAGGAGGAGCTCGATCGCTGTGTGTCGCACTCTAAAACGAACATACAAGTAAAGCAACGTCAACCTCAGCCAGTGTTAGATGGGTTTCGTTATCAATCCGCCGTCGTCCTCGTCATCACGGCTGACATCGATGGATGACAGTCGTTAAATCATGTCAGTGGCCTGCAGGCGGCTTGAAAACACTGGCCTCTGCCAATCCGCATTGGAGCAGCGTGGCAGAGTACGCTCTAATCCCCTTCGATTGATGGGAGACCTGTATCAATGCAGTGGGATGATTATGGGTTGATATGATGAAGTTGTGATGTGTTGTCTTGCGACAGATAGATATTGTTAGATAAAATAGGATATAATTTGTTAAAGGGGCATGCTAACCTGAAAAACTCAATCAAACTTTGTCACAAAAACAATCAACAACCTTAATGACCCAAACACGATACGTCAAACTTGTCTCAAAGCGACAACGTACTTCACGGCGACTTTAACTTTGGATATTTTAATGAGTCTACATTGCACCATACTCTCATCCTTAACGTTTTAACATTAAGAGTGTTTTTTCATTGGTGGATCATAATACTTGTATATACGTCCTATGTATTCTGATGCACGGAATATCCCAGAGGCGACATAAGAGCTACGCTACATCCAATAATGAGATGTTTCGATAAAATACGGTATTTTCCATGAAAAATACATCGCCGTTTACATTTTCCTAGAATACAGTGTGTAATGAGGAATGTTTAATAATTTTAATATTTAAAACTGAAAAACAAGTGCAAGTTGGCCTTAATTTTAAAGTACTTATATTTTTATTCATTTTTTTTATACATGCGTTTTATTAAATGATAGTGAATATAATAACTGTAGAAAGGTAAAAGTATAATTTCTGCTATTTTTAACTGGAAATTACTTGTCATAGCACTGATTCAATACACACTTTAACTGTAGGGAAGACCTTTTTTTGTTTATAGTCAGGAAAATGCATTACTGCACGTCCGGTCACTTGAGAAAGCGAGACGACGGGGGTATGTTAGGCTCTCCCTAAACTTGTAGAACAAACAGCTCATCACGTTCTGTGGGAGTGTGATCTTTGGCATGACGAACGCGTAATCATGTTGGATTCTTTACATGTCACTTCGGGCATAGTTTATTATTCTGATCTCGTAGCAAGCAGAGAGAATTATCAGGCATTTAGAAGGTTTTGCACTACATATTATTGGAATCAAAATAGTAAAAAAACAGCTCATAGCATTAGGTCCTAATAGTAATGTAAGAATAGACCGTGGTGCTCGGCAATCGAGCCTCACTTGATTTGCCATCTCTCTAGGGTATAATGCCTTTTGCTTCAAATTGCTGTTTCTCACGTAGTTGTTAAGGAGGGAAGTCCTTTCAATACTTCCTACTCCGACTATCTTCTTTCTGATTAAATTCGTTGTGAGTTCCAAGACAGCTGTAGTTTATTCCCCGGGACGTCAATAAGCTTCATTGCGTTGGGAATGCGTCGCCGTTGTTGATCCTGGCTACACAGGAGACACAGTGGTGGGAATGTGTGGTGGGCTTGTCTCCCTAAACTTGAGAGGAATACCGACTAAAAACCTATGATTATCACCTTGACCGCCTAAATGAGCGGGGTCGATACTTTCACGCTATAGGCATAATAAATAGACTTGTGTATATATAACAAGGCGGCCTTATTGATAAAAGCAATATTTTACACAGTATTTTCTTTCTCCACTAACTCTACTTCAGCCTTTATACACGTAAGTTTACATCTAACCCCTCTATCCACTTCTCATAATGTCCCAAAGGTATCGAGAGACAATGCATTAAGTTTCCTATTTGTCCGTACATAAATATCGTCTAGGTACTTACTTCAATTTCGTATTGATAACAAAACATGCATTAATGCGTTATAAATTCCCACGGGAAAAGAGGATCCACACAAACAAGTAGCGTGTTTTTCTACAATTTTGTTAATCTACACTAACATTATGAAGAGTCTTACAAAAACGATAAAAAGATGGATCCTTTTGAATTAATTTCAATTTCATACGTAACGTTACAATGTAAACGTTAAATAAAGGTTTTCGTTGTTTTTTTAAATACAAAATGAAAAGTGGTTATTTTGTTTTCACTAATACCTTTATGAAAATCGGGCACCGCAAATACGAGAACCTGATGACTAAACACCATGTTTTATAGCCGATTATAACGACCGTATTAACAATCTGTCGTATTGTATCTGATCTTATTGTGTACGTATTTTATTGACTCATTTTGCAATGATAAATAAATTACAAAATGTACAATTCTAGTCCATTGCCTCGATACAACAGGATTAGTCCGTATCGCAAAGGTATATTCGCATCAAGGGTTTTGTTTTAATGACTTTTAAGAGAGATGTGGCACAGCGAATAATTCGCTCAAATCGAAGCAGCCCGTCTGGGGAAGGATCTCCACCTTACAGTACAGAAGCAAGCGTACCTTGGTATTGCAAGCGTCCATAGGCTACGGTGACTGCTTACCATCAGGCGGGCCGTATGCTTGTTTGTCACCTTAGTAGTACAAAAAAATCGTTTACTCAGAGTGTAGACCTTCACCGGCACGTTTTCTAGTCACATTTTACAAATGTTTTCAGTGTTATTCGATAGAGCGGGCAAGAGAAGAAGAAGAGAGAAGAGAGGAAATGAAGATTTTTTTTTAAATAAGCACTGTAAAAAGATTTTTAGAAATCCTTTATGGATCTGAATTCGGATTTCGGTGCTTCGATGCTTAATATTTAAAGCACTCGCAAGCATGGTAATAGTACAATGGTCGCTAGTTGTTTAAACGTTTAAATACGACACGTAGCTCATGCCTTAAATCAATTAAACAACTCGCCGCGAATACATTGATGCAATTTACCTTTACATTTTCTGTCTTAAAAATCAACACATAATTTTATTTTTAAGCGTACCATATGAATAGACCCTATCAATGCAGTATTGAATCCCAACAAAACTAGAGAAAGAATGCAAAATAGTATTGCTTTGTTAGGTCGTAGTCGATGTCGGGAGGCCGACACTCGCAAAGCTCGGATGCAATGAACTTACTTTGCAGTTTCCAATCCAACTTCCCATTGAAAGATTGTTGCGCGAAAACATTGACGCCTTTGATGTAAAGAATTGTAATTTTTTTTTTATTAAATTCTATCAATTTAAATTATGTCTTTTGCCGTGTTTATGTCTGTCTATATTGATTAATGTTATAAAGCCTCAACTAGATGTCCCCCAAGTTTTAAAACCGAAAACGGCTCAATCCTCTTTACTAATATTATAAAGAGGTAAGATTTGTATTTTTTTGTTTGTAACGAATAAAATTTTAAAAAAATCTTTCACCGTTGGGGGCAGCCCGTTTGGAGAAGGAACTCCACCTTACAGAAGATCCTAGCCAAATAGCATTGGTCTCGGCCATTTTGTGTTCCTACGGGGAGTAAGGTTCCACTTGGGGGGTTGGGAGGGTTGGCAGCGCGCCTCCGGAATTGCAAGCGTCTATAGGCTACGGTGATGCTTACCTTCAGGCAGGCCATATGCTTGTTTGCCAACTTTGTGGTATAAAAAAAAGCTATACTATCCGCGGGTGACATTGGCTATATTATATTCTTTTTAAATTAGGGATTCTTACTAACACCTGTGCATAGCCAAGATGAGTCGCTGGTCTGCAATAAAGGCAGTTCGGTTCTGCGAAAGCCATTAATTGCAAATTATTAAATCCAAATCTTATCTTTTTACTTCCGACATTAGTATTAGCATAATCCTACTAATATTATAAAGGCGAAAGCTATGTGTATGTTTGGTACTTCTTCACGCTCAAATGGCTGGGTCAATATTTATGATATTTGGTATATAGGTAGCTGATACCTTGAATTAACACATATGGTACTTTTTATCTCGAAAAGTAAGCGATTGTCGTAGGATTTCATCAAAAGTCTGATATAGATGGCGCTACTGTGCATAAATAAATATACGCAAACGAAGTTGCGCGGGTTTCACTGGTATAATATGTGAGAGGCATTAAGTTTGAATTATGCAACAGTTATGTCACATCAGCCTGTTACTTACTTGTTTGTTATCTTAACAAAGCATTCAGAAACAAATATTTCTATAAATACATTTCCTGTGACGTAACACGCGTTCCCCGCTGGATGTTTTGATGTATAACTTGAACAATGGCATGGGAATGTTTAGGAAATGCTCGCATTCGTTTTTAAGAACGCACGAATGTTCCCGCATTACCGCAAAGGAGAAAAGATGTTTGCACAACCCTATGATAAAAACATAATGGAAAGCAGCAGTATCGTATTTTCGTACGTGACTTAAATAACACAGGGGTGACACTTAAAACTAACTGCGAAATTAGAGAAACTTTGACTCATATTTAGACTAAGTAATCGACAAGTTTTTCTTGGGGAGCGAGCATTTCGGTGGAATGTAGAATTTATATTATTTATCCTATAATCTATTTGTAACTGTGACGACCTTCGTGGCGTAATGGTTACCACGCCAGACCGCCACCCAGGAGGTCCCGGGTTCGATCCCCGGTCGGGTCATGATGAAAAACGAACTTTTTCCGATTGGCCTCGGGTCTTGGATGTTTATCTATATATGTATTTGTCATAAAATATAATATCGTTGAGTTAGTATCCCATAACACAAGTTTCGAACTTACTTTGGGGCTAGCTCAATCTGTATGAATTGTCCCTATATATTTATTATTATTATTTTAAAACTAATATTTTAAAGAACGGCTGATAGCATTAGGTCCCAATAGTAATGTAACAATAGACCGTGGTGCTCGACAATCGAGCCTCACTTGATTTGCCATCTCTTGAAATGGCAAATTGCTGTTTCTCACGTAGTTGTTAAGGAGGGAAGTCCTTTCAATACTTCATACTCCGACTATCTTCTTTCTGATTAAATTCGTTGTGAGTTCCAAGACAGCTGTAGTTTTCTTCCCCGGGACGTCAATAAGCTGCATTGCTTATTGTCTATCTGAGGTCGCCGTTGTTGGTCCTGGCTACACAGGAGACACAGTGGTGGGAATGTGTGGTGGGCTTGTCCCGTAATATTTTAAAGAGAAAGTTTGTGAAGTTGTATTGTAGTGGATAATCTTTGAACAAACCGATTTTGAAAATTCTTTTACCAATAAAAAGCCACTGTTAAGCAGTGTTATAAAAATAAAAATAAAATAAAAATAGTCTTTATTTCTACTATAACTTAATTACTTACACATCTGTATTTATGATTATGATACTATAAAAATCTTACTCTATTTCACAAAAACTTGCAAGAATATGCTATCTAACTAGTTACACTATGATAGTAGTCCCTCTACGGCGTAGGCCTCTCCCAAACCTTTCCATACGTCTCGTCGTTCTGGCAGTGTTATAAGCTATATTAACCCAAAAAAGGCCACGCGAGCACCAGCTAGTATAAAATAAAAAGTAAGTAAGATTGAAAAATGTCCAATCAGCTCTTATGTCGTGTTAGCATACCGTTTCCAAGTTCCACCTGACCTCCGAGCGACAACGTGGAAAAAAGCGACTAAATGTTTCCCTCGTTTAGGAGACAGTGGGCCAGTATCGCCGCCAACAAAATTTAATCTGTCCTTAGAATGCTAATATCCGTAATATAGCTGAAGAGGTTCCGAACACCGCCTCGGATCTAACGAGGTACTTTGAGATTTTACAGTGTTTTGTGGGATTAAGGGTGCCATCGCTGTGTATAGCCGCTGTAATTTAATTTAGAGACGAGATCATTTTCTGGTTTCGAAGGTATTGCGTATTTTTAAAGAAAATTAAGTATACCTTAGGGATGTTGTAACGAAATATTAAAATGTTGATGCCGGTTTACCAGAAGTAGAATCATGCAGAGTCAGAATATGAAGAGTACACAGAGAGAAATACTGAACTAAACAATCAAAATTAAAATGATCTGATTTATTTTGAACCTAAACGAAACGGTTTAGAAATCTGTAAACGGTTTAGTGAGAAAGGCCATAAATATGCTTTAATTTTTCTAAATATTGCGTCGAGTAAATCCCTATTTACTACGAATTTTTATTCATCAGTAGTATTCATAATGAACTATGTAATCACAAAGTTTCATAACGATGTTTAAATTATTAGCATAAAAATCTTTGTTCTTATTTCTTAACCCTGGTTACCTCTTTCATTGGTTGACCGTACAGGAACAATAAACTTCATAGGAAAATATTGAAGGTGTTCTCCGTAAATTAATCCAGTTTTATTATTTTGCTCTCATTAGCCCCAATCCTGGGGCGCCATTAAAACTAATCACCCGATTAGAGCCTGTCTAATTGCTATCCGCTGTTTTGTAGCCGAGCTATTTGTTGCTTCTGTTATATTATGTCCTATAGAGAAAGCCCTTTAACCTGACATTATGTTTGGGATGTTCATAAATAAAATTGATGGTCAAGTTCTTGAAATTGTAAAGAAACACGACCTTGTAAGTCGAAATTGTAAACAAACTTGACGACCGTGGCGTAATGGTTACCACGCCGGACTGCCACCCAGAAGGTCCCGGGTTCGAATCCCGGTCATCATGATAAAAAACGAACTTTTTCTGATTGACCTCGGCTCTTGGATGTTTATCTATATATGTATTTGTTATAAAATATAATATCGTTGGGTTAGTATCCCATAACACAAGTTTCGAACTTACTTTGGGGCTAGCTCAATCTGTCTGATTTGTCGCTATATATTTATTTATTTGAACTAAACTAAGATTGTTTTAACTAGGATGACATAATAAAGCATTCATTGTACGGAATATTACACATAATAATATTTGAGTAACGTATTCTTTTATAGCCCTGCCTCATAGAGTAACATTAGGTATAGAGATCTCTAATTTAGATTTAAGATATCTGTTTTTCATCGAGGTAAAGCTGCAAGAGTTTTAGGTACTAAAGGTACCCTGAGTTCTTACTCTTAATGTTACTGTTAGTTTTATATTTTGTTTTAATTTTATGTAGTTTTGTTTCACTTGACTGGAGTGAGATTCGTGTTAATGAACGAGTTAGTGAGGACGTGTTAGAAAATAAAGAAACATATTTTAATCCTAAAAAATAAATACGGAATTTCACCAAAAAATAATGTCCAGAGACGATTATGCAAAAGTTAAAAAAGGTGACAAAAAAAATCTTGATTTATGGGAATGAACCCGTTACCTGCCGCTGGAAAAAATTACAAATTGCCTTCGATTAATCAGCGACGGTGACTCCATCTGAATTTCAGAACAGATTTGAGAGTACAAAGATTACGTTTAATTATCATACCGTCATATTTTTAACGCTGAAAGCTTTCGTACTGCTCGGTATGACAAACGGAATACATTTTTTTATACATTCGACATAAATTAGTTGTTTATGGTACATGTGTACGCGTATGGCATTCACACACGAGATACAGGTCTTCCTAGTACAGACACCAGTCTCTTAGATAGAAAGTCCATTGTAATGTACAAACTACAATATTGTAAACTTCGTACTAAAAAAATTGTATTCTTTTTGGTTTGATATCAATATTTCTTGATCCACTTCTTCCTTTCATATTTGTCGCAAGAGAAGAATGATGCAGGAAGAATAGTATAAAATTGCAGAACGAAATAATCATCATCATCATCATCTCAGCCACAAGAAGTCCACTGCTGGACATAGGCCTCCCCCAAACGCCTCCAAAGCGACCTGCTGGCAGCGGCCTGCATCCAGCGGCTTTCCTGCTTGACTTTCTTATCAAGTGGCAATGGGTAGGGCACATAGCGCGCAGAACCGACGGCCGGTGAGGCAAGAGGGTTCTGGAATGGCGACCACGTACCGGAAAGCGCAGCGTAGGACGCCCACCTACAAGGTGGTCAGACGACCTAAAGAACGAAATAATATTTGTACGTAATTTACATATTATCAAAGAATCGTACTCTGTCACAAGAGGCCGCTTCGTGGTAGCTATGCCATCTGCAGCACACCTCGAAATGCTGAATGGTATCATCATATTGCTGGGCCTGAATAGGGCGACAAAGTATGCAAGCACTGCAATTATTTTAATTCACTATTTTATTATTATACTTACTAAGACTAATCTGCAAAACTGTTATGTAAAAAATCACAATAAGTTTGCTCTAAAGTTGAAACAGTACCTACCACCTACCTTGTAAATTAATAAACAACAATAGCGATTCACCGAAACCCAGATAAGCCCTGCGAGGTTTTCGTGGTTTGGTACCTGTACTTATATGTTAAGAATATTAAGAAACTTGAATAAATGATTTAAAAAAAATATGTATAAGACCTTTTGTACATTTGGTTCACAATAAACCATTTTATTACGCGAACTGTATAGCAAGCAAAAAAGTCGTTTTCCAACTTAAGTTTGGAAGTGATTGCTGTCATTTTAATCTAAACGTGTCTTAATAATGACGCAGCAGAGCAATAGTTCCTTTACCAAGTTCGTCAATTGCATCTAAAAGAAGAAGATTTCACATAATTCGGATTCAGAGATAAAGAGTGATAACTTTAAATTAAAACTTAAACAGTTCCTCATAAGTAAAGCTTATTATAGTGTGCAAGAATACTTAACAGATTATTTTTTTGTGTATGTGTTTGTTTGAATTGTTGTTTATATTTTCTATGCAAATTTGATTTATATCGATTGACATAATTCGTAAATAATTAATAGAAATGGTAATGTGAATTTAATTAGCGGCTTATTGTTTGTACGCCCGGCGGCAGGACATGGTGAAACTATTTATTGTTAACGACCATTAATATGTACCTATGTTCCACAAATAAAGTATATTTGTATTTGTATTTGTATTTGAAAGATATAAAAAAGATATATCATTAGTTAGCACGAATTAATTCCCCGCGAGTAATTTATATTAGGGAGAAAAAATCTTCGCAACGTTGCCGGCTGTGATTTGATACTTTTAGTGATGTACGCGGTACGATAGCATATTAATAAGCAGGTAATAAAAATATAGTACTCCCTATCTTGTGTCTTTATTACCTTTAGAGGTGGGAAACACGTCCTAAACTGTTCTGAGGAGAAAGATAGACTGCCATGATATTTAATTTGAATTTAAAGTTATTACATTCTACGGTCTCTGGATCCTTTGGTATTTTTTATTACAATTTTGTTTGTTTTTTAAATAAATAAATAAATAACAGGGACAATTCACACAGATTGAGCTAGCCCCAAAGTAAATTCGAAACTTGTGTTATGGGATACTAACTCAACGATACTTTATTTTATAACAAATAAACATCCAAGACCCTAGGCCAATCAGAAAAAGTTCGTTTTTCATCATGACCCGACCGGGATTCGTACCTGGGACCTCCGCGTGGCGGTCTGGCGTGGTAACCATTACGCCACGGAGGTCGTCGTGTTTATTTTTGCGACGAAGCTCCTCTGAAATAAAATCACCTAAACTAAACTTCTTTTTCCCCCTCTTTATCTCTCTCTCTCTCTCTGAGCGCAATGATAAATTTAAAAATTAATCCCAGTTCAATCCTTGATCCTAGAGTTACGATGTAAACTTGACATTTTCAAAATTCCCAAGGCAAAGGATGATCCACGCACACGAAGTTGCGATCGTTAGTAAATAATAGAACAGAAAGCAATTTAAATCCCTATTTATAACTTAAACTAACTGGATATTGTTGGAAACACAAGTTTCATTTCCCACAGCGCTCAAAGAAATATTTAATGTGTCAATTGGTGTAATTATACAACAATTTGTTTCATAAAATCAAGGAATAAAATGTTATACAACTGTGTGCAATTTAATTTCTCAATCTATTTTTAAAAGTTTGAGAAATCGGCTCAAATGCAAAGTCTTTGAATAGGGCGCGGAAGACGCGCGCTATCTGTAGTCGCCATAACAGTCGCGCCGCTACAAACCCGTGTGATGGAGTCCATACATATATATGGAATAGAAATGATCCGCGCCGCTTGAAATCCTCTTGTCATTGCCAAAATATTAATCATTGTCAAAATACTTACGTTAATATTGATACCAGAAATTCGGTATAAGTTGAAACATAGCCCCGCCCTTAATCCAGAGGTCGCGTCACAAAAACGCGTATCTCACGCGTCTGTTTTTGTAAAAACACCTACTTACGCTTTTGTTACAACTGACCCGGCGATAAAACCAAGAAAAATGGCTTTAGCTTTGTGCTCCAAATCTACCTGATCTAGAAGCGTTCGTCGTAAATCTAAGGAATTTTACAGTTCCATTGATTACTTTGTTGGTCCGAAGATCTCAATATTGATTCCCCTGACACATTGTGCCAGCAAAGTAAATCAAACAACTCGTTTCATTTATTAAGTAGGTACTTTGCTTGAACAAAATAATATTTTTATGTTATTTTTGGAGGAGCTCTACGCACTCTAAACGAATAAACAAGTCAAGCAACGTCAACCCTAGCAAGTGTTTGGATGGATTACTCTATCGAGTTTCTCCATATGAGTTGATATGAGGGTGGTGTTGTTTTTAAATAAAGTCTTCAGAGAGGTAGGGCATAGACTCAGACAGACAGACACAGACCTCCACCTTACAGAAGATCGTACCTAAATAGCATTGGTCTCGACATGTTCTGTTCCTACGGTGAGTAAGGTCTCCAGAGCTCCACTTGTGGGGTTTGGGAGGGTTGGCAACGTGTGAGTGATACCCCCGGTATTGCAAGCGTCTATAGGCTACGGTGATGCTTACCATCAGGCGGGCCGTATGCTTGTTTGCCAACTTTGTGGTATAAAAAAAAATTTAATGTCTGAAATTAAAATGAACATAACTTTATAATAAATTTCCATCTAGAATTCTTAGGAATCTGATTAAACATTTACAGTTAAATACAATTGTGCAGATAAAGTTTATTCTAATAGAACCTCTGTTATCCAGCAAATTGGTTAGGTTTATAGTTACAAAATTGTTTCATTCAACTAAGAAACTTGGACCATAGTACAATTAAGAGCAAGAACTTCTGGATAGCCACAGATGCACGCTCACATACGAAATTTTAACTATTGTCTTCTATGGTATGGCAAGACAAATCTCTTACAGAAAACTACCTCAAAGATGCCTTGAAAAAAATTACTTACAGCAATAAGGCCGCCTTGTTGCATGTCCACTACTTTGTAATGTTTACTGTTTACAAATATGTATAAAAATTATTTATATAAAAAGCCTTTTTATCGATAATTACACATATTTCTGAAACCTGTCTAGTAGGCTTTATAAAAGCCTGTAGCAGAGGGTCCCCCTCTTCATAACATCTACGTTATAGTATGTGTGTGTTTATGTGTGCTGTATCACTTGTGTATTACAAATAACGCGTGTTCTATCTATCTATCTCTTTTAAAGTGAAAAAGCACTAAAGAGAACTGCACTGCAATCATAAAATAAGAATTGTTTTACGTCGCGTAGATCTATACACATAAATTTAAATTTTGATTTGATTTTAATGTGGCTGTCTGTAATTTTATTTTATTTTTGTATGGACTGTTGGTCTGAGAATAAATGATTTTTATTTTTTATTATTATTTTATAAAAGAATAGACGCGCCTTCGGTATACGCTAAGTAATGTTATTTTCGTTCTCATGCGAATTTCGGAGAAAGTTTATAATAAACAGAAATCATTTTCATTGCTCTAACAACGATAATCTTACGAGGACCCGTTCGGTAGTTTCGCGGGTGTATTTCGCGTCAAGTGTCTACATTCCATTCCATAAGCTCCATACAATCGTCTGATATAAAATTAAAATCGATGTGATATAAACGCGTCGATTACATATTATAAAATATAATGTCACCAGAATAAGGATACCAGAATGAGGAATATGACAAGCTAATTTAAACACAATCGTTTTTCACTGGAAATCTTGTGTCAACTAAAAATTTCCCCAGCTATCCGTAAACCTAGCATTTTCAATAAGAAATCGTCTGGCTGATCGGCGGCAAAAGGCAAATCAATGGAATTATTTATACAGTCTAATTAATCGTTGCACAATTCCGACGGTTACTTTGTCCGTCGGAGCTCGGTTTACGATTTTTTCCGGAATTCCTCCGGTACGGAACGCGAGGCGCTGTAATGGCAGCCAGCTCTCACTTTATGGTCTATATTAAGGGGTTTATTGGAGGGAATAGTTCCTTTTCATTCCGCTGCCCGAACCGTTTTTATGTTCCGGACCGAGTTATATTAAAGTTTATTCCGTTCTGTTATTTATGGAATGGCGCTGACCATCACGATTGCTCTGAAATTATTCTTGAGTAGCTAAAACGAAACGCCGGCTGTTTCATAAGAAAACCGTGTCTTAATGTGCGCACAGAATCTGCGCCCTTGTTAACCCAACCAACACCATGTTCAGATGTAATTTTTCACAAGATTTAAACTTTTATTATGTACGTTCAGCTGTCTGGACTCATCTCCTTAATAGTCTGAAATTAAAAAGGTTTTTTTTTTGTAAATTAGATATGATTTATTATTTCAGAGGCTTAACTGATTTCAAAAGAACGCTGGTTTGATTCCCGTTACATACCAATTTTATTTCCACCATAATACACACAAAAGCAATGGTCCATTCTCTTATTAGACATAAGCAGGTAAAGTCTCTTAACTTGATACCAATTATCACCATATGAATTGTTAAAGATTATTTATTATTTTGCTATATTTGTTAAAGTCATAAGTATTTTAGTGCAAATTAATTTTCCTCTATTTGGTAAACTCCTTTTTGTGCCCGGCTTCTACACCGTCGGGCGCACATTATACCAGTAAATCGTTGTGCGCTCTTTAAATTTTGACATTCTATTTATCGCTTTACTTATAATACAAGCAGTTCTAGTTTGCCTTTTCATTCTGTACAAGCTCGTGCTATTAAATTCGAGCAACGACCTCGGTTATGCTTTGAAAAATGAGCTGTGTTAATACGGCTATATTAAAACAATGTAGTAAAAAACCTGAAAGTAATGTTGTTTAAAGCTATACAGTTTATGAATGGGTCGAGCCTGTGAAAGAGTGAAATAACATTTTAGTTTTCAAGTGTAAGTAAAACCATGACAGACCTCCCACGACGCTATCCAACTCACGCGACTCGACTGCGACTCGACCTACTACGATTATTATTGACCCGTGTTCGAGTAATGCCGGCTCTACACGTTGGCCAACACATTGGCCAACACATTGGTGATAGTTTGTGACGACGTCCACACGTTAGAAGGTCGTTCAGTTTGATTTGGTTCGGGCCAATGTGCGGACGGCTGACGGCTGCTGCGATTTATTTATTTTCTGCATATAGGTATGCTACCGTTACTACGTAATAAAATAGACATGGAAAAAAAGAAGGTGGTTGATTGATGTTGTCAATAAATCGAAACAAAACAAGGTACAAGTACCTACCTAACTAAATTAATATTATTATATTGTTTATTTTTGCTCGTTGCAAACTAAACACGCGGCCAACGTGTGGACGCGTGGCCAATAACTCGGCCACAACCACAGCCAACTCCTTTGATCTGTGTGAAAAAACCGACACCACACAGATTTCGCGCCAACTTGTTGGCCATCACGTACCATCACTCCAACACCTACCAAACCCCCCTCTACACGTCGGCCAACACATTGGCCAATACATATTGGCCAACGTGTAGAGCCGGCATAAGAGAGCGCTCTCTTTATTTTCACTGACTGGGGTTACGTCGTGTGCGGAGATAGGCGTATTTCTATGAAAGCTACTCTCAAGCGACTAGTATGATACTCGAGATGCGTCGTGGGAGGACTCGCTTAGGGCGTGAAATATAAGAAAGGCATTGGCCATAAGATACTGCTTTTTACGAGGAGCTACTGTCTGTCGCCCATTACAACAAGCACATTAGCGTCACATTTAATTTCAAATTAAATTAAACAGACAAAGTCACGGCTGTAAACTAATATACAATTTGTAAACGTTAATAGCCTCCGTTATTTTTCAGTGCCAAAAATAACAGGCGAAATGGCAATACCATCACGCGTAAGCTCAAAGTGGCGCTTTAAGCGCTTTGTTTGTTGGCAACTTTTGCAATTAACAGCTTAGAAGCGCGGTGCTAATATTTTACTGTTCCGTAGACGTGATGAGGCTGGAGATCCATGGATAAGATTGCAAACAAGCATACGACACATAAACTATCCGATAACGATAAATTGTCACAGCCAGTTTGTGTTATTCTAGCAAACGGTCGTAGTTTCATCCGAGCTTACGTTATGTTAAACAAAAAAAGGCGAGTTGCAAATGCATCATTAATATGAGTAACGTATTATAAAATGATATCATTTATTTAAAGAGTAGGACTTCATAGGCACGTACTCTCGTCATATTGTACATATTATTATTCTGTATTAAATATGAAATAAATAAGCCACTTTATAAACTACCGTTTATAATTAACGGTCCATAATTGTGGAAATAATTTGCCACGGAATTGTGTAATGTGTAGTAAATGAAAATTGTTTCACCTATGTAATTGACCGCTTTTGTCTTTTGAGAATAAAATAATTTTAATATAGTATTACCGTAAACATTATTACCAAACAACTGAATTTATAATACACTGAAATTGATTCACATAATAATAAAACATTATCTAAAGCCAGACATTTTGGGCTTTCATCGCACTTGGGCGGACGCCAAATCTTCTAAATCAGACCATTCATTGGAAATTGGGACGCATTCGATATATCCCGCCGATAACAAATATTTATTTTTAATACTATTAATGTTATGAGTTTTGACAAAGCGATAGAGTTCTTTACGACCACGCTGCCATATTGGATTTTATACGTACCTATTAAATTAATACGTATTAAGGCTATATTTAGCAACCCTCTGCTGTTTGCAATGAAATAAAATCATTTTTATTCATAGTGTTGCGGATGATAGGAATTTAGAAGAAAACGAATAGAAGAATTGTGTTAGTATATGAAAAGGTGACTAATAAACCATAAACAAAAAAATATAAAAATGTTTGTAAAGAATTCGGTTCGCCACACAGAGTGAGTAACAGACCATATAACCATAGGTTACAAAATTATCGTTTCAATTTATCGCTACATATAAATTACCACCATTTCAGAAACAATTCATTTTGTGTACTTTGGTTATCGTAAAACACCTGTTCTAATGAACATTTTTCTCACACACTAACAGTTCACTCAACCACATATTTGAATATATATGAGAATCAAGTGTCATTCAACTTTGTTCAAGAATAGCCAAGTTTCGAGCTGAATCAGACTAAAACTTGCTAGTGGTCGCACGCCCCCCATCACAAAGACGCGCCGAATCGCACGGAGCGAATTTCCACCCCAACTTGTTGAATTTTTATCAAGTTGTATAACTCGTATGTTCAAAAGACTAACTTTACTAAAGGATAAATTTTTGAACAGTTTTAATATCTTAAAAGGAGTTTTAGAATACAGTCAGCATACTTGTCCAAGATTTGTTATTTGTGCATTCCAATTCTTTAATCTTCTTATTAGACTAGATCTATCTTGGAAAGAATCTTCTGTTCAAGAACCACTGACACAACAGTGTTCTCACAAAACGATTTGCTACTTCAAATGTCAAACATTGTGATAGTCCATTAGCAAGCTTATTAAACGAATAGTTTGTTTAATTATGATTTTGTGATTCGCATGTGTTTGCGTGCAGTGTCTGTGTTTACGTTGGAACTTCAGTTTGTGTAATGTAAAATTTTGAGACTAGGGGTTCATATGCTCTTTTTCTCTCGTCATAATATGTCATCAAACCTAATCAACCAGAAAAAGGGATGAAACGCAGTTTGCTAGGCACAATATGATTCCATTAATACAAAATTACTGAAACGGCAATAAGTAGCTGAAAGTTTCCTCATTCGATATTCGACAGGAAGTCCGTAATGACAGGTTGACAAGGGGTGGTGGGTTCGATGTTGAAGTTTGGCATTGTTTACGTCAATCATTTGCATTGCATTACACAATATACCGAGGAGTAACTAAGACACTATCTGTCAGCTACGTCTTATAATTTAATACAAGTTGGTCCGGTTGCTTTTAAGAACTTCTAGATGTGCTGGGTAGAGAGTTGTTTTAACTCCTCTGGAAACAAAATATGCTTTCCTATCTACACAGGGTGACTTTTCAAGGGGTTGCCATTTTTTTTAAATAATAGACCAATATAAAAATATGACTTTATCGTAATTATATTTATTCGTAGTATTTTTTAGAAACATAAACTTGAAACAGTGGCGGTCCTTCCAATAAAGCCGATAAGCTGGGCTTGACCTACTAAAATACGCAATATAATATTAAAAAAATATTTTTGCTTTTTATGCCAATCGATTAAGCTCCCTCTTCAAAAAATGGCAACCCCTTGAAAAGTTACCCTGTATTCTTCTTACTTTACAAAATTAGTTGCATATAGATGATTCGAGATCCCCGCCTCGTCAACCAAGGTCGTCAAGATGGCGACCTCGGATCCTCACCGTACAACGTTGCCTTTCTAAAGTGTACTTTTTTTTTTTAAGTGTCCACTTATAATACTCGACATTGGCGAAATTGTCTGTGTCGTTAAGACACGATAGAAACGCCATTAATTAAGAAAAGAAAGAAGAAAGTTGCAAATACACATTGACTACTATAATAAACTAACGATGATGACAAAGGGGACTATTCTTGTAATAAAATCAGTTAAAATATAGTCTCAACCTCAAACGTTTTCTTACTCATACGAAATATAGAACAAGCGAGATAGCGCTATATTTCAACTGTTTTTATCACGAGAATAGAACCGCAAGTATAATTTTTTTATGTAAGTGGTTGGAAAACGAGCTTCACCACCATTGGAGCACGGAGGGAGGTTGCTGGAGATAACCTGGATCTAATTTTTTTATATTAAAAATATAAAATGTATTGATGTGTTACAAAAAAGGCCGTAACTGATTTCTTTCACCATTTTTTTACCAGTGGTAATTTTGGTTTTCTTTATGAAATGGCTTATAGAGTAGGTACCTAGATTAATAACACACAAAAAATATAATTTTAATGTAATCTGTGACGAGAGAAAGGGTTGTTTTTTTTTTATACCACACAGGTGGCAAACAAGCATACGGTCGGCCTGATGGTAAGCCGTCACCGTAGCCTATAGACGTAAGCAATACCGGGGGTATCACTCACGCGTTGCCAACCCTCCCAAGCCCCCCAAGTGGAGCTCTGGAGACCTTACTCACCGTAGGAACACAACATGGCCTAGACCAATGCTATTTGGCTACGATCTTCTGTAAGGTGGAGGTCCTTCCCCAGACGGGCTGCTCCGATTTGAGCGGATTATCCGCTGTGAAACTTTCTAAATAAAAGTTTTGAATTTGATACTGATTCTTATGTACAGTCATATAGTAGATATCTGTTCTATGTATAGTTCGGTACACTTGAAGTGCCAGTCTCTGTAAGAAGGAGTTTCGGCGAGTGACGGACACTTGATCCCGCAGCCGGATTGTCCCGGAACACAATTGGATTAGCTTGTTAGGACTAGTTCAACTTGTCCAAAACACAATAGAATATATTACTTAGATTGTTGATTAAAGTGTTTCTCTATGTTCGTGATAATAATACAAAAAAAAATTACCCATCAATAAATTATTTTCAAATTCAAAACGTTTATTAAGAGATTAGGTCCTAATAGATAGTTTCTCTCGTAGAGTTAGTAAAGTCTTTGTAGCTCCTTCAAAGGAAAGTAAGAAGCAAGGGCTGACGGGGTAGTATGTATGACACGTCGGCGCTGACGATCAGTTGGTGTGTCAAACCATCCCTCTAATCTTCCTTACCAATATCATGTGCCAATATTATAATTGCAAATGTTTGTGTCCACGCGCGAACGTTGCCAACAGTAAAAAAGAAGAAGAAGAAGAAGTTTTTTTTAATCTGTGCTAGTTTTTAAAAGCTTTTATTTAACTTGACCTGTATGTATGTATGTATGTATGTATGTATGTATGAATGTATGTAAGGGCGGAATCTTGGAACGAAAATTTGAACCACTTCCCGAAGACCGATTGAGCTGAAATTTTGCTTAAAACTGTAGATCAGATGACAATACAATATTATGATAACAAAATTACGATACAGCCGTTTGTGTTCCGTTTTTCGTACAAAACAGTTCCGACCAAAAACCTATAGGGTACTTCCGGTTGTCCTAGAATCATGAAATTTGGCAAGAAGCAAGATGATGTAGTACAAGTACAGGAATAAATCTGAAAATCGTGAATTTGTAGTTACTTCTTCTTCTTTAAACAACCAGTATAATTTGACCCTACCCTTGGTACATTTTACATTGGTACATGGCTCTTTGTATACCGGTTATTAATTAAAATGTATTTTATCTATTACTAGCTTTTTCTCGCGGCTTCGCTCGCGGTAATTTTATGACATAGATCTCGTTTGACAACAAAACAACCCATAGCGCGACTTGTGGCGCCATCTGTTGGCCGATAGCATCCCATACAGTGCCCTTTATAGTAGAAAAAATATTTTCCCTTTGGATTGACATACTTTCACGGGTAAAAAGGTAGCCTATGTTGGGCTCTGTACCCCTGACATATACAAATTTTCATAATGATCAACTGATTAGTCAAGCCGTGAAGGAATAACAAACAAACAAACTCACTTTCTCATTTATAATATTAGTATATGACTAGTATGAGGAGCTCGATGGCGTCGCTGTGTGTCAGAGGAGCTCGATGGCGTCGCTGTGTGTCACACTCTAATAAGAACACACAAGTTAAGCGACGGCGACCCTAGCCAGCGTTTGGATGGGTTTCGTTATCTCGAGCTTCTTCGTGCTTCGGAGGGCACGTTAAGCCGTCGGTCCCGGCTGTTGTCGATAGATGACAGTCGTTAAGCCAAGTCGGTGGCCTTAGGGCGGTTTGAAAACACCGACCTCTGCCAATCCGCATTGGAGCAGCGTGGCAGAGTACGCTCTAATCACCTTCGATTGAAGGGAGACCTTAGACCAGCAGTGGGATGATTATGGGTTGATATGATGATGATGATGATGACTAGTATGATTATGGGAAGGAACCCTCACGCACGAGTTCTACTTGCCCTTGGTCGGTATTTTATTTTTGATGGGTACATAAACCCGTTTAGTTTGTCGCAGGGTGACTGTAGTAAAAATCAGGAAATTATATAGGTATTCAAATTGCTGGTGCTAGTTATAACAAATAAATTCATTAGACAAGTACTCGACAATAGATGGCACTGCGAAACCTGTCCAGTGATAACTAAAAAGTAAAAAATAAATTATAAGTAAAAAAATATATTTAAAGACAAGCTTTTATTTAATTGCGCTAAAAAGAATAAAATAAACTTTTCTTTTAAAATTTTAACTATTAACTTATAACGTCATTACACAATTTATATGACATAAAAGCTTGTCGCGAGATTTACCTGTTTAGGAAAACATAATTATCGAACTAACATTTATTCGTACTACGAGTAAATGTTAGTAATTAAATCTCGCGACAAGCTTTTATGTCATATAAATTGTGTACTGACGTTATAAGTTAATAGTTAAAATTTTAAAAGAAAAGTTTATTTTATTCTTTTTAGCGCAATTAAATAAAAGCTTGTCTTTAAATATATTTTTTTACTTATAATTTATTATTTACTCTTTTCCGGTTCCGCATTATTCTGTCTTCTGTCATTTTTTGTCAAGATCGCAACAAGTGCAATAATTTTGAATATAGTATTTTTTCAAAGAAACTGTTTTTACTCAAGACACATTACAAATGTTTACGAAAGAACAGTTTGTAAATATGGAAGTATGGATGTTTATTACTCTTTCACGCAAAAACTGTTTGATGGATTGGCTCAATACACGGGTAGGTGATAACCTGGACAATATAGGATAGTTTTTATTCCCGGCTATCAGTTTCGGAACGGGAACAACCGCGAGAATCAGCTAGTAACAAAATATATCATCATACAGTATAATTGCACACCAAGTGATATCGACTCGTATGCTAAAAATTACCCCATTCTTTCTCATAACTGCCTCCACCGTCCTATCTATCTCCCTATCCGAGTAACATACGACTTGCCCCGAGCTCCGAATTAGGGGTCCACGGAACAAAGAACATAATCGAGTTATCTTCACGCGCTGCCGCTTGCGTGAGTTCAACACCAGTGGATGGATGGCTTTCTGCGGGGTCACATGTCACCGTGACGTCATAATACCAAACATTTTTAATTTTAAACGATATTCGTTGGAACAACTACGTTTGGAAGGGATACAATACTTTTTTGCTTATGACTAAACACCCAACCCCTCCCCCGACTAAACTACAGATTATTATTTTTTGTGGATTTTATGTCATTGCAGATATACTAATAATTTTTAACAATACTAAATATCAACCCATTATCACCTTGGATTAGAGCATACTCTGCCACGGAGGCCAGTGTTTTCAAATCACCTGAAAGCCACCAACTTGGCTTAATGACTGTCATTCATCGACAGCAGCCGTGCCCTTCGAAACACGGAGAAATTGTTATACATTGAAATTGTTACAGTAAGTCTTGACCACACTAAAGCTGCTGAGCCGTTACAATGGCCACTTGTCAGCGAGACTATTCAACAAGTAGCAAAGTGTTGTTGTAGTGATATTAGCCAATGAGAGGCCACTCCTATGTCCTCGAGCAAACAATCCCCGAGAGCACTTAACGGGGATTTAGACATAATATGCCTTATTTGAAACCAACTGACACGTATGACTGATGTAACATCATATGCGTAACCTGATGTTATTTAGCCTAAAAAATTCCTAAAAATAGGAAAATTAGGAATTTTTTTTTTTCAGCGAGCGGAAATCGAACTTGCGGCCTCTATTGTCGAAAGTAAGGGGTAGGTACTACCGACTCACCACCGGGCTTTCGTCCCCACACCCCACGTGGTGGAATTTTTCTTTCAAAAATATTTTCAAAAATAAGAATGGTTAGTTGAACCGTAACAACTTTGAGAATGTGTTTGCTAAAGGTGGGTTTACGCTAGACGAGCCGAGCACAAGCTGGGCGCGAGCCGAGCCGCTCTGCTCGCGGTGACAAGACAAGTGTGGATATACAACGCGACTACAACAATCACTCTACACAAATCCCTTTGTGTTCATCAAAAATCCGACAATAGGCGAAGCACAGTCGAATACGAGCCAAATGCTCGAAGCGCGCTCGTTCGAGGCTCGTCAGTCGGTCCACACTACACGAATTTTGGCTCGGATCGTGCTCCGCTCGTGCTCCGCTCGTCTAGCGTAGAACCTTAATTTGAATTCATGAACAAACAAATGTCAATGTAGGCTAAGCACAAACAATTTCATTTCTGATGTATTCACTTTTTTCAAACTAATTTATTTTAATGCTGGATATTGGATATTTTATTTTTCACTAGGTACATATTGCAATTCTAATAAAAAAAATACAGAATAACGTAACACAAAATATGTATTCGTAAAAATGCCTAACTTTCGGCGCGTTTTTGTCATGTAAGCTAAGCCGGTGGTCCCCCGCCACACCTGCTCGCCTACACGAAATAAAAAGGGATATAAATAAATTCTTTGTAAGGATAAAATCCATAATATAACAAGAATATAATATCCATAAGTATGTCTACAATGAAATTATATTTTCAAAAGGAATAGAACTGAAGATATAAAAAGTTTTAGGGCTTATTTTCATACAAATATTCATGGTTTCGTAATATTTTGTAAACATGTTTTTAAAGTCTTCTGCTGTTATTTAAATACCAAACTTAGCCAAACTGGGTTAGGGGCTACTCGTACCAGTTTACCCCTATTAAAAAATGGTAGTGGTAAACTCGCCCCACATTCTTTTAGCGATCTGAGCCGATTTGAATAAGAGCCGAGTAGGCTACAGAGAAATGTCTTGGGATGTCCGAGGACTATTTACCATCAGAGCCGCTCGTTTGCCAAACTCTTCCATAAACAACACATAGTTAAACCGATATAGTTCCACGAGCGTTAATTCAAAGTTCTAGGTATAAATAACCAAAAACTAGACTTGAAACTGTAACAATTATGTAGTATAAATATTTACCTCAACCCCGTTGTACTAATTGCGAACCAATTTCGCGCCGGCAGCGTTACTCCCTAAGCCTGTATTATGAACGAGTGTTCAAACTAATAGCCGAAGCGCTTGCATATTTATTACGGTATTATCCACTTATTGTTAGAAACATTAAGTACAACTACACATATTTATCTATACTAATACTGTAATGAAATAAATTGAAATCATTTATTTTGCAAGTAGATTTCCAGGAAATCCTTTTGAAGAACTGCCGGAAGAAACTCAACAGTATTGTTTAAAGGCCATTAAAACATTAAAATAAATGAAGAAGGGAAAGTTTTTTCATCTAATGGAAAGTTGCGCTACCAATGCGGAAGGAGGAATCGGATCTTATTTACTATCGTACCGCAGGCAAACGAATTTGGCATGTCAAAGAAGCATATTAACAGTATAGAGGTTAATTAAAATGATCGATTGCTATAATTAAGTGGCATAACACGTAGCAAGTTAAACATACTTGGGAGTCAGGGCGCGAAAACTTTCCGGAAGTTTCCGTGGCCTCCAAGTATCTTTCCTGTGTTCCGCGACGTGGCCGGCATGCCCGGAGGATGCTTCATATTAATTGATTATCTGACCCATAATACCTTATTTTGTGTAACTACTCGAGAAAAGATTCTTTGAGCGTGATTTCTAACATCGATCTTTAATTCGAAATTCAGAAATATATGTCGTAGAACGCGACTAATTAGTATGTCATAATACTGGCAACAATTATGTAATCTGTGGTACGAAAAACGCGGTGGCGCCGGGAACTAATTGTGGCGGCACTGGACAGAGTCGTGACAGTGACACTGACAGTGAAGAGAAGGATTTTGGGTTATGAAAAGCATTGGTCGGTTCACGAGTTTCACGAAACTGTCTGTTTATCGTATCCTGATCTTCTTGATTGAATTATGGATTCTATACCACGGGGAACTAACCCGGGTGGCGATGACGGTGTCGCCCAGCCATCCCTGACGCCGTCATCAGAAGTGGGATCGGGATCTGACTCCCACTGGCGCACTATGTTTGAAATTCAACAAAGAAACATGATGCAATTGATTGAGGCTCTTCGCACACCCGCCTCGTCGCCTATAATCACTCTACCAGAAATTGATCCCGAACGACCAGATTCCGATGCACGTGCTTGGTGTTCGACAGTCGATATTTGTATTGCTGAACGCCCATTGGAGGGTGCATCGCTCATTATAGCCCTAAGTAAAGCCCTGAAAGGTAACGCTTCGTCGTGGTTATCGCAAATTTCGCATGTGGGAATGACGTGGCAGCATTTTCGCGATCTTTTTCTTGCACGTTACGACCTATCTGAAACGCTTGCAGCGACGTTTATTAATTTCAATAATGGAAAACCAAAAGACGGCGAATGTCTCGCTGCTTATGCAAGTCGCTTGATGTCACTGCTGTTGGCCAGATGGAAGAGCTTAGAGCATGAGGAAATTGCATCATCGCTAGTGTTAGCTCATATCGCCCAGTTTGATCCACGCATAAATCGTTTGGCATTTACTAATGAAATTACAACAAGAAACAAGTTGTTACAAGAAGTGAAGGCATGTGCTACTTTGAAAAGAAAATTTGAACAAAGTGATGAAGTGGATTTAAAACGGCTGAAACTGCAACCTGCTAACCTGCCAACATTTAAATGCCATTACTGTGGAAAACCTGGACATAAGCAACAAGACTGCCGCTTGAAAAATGCCAAACCTCCTATCTTTATTACTGGTAAAGGACAACAGTCAACAATGTCTGGAGGCAATAAACGTGTGGTTTGTTTTTGCTGTGGTGAGGAAGGACACATTGCATCAAGCTGTCAGCGCAGCAACACAAGCAGTACAGCATCATTGAATCGCCCTGCCGGTGGCTACAGTGGTGGGACAAGTCGTGCCAGCACTGGAGATCCAGCAAATGAGCGACGTGTAGATACTTGTGAGATATCTGGTGTTTCTGGTCGATTAGAACACTCTGGTGAGTCGTATAATTTTTATTTTGACTCTGGCGCCGAATGCTCTCTTGTCACACAAAGTATGAGTAATAATTTTAAAGGCAAACACATTGAAGCAAATGTGTGCATTAAGGGAATAGGTTGTGTTGACATTAATTGTACTGAGCAAATTCTTTGTAATGTCACTATCGATGGTCATTGTTTACCTATCTTATTTCATATTGTGCCAGACTATTGTTTAAAATATCATGTGATGATAGGTCGAGAAATTTTAGAGCAGGGTTTTCTTGTTAACATGTCTAGTTCATCTTTAGTTATTACAAAACAGAAGTCTGTAGCCGCCTGTGACCTAATACCCACATCAATTCATAATTTTAGTAACATCGATACTGATATTCAGAATAAAGATCAATTGAAATCCTTGCTTAAAGAATTTACTCACATTTTTATAGATGGTTTACCACAAAGACGTGTTACCACTGGTGAACTAAAGATTAGGCTTCAGGACCCAAACCGTACTGTTTATCGTTCGCCCTATAGGCTTAGTCCGGATGAAAAACAAGTTGTACGATCTAAGATTAGGGAACTTATGGATGCCAACATCATTCGTCCTAGTCAGTCTCCATTTGCAAGCCCTATTCTTCTAGTTAAAAAGCGAGATGGATCTGATCGCATGGTTGTAGATTATCGTGAGTTGAATTCCAACACTGTGCCTGATAGGTTTCCTTTGCCTCTCATATCTGATCAAGTTGCTAGGTTGGCGGGGGCCACGTTCTACACATGCTTAGATTGTGCCAGCGGTTTTAACCAAATTCCAGTTTGTGACCCTGAAAGTATTGAACGAACTGCCTTCATTACCCCCGACGGGCAGTTTGAATACTTGGCAATGCCTTTTGGGTTGCGAAATTCCCCAAGTGTCTTTCAAAGAGCGGTAACAAATGCCTTAGGTGACTTGGTCTTCTCATATGTGGTCTTATATGTGGATGATATTCTAATTCCTGCTGTATCGGAAGAACAGGGTATCCTGAGGTTGCGTGAGGTATTACAGGCATTAGATAATGCAGGGTTTTCGTTGAACATTTCGAAATGTTCATTCATGAAGCGTCATGTAGAGTTTCTAGGTTATGACATTACTGCTGGTGAGTTAAGGCCCAATCCTAGAAAAATTGATGCTTTGACAAAACTCCCTCCTCCAGAGAATATCCATCAGTTAAGACAATTCATTAGTCTTGCCTCATATTTCCGAAAATTTGTTAAAGGGTTTTCCCAAGTTATGACTCCATTATTTTTACTCACTACTAGTAAACAATTCATTTGGAAACAAGAACATGAACAAATAAGACAACAGGTTATTTCTATTTTAACTACTAAACCTGTATTGACCATATTTAATCCAGATCTTCCCACTGAATTGCATACCGATGCCAGTTCTCATGGTTACGGTGCTATTCTTTTTCAAAAGGTTGACAAAGAGCTTTTTGTTGTTGAATATTTCAGTAAGAGAACTACAACACCAGAATCTAAATATCACTCTTATGAGCTGGAGACTTTGGCAGTTGTGAATGCTGTTAAGCACTTTCGTCATTACTTACAAGGAAGGTATTTTGAAGTATACACAGACTGTAACTCGTTAAAAGCTTCACGAAATAAAGTTGATATTACACCTCGTGTACATCGTTGGTGGGCGTTTCTTCAGGCTTTCGATTTTCAGATCTTCTATCGTGAGGGCTCTCGCATGAATCATGTGGATTTCTTATCACGAAACCCGCTTCCTCTTCCTAATATTACTGAATTCCAAAAAGTTGAAGAGAAGCGTGTTGATATTGCAAGTCTTTCGGAAAACTGGTTATTGGCAGAACAGCTTCGTGACGAAGAGATACAGTCATTAGTGACCAAGCTCAAAGAAGATACATTCCCATCAGATATTGCAAAGACATACGAAATGCGTTCAGGTGTATTACACCGTAAGGTACAAAGGAATAATAGAACCCGTTGTCTCCCTATAGTTCCGCGTGCATTTCGATGGTCAGTAATCAATCATGTGCATGAATCTGTCATGCATCTAGGTTCGGTAAAGACTCTTGAAAAGGTGTATGAACACTATTGGTTCGAACACATGGCTAAATATGTCCGTAAATTTGTCGATGGTTGCATTACATGTAAAGTGTCAAAGTCACATTCTGGACCAGTGCAGGTCGAACTCCATCCAATCCCCAAAGTTAGTGTTCCATGGCATACTGTTCATGTTGATATAACTGGTAAACTAAGTGGAAAAAGTGATTGTAAAGAATATGTCATAGTCTTCATTGATGCCTTTACCAAATTCGTCCTTATGTACCACACTCACCGTATAGATTCTGTCAGTGTTATTAGAGCCCTAAAGTCCAGTGTGTCCTTATTTGGAGCTCCCAGTAGAGTTATTGCTGATCAAGGCCGTTGTTTTGCCAGCAAGGAGTTTAGAGAATTCTGTGAGTCGCACAGTATTTCTTTGCATCTTATTGCCACGGGATCGAGTCGAGCAAACGGTCAGGTTGAAAGGGTAATGAGCACATTGAAAGGACTGCTTACTTCTATTGAAACGTCTGATAGGTCATGGCAAGAAGGTTTAGAGGATGTTCAGTTAGCTTTGAATTGTACAGTTCATCGTGTTACTGGGGCAAGTCCTCTTGAGCTCCTGATAGGGCGTATAGCAAGACCATTAAATCTTTTAACTTTTAATGATGAAACAGAAGTAAACATTGATGAGACTAGAGAGCAAGCGGCAGCTAATATAGAAAAGAATGCTAATTATGAAAAAAATCGATTTGATAAGGGAAAATCTAAAATAGTAAAGTTTGATGTTGGAGACATAGTTTTAATACAAGTTGAGGAAAGAAATCAAACCAAATTAGACCCAAAATATAAGGGACCCTTAAAAATTGTAGAATTACTTGATGGTGATCGTTATATTTTAAAATCTTTGGCTGGTAATAGAACCTATAAGTACGCTCATGATCGTATACGAAAGATGCCTCTAAGTAGTGTCCCAGATGAGTTAGATTTATCAGATTTAGATGACGGTGAGGAAAGTACATAGAACACATACCATGGCTATTGGCTGTACTTCAAGCATTGGTCTGCTGTCGTAACTGCAATTCATTAGAGAACTGTGCAGGGGGCGATAAGCTGCTAATGTTGGGGTATGAGCCTGGGTCTCAAAGGAGACTATTGTTGTGCTGTTTGGTACGTTGTACCTGGGAGTCGTAGACTCTATGGTCGTGTCACTAGAGGTGATGACGATATGAAGCTGCTGTGGTGGCTGGGCCATGACTGTATGTGATCTATTTGTGTAATTGGTGTAAATGATTATTTTTTTTTGAAGTTGAGAGGCACCTTTTGTTATTTTTTTTTTGTATTGTCCAAAATAGTATTCTGTAATAAATTAAAGCTGTAAACTGATAATGGCCAGGCTGGCCGAGTTTGCCAGGTACTCCATGTTTGATTGTTTGGTTTCAGATATACACGAGGACGTGTAATTCGTCAGGTTGGCCGTGTCGTAGAACGCGACTAATTAGTATGTCATAATACTGTCAACAATTATGTAATCTGTGGTACGAAAAACGCGGTGGCGCCGGGAACTAATTGTGGCGGCACTGGACAGAGTCGTGACAGTGACACTGACAGTGAAGAGAAGGATTTTGGGTTATGAAAAGCATTGGTCGGTTCACGAGTTTCACGAAACTGTCTGTTTATCGTATCCTGATCTTCTTGATTGAATTATGGATTCTATACCACGGGGAACTAACCCGGGTGGCGATGACGGTGTCGCCCAGCCATCCCTGACGCCGTCATATATATGTTTTGTCGAAATGAAGAGTTTCGAAATACTGGGGTTCGAAATGAAGACTCTGTCGGAATAATTAATTGTCGAAACTCAGAGTGACACCCTTCCAAAAGGAATATGTTCGACAAGCCCGCTGGTCGAGGGTATCGAAAGGGTACCGGGTTAGGATTTATCTCAAGACTATTTTTGAAATGAGCACTGAGCCTATTCTGTTACAAAATACCGGCGTTAACTAGCAGAGTCGTTCGGTGAGTGAGAGATTCGTTAGCCAAATTCCTTTCCCTTATCCTTTCTCAACCTATTCTCTTCCTTGCAGGTAATGCATTGGTAGCGCCTCTCCTACTTTCAGGTGGCCAACTTGCTTGTTTGTCTGTGTTGTGTGTGACATAAAAAGTCTTTTACATCACTAGACATGACATGTGTATCGCTATGTGACAAATAGGTATAAACATTGCGATACATTGTTCGATAACTAAATAGAAATACGCAGGAAGCAGGAAAATAAACAGTGAAAAATACACGGAATGTTTTCTTACAAAAGTATTAATCGTTATTAGAAATACTATGTGAATTCCGCTATTGAGCACAAACTGAACATCCTTATCCTGATATGGCGTCGTTCAGCAAAATGTAGGTTAAGCAACGGAGATCCCAGACAGTATTTGGATGTCAAAGTATATGATGGTATGAAAAATCTTTTACTCCTCCGTGCTGCGGAAGGCATGTGAAATTTTTGACTCCAATTATCGATTTGATCCCGACTGTTATTGATAAAAGACAGTCATTAATAATTTGAACTGAAAATGTATATCCTGTACCTACTTATTTAAAAATTATTTATTTTCTTTATTCTACTACTTCTTATACTTTATTTATTTATTATCTAAATAAAGCTAATCCAAACTAAGCTAATAATTCGTATCAATTACGGAAAGAAAACTAAAAGAAGAAAACTTCATTTATTTTATTACAACAGACAGACACAAACAGAAAAAAAAAACCTCTAAAACCTTTTCGTTGCGAAACCTTAAAATGTTCTCCGTAGAAATACTTCTTTCTTATCTTTTTCTCGCGCTGGCCGTTTGCAATTCAAATTTCGAATGTCATTTTCAAATTTAAATCTAAATTCGAACACGCTTACCTTCTAACGAGTTTTCTTGAAGCCTCTCCTGCCTTTTGATTCTTTAGGTGCCTACATTTTATCCGCGGAAATGACTCCTTATCAAATTACTCTTGATAAAATTTTAATAGTAAATTAGAAATATTGTTTTAGAAATTTAAATTGCCAGATTTTACCATCGACCATACATATTATTACACCGTAATTTCACAGTAACATCTGAAAATTAAATGAAAATAGTATTAGGTAGGTACTCAGAGAGTAGACCTTAACAGGCACGTTCTCTAGTCAATCGAATTGTTTTTTCACATATTGTTTCAGTACACTAGATCACTAGTAGTGGCCACAACATTGTACGATTTTGACTCATACTGAGCATTCACCCTTCACAGGTCGCGCTCAATGGAGCGCTATAATCACTTGTAGTCATTTCTAATGGTGGCCACTTGTGTCAAGTTGTGTCCTGATATTTACATTAGAGCCATGACGCATAAATCCTTTGCAATGTCCTTTCAATACTTCCTACTCCGTGCAATTTCTTTCTGATTAAATTCGAGACAACTGTAGTTTCTCAGGAGCTCAATAAGCTTCTTTGCTTATTGTCAATCTAAGGTCGCTGTTGTTGATCCTGGCTAAACAAGAGACACAGCGGTAAGAATGTGTCGTGGGCGTATATCCTTGGCAATCCATTACCAATCCCTTTGGTGTTCCTTGGAGTACTTCTATGTTAATTGCTGTACGGGCCTCGAGTCCGCAGCATGGCACAATAGTTTACATTCCATTACTTATCCATGTGCATATATTTGAATGCATTTCAACAATCGCATTGCGTCTGTGTTTGTCGTGCTTTGGTATCGTTACGTACCCTTTCTGTGTACCACCGTTTGGTACCCTTTGTTGTTGTTTGAGTGGAGCAGCAATACGATGCGTCCGTTCAGACTCGGACAGACCCACTCGGAGAGGAGAACTTTTTGATCGGTTTAGTATTTTGAAAGGTTCAGCAAGAATAACACCTTGAAATACTATTCTTAATAATATAAATTAACACAACATTTAGGTCAAAAATGTAGATTCTAAATTAGAAACAATAATTTTCTTACTGATTAGTCCTCTTATATTAAAACAAAGTAAAAAATCTTGATTATTATAAAAATCTTTAGGATTGTCATTAAATATCTGGCAATAAACTCGAGGAAACCTAAGCCAAATACCTACGGAGATACAACGGGAAGAGAGCAAACAAAATATTTCGATGCGTTCATTTTATGTACGAAATTTATGTCGCATTTGGAAAGAATAAAACCGACACAAAATATTTTATGTATTCTAAATTGGTATGTAGAAGTTCTTTATTTCTTTATGTTGTTAAACCAAATTATTTCTTGTTGTTCTGTTTATTTTGTTATTTTTCCTTAATTACATAATATAGGCAGGTCATGCTTTGCACGCTTTTATTTCCTCCCTTTTGTTTCGGTGATATAAAATATTCTTTACTTATTCCTCAGACATAAATAATTAATGTTACTGGGCACTAATTTGTTTGTTCCCTTCTGCCTTTTACAGGTCACTAACCCAACTTCTTACGAACTACTAGATTGTAAATACTTCTTCAATATCCATTCTGTATCTGACATCTTTGATATTGTTCGGGTATAAATTGTTTACGACTCTCTTTATTATCTCTAGTTGAAATAGTTTGAAAGGAAGTTGTATCGTGTGATTTTAGGCAACTAAATTAGTCGATTCTGAAAAGGTAAAAAAAATTCCAAGAGAGGTAGGGCACACCACAGCGGATAATCCGCTCTAATCCGAGCAGCCCGTCTGGGGAAGAACCTCTGTCTTACAGAAGATCGTAGCCAAATAGCATTAGTCTCGGCCATGTTGTGTTCCTACGGTGAGTAAGGTCTCCAGAGCTCCACTTGGGGGGTTGGCAGGGTTGGCAACGCGGGCCGTACGCTTGTTTGCCATTTGTGGCATTAAAAAAATCCTTTGTTATGGACTGTTCAGGCAAGTGATACTTGAGAGTGTAATTAAACCATTGTCTTCATAAACCTTTCTTATAAACAGAGTATATCTCTTCTCCTTGATGTTCGTTAAAATAATATCTATTTCCAACACTGTTTTATACACAATTAACTAAGCTTTGCTATTGCCAACGTCAATTTGCCGTTCCACCGCTCATTACAAAAGCACGAACCATATTACCGAGTGTAACATCTAGCGCTGCACGTTTGAAGTCAAACGAGCTATTGTGTTTTGCTCTCCCATTTTAAAGCAAAATCACACATTATAGCTGCAGAGAACCGTTTGGTCTTGTGGGGTCAGCAACAGAATTAGAATATACTTTACTAGATTTTCCACGCGGCTTCGCTCGCGGTTAATTTTATGACATAGATCTCGTTTGACAACAAAACAACCAGATAGTCCACCCCATACAGCGCCCTCTATAATAGAAAAAATATTTTCCCATTGGAATGACATACTTTCACGGGATAAAAAATTTTGGACTCTGTACCTCTGACAATATATGTAAAAAATTTCATAATGATCGGCTGATTAGTCAAGCCGTGAAGTAATAACAAACAAACTCACTTTCTCATTTATAACATTAATATGATATCAGCATGGCAAACTGCAACCTGGGTTTCAAGTAGTACTGTGTTCATTTTTTAGTTGTTGACATTACGATAACAATTTTACATATGATTTAAATCAAGAAATACTTAGATAATAAGTATACCAGTATATTGTCTACTTCATCAGAATTCAGAATATAATCAATGTAATGGGTGGTAGTGGCTTTAAAGAGAATGAACATAAATTCAATTCAATCAAAGTGGGTCATATAGTACATAAAACAAAATATATCACAAATGTATTCTGAACAAATAAAAAACATTGCATTCATAAAGTGACTTTAAATTGGTATTGTATTAAAAAATCTGGCTGCCGACCAGCCCATGTTTTATGGGTTTAATTTAAATTCAAAACTTCGTATATTTTCGTCCACGGGTACACCGGTAATGGTAATTTTATTTCCCAATTTCGTTCTTAAATAAAATGTACGGTCTAGCAGACACGTCGCAAAGGGGCCCAAATCAATCATTCAGCCGATTGGCGCTAACCAGGTATTTTTCACGGGTCAAGGGAACCTCTGAGTTCTAAATAACGAATATGTATGTATTGATCCTACTCTGTCAATATCCCCAACTTGATTCAACACACATTCAGGGTCGGAATTGATTTCTCTGAAAGTTATGTTAAGTGGTGACGAGATCGACGGGTTAACACTCGATTTGGTCTGTAGTTCTGTAAACAGTTATATGTCTATTCACTATTCTAGTATATCTATATATTGTAAGTATAGATCGACAGAATAGAGCTCAAAAGCTGTACCAGTTCCATCTAAAATATGACACAACGCTTCATCTTTCATGATAATAAATCGCCTAAGTTCGTGGGGGAAGACCGCGTTCCAAGAATAGAGACACTTGTCCAAAAATTTAATTGATGAGGTAACCGAGACATTTTTGAAGTGCTGTAAATGATAGTTCAATAATTCATTTTTACAGATTCGTTTGAAAATAATTGTCTTACAAGACGTAAATTTCAAGTTTATAGGTCAGATATATTTTAAATTATGGGGGGTTACAACTTGCCCGAAATGTTTCACCTTTTTTGCTTTGCGAACTTGATGGTATTGCAGATTGTCAGTCAACTTGGCGACTTATGTTCTGTTAAAACATCGCAGACATAATAGTAGTCAGGTGTAGTGCAGTCAGGTGTTTTTGAAACATTAGTTTTTAAAACACCTGACTGCATTACTGCACTAGCAACAGAATAAAGGAAGCCATTCGGAATGCAGACAAAAATATCACAATCAAAAAACCCTAGAGACAATTACCAAAAACACGTCCCCAATGCAATTGTCTGTCAATGTTTAAAACTCCGAACATTGGCATAGGCGTCGGTCGTGCAATTTATAGCTACCAGGAGAACAAAGTTAGCAACAAACACACCAGTCGATGAATTTGTATGCCGACGACGCGCCACTGAAGTGGTCTGTAAGCCATGAGCTGAGGCAGTTAGAGCGGAGAACTTTTCAATATCCATTCCTTATTTTCTTTTCTCTGCTTATTTAATATTTTCTTCTTTAGATGTCATTAGGTATTATGTGGAATTGAGATTAGTAAAATCTTTTATACTACATTCTATTTTATTTTAAATTGTATCATCATATTTTTTTTTTAGATTCACAAAACTAACATTACATTTATCGGGGTTAAAATGATGGTACCAAAATGACGGTATCTTATCTATAAGATAAAATAAACTTAATGTTGAACTAGTATAAAATAAACTCTAGTTTATTTTATACTAGTTCAACAATAAGTCATCATCTCAACCACAAGAGGTCAACTTTGGATATAGGCCAGTCGCTAATACTGGAAGCCTTTGGAGGAGGCCTATGACCAATATTCAATGCTACAGCATAAATAATAATATAGTTTGATAAATCAATGGGTTATGATTACTAAAATATGTTGCTAGCGGGAGCATAATGTTGTGACCTATTCTAATTTGAAACTAAACTAGACAGATCTAAGTCCTTATTACACAGCTTCCTCGGGCCGCTGTTCTCTCGTCCCCTGAAGCTGACGCGGGACGTGAGCGGCCGATAAATGCGGGCACTCTGTTAAATGGAGCACCCCGGGGCTGACCTCTCAGATAAAACCCGCTAATCAAACTTTTTCACGTCCAACTTTAAAGAGACGGTAGATGGTGGTAGACGATTTGCTCTAGAGCTGCCCGCTTGATTAGGACTAGCTGGAACTTGAATTAACTCAGAATAACTAAGCAATTATTTTAAAATTCTGTTTTAGATAGACCTTGGTATGTATTTTAAAATAACGATTTAATCCTGGATTCAAGAACGCCTTGATGTTTCTGACTTGGTGTCAGTCTTGGAAAGGCTTAAGTATAAAATTACTATGATGTATGAGTTCAAAAGCCTATTATATTTCGAATAAATATAAGCGCTACATACTATACGTACTTAATTATGATACATTTAACACACTATCAAGTAAAGGTATTGGGTTATATTCCCATTAATTTAACAATGTAAAAATTCTTATGAAAAGCTTTGTCCTGAATGACTCAATGCACAGTCTAACCGCTGATCGTCAAGACCTGAAACTTGGAGGGTGTATTCTTTGTATGACGTAAGCATCTGGTAAGATAGGATTTTCCGAAATTCCCACGGGAAAGCGGGATACACTCAAACAAAGTTGTGCGGCATCTGCAAATATCATGTCGTTTTCACACGATTTTCAATAAAAAAAAGTTTGTAAACTGCTCACAGCATTAAGTGGATAATCGGTAGCAGTTAGAACTCAATCGTTTCACCTCCGGGATATAGTAATCGATGGTAATTGTCGCTCCTATGAATAGCTACTACTGAATAGTTAACTACCTGTTCCGATTGGGATTTGCATAGATAACGCACGCTGTTTAATAGAGAACACTTTATAGTTAATATTCGTTTGTGTAGGTTTTCTTAGTAGTAGCAATGTAAGATATTTTATGCATAAATATCATGTTGTCATTGTCTAGTTCAAAAAGTAATAAAAATATAACTTACGTAGTTTTAAATTGATTTGTTTTCGTGTCTAGATTGCTAGAGCATTTATGAAATGGGTTAGCTCAACTTGACCGGTGAACGAAAATTTGACACATTATTTTGTGAATATACAATCCGCGCATACAACGCGAAAAAATCCGGCGCACAATACCGGGGCAGACCACGCCGAAAAACAATTGACCGTTTGGTTGGCTTCAACCACAGCTTCAACATATCGCTATCGACGACGCACATTTTGTTTGCCATCTACTAGATTGAGCTTACATATGAAGCCAACGAAGATTAGACTCGCATACTTGCGGCATCTGTTATATTGTTGTCTGTGAAACAACAACTCCCATAAAAGTTCAGCAACCCATATTCCAGGAACAAACTCACACCTATTGTTTTGGGAACTATAGGAATTCTAGCAGGAACTAATAAGTAAAATAATCTAAGTAATTCCAATATTCGATATTTTCTTCATTTACGACAAGTAACGAATTTACAGTAAGTACGGATTTATGATAATTTTACACAAACTTCGAGTGAGCTTTATATCGTATAAAATAAAACACTGAAGCATTAAAACATCCAGATCAGCGTAGAAGGCAAACAAAATGTAAATATTGACTATTTACTCCTCCTAACCGGCAAGCCGTAAATTTTTTATTCTACGCTCGTGATAAAATACAGAAACATCGTTAAAATATAATCCTCTTTGGTGACCGACAGTCGGGCATTTTCCGCCGCGGCCTCGTGGCGCTGCTGGTCAATTTTTATTAGCGGATTACCCTTGATGTATAAGGAAATCCGATAATTTAAACAAACCCTTTGTTTTTCTAAAATTATGCAACGTTTATCTTCGTAAGCCAGACTTTTCAAACAAGAAGATAGGCGTAAATTAACATTTTGGTTGGCTTCTTCCTGTCTGCGGTATTGATAAACGGTGCTTACGAGAATTTCGTAACCGTCTATTGGCTTTTCAACTTCCACGAGTAATTTCGCTTCAAAATTTATTGCTGGGATATCATTATGTAACTTCGACATCACCAGAAGAAATATTTGTCACAGTGTGACCTGTAGCGTACATACTATAGATAAACAGTAGTTCCTGAAAGTCAAGACGTTCCTTTCCTGGAGATTAGAGAGTATTGGAGATATTGAAGCCCCGAGTCAGTGGTTTACCTGAAAGTACGTAAAACGTTAATGAATACTTTTGTTATTTTAAAAGAGCTGCTCATTATTGGATTAACTGATCATTATTAATTACTCGTTTAACTGTATCTTCTCTCTCCAAAGAAGTTTTGCACAGTTGCGGGTTAGCGCTTATTATTTCTATTGAGAAATCTCATCAAAACGTAGTCTTTACAAACTGGCAACTACCTAAACCTCCGACAGCTACTAGCGAGCCGACATAACCCCAGTTTATCCCCGAGACACGAGTACATCCATCTCGTCGAAGGACTAAGACGCACCGGAATTTTATTAGGATCATCCGGCTTACTGGAACCGGTCCGGATTCGAACTATTCCGGTTCGGGAGGAAAACTTTTAATTGACATTACACCCCGGCTCCTGTACAATAGATTTTTTAGAAACTTTACACCCTAGGGACCAATAACGCCATTGATTTAAAGTTGTTCGTGTTAAGTTACTCTCTGGTCTTTGACCTTTGAGTTTAAGGATAAAGAAATCTTTTCGGACTTCTATTTTTTGATACAATTTTTTTATATTTATTATCGAATCTTTATCTGCAGTTTTTTCTCTAAAACATCTAACTTTTTTCGTCAGTGCAATTCAGGAAACAAGATTAGGGTCCTGATTCCAGAGGATTCCAGTAGAAACCATTTTGTTTTGGACCTAATAATATGCGAAATATAAAAAATATAGTTAAGTCAGAATTACATAGTTAAAACCTTTCCAAGCGCATTATTTAGCGAGCAAAATGTATCATAAATAATAACACATTGTTGATAATAATATGTAAAGTGCTGAATACTTTCTTACTGAATAAATTTACAGTTCATCGGAACAATCGAATATCGAGTACAAAAGTAAACAAAATATAACAATTTCCTCACATAATACAGTTTTGTCAGCTATAAACTGCGCCCGTGGCGGCTACGTGATGAGGGCCGGTGAGGGATGACGTTCGGTGTATAGAATACAGAAGGATCATAACGGGCGATTGAGCCGGGCCGGCAACCGACATGGCAGGCGCGAGTCGCCTGAGGTGTTTTCAGGTACCATTCTTGTTAATTAAACTTGGTGTCACGACTTTGTCCAACCATTCGCCGATTCTCATAGGCATTTCTGATGCACACGGATGACAGGAGCAAATCGGGATCGAGGCGAGACGAGTCTATTCCGTTTGGTTTATTTGAACGTCAATCACGCAGTCCGCGCGAGCGGGTCGAGTGATAATTTACTTAACCACGCTCCCGACCCGTTCTTTATAGTAGCAGTGGTAGTGAAAAACAATTAAAATCATTTGAGATCTTTCAGGAATTATTTGGCACAAACAAACAGTTTTTTTTTATGTGTACTTATAAAAAGATTCGTATTCTTTTCTCTATTTTACCACCGCACCCTAAAATTGTTTTACGTCGCCTTCACCCTTCATCGAGCCGATAAAATACCTGACCACCTTCCATATTCCTCGTAATGTGTGACCCGCGTCTGACACAAACATATTACGTTATTTATAAAATCAACTTCATTTATCATTCAATATCGCCCACAGAATATAAAAGCGATACATAACCATTCGCTTGGAATAGTTTTACATCAAAATATGAACGAAAAATTATGAAAAACGGTGATCCATTCTTCACCTTATTTCCTTCACCTTGGCTCACGTAAACTTGGCTATAGCAATCGGCAAAGAAGGTATACTCTTGCGTGGTTTAAAATGTCGATATGGACCTGATTATTGTAGTGGTGGAGCATTGATGAAATGGCTTAGTTCGATTGGGGAATTACTATCTCACAGAATATCAGCGTTCGGTTTCAGAATTACATAATGTTCACATGAACCCCCTAAGAATACAATACAATAAAATAATGCTACTAGTTGTTTGTTGTTTTTAAAATACAAGTAAGTACTTAAATTAATTATCATGTTAATAGTTGCTAAACCGAATACCTCCTGGCCATGAACTACAAACCACAAATGGCCAATCTGGAAGTCGCTTAGTAGACTTCGGACCCAGGTTGGTCGTTATCAGGACAATCTGGCCAAGTGGGGCTTCATTGATCCATCCCACATCAACTGCGACTGTGGAGCCCCAGTCCAAGATATGGCACATTTAACAGCTTGCCCAATGTGCCCAGCTGAGTGTACTCGGGAGGATCTTCTCAGTGCAACCAATAAGGATGTTGCCGTTGCCAGGTATTGGACAAATCTAATTTGATCTGTGTGTAGTCTGCGACTCGAAAAGAAGACGAATTATCATGTTGTAAATAAGACCTAGAAAATTGTTAAACATATTTCCAGATGAAGTAGGAATATTACCAGTGTGTTATGATATCATTTCGGATGTTCCGAATCACCCCGTACATCAAGTTCTCGGAGGCACGAGTGTTTATTCACCCCACAAGGGTTAACGCTCGTACATAAGTACGTCTGTATTCCGCAATGGATTTGTTTATTTAGCTACAAACATACGGATACGGTAATTGTGTTATTACTTATTAGTTATTCTTATGTTGTAAATAAATAACTTGTAGCGAGCTTCGGCGATACGTATGTATATGATTCAATTTGTGGTTTTTGTTCCTGGGTCTTGGATGTTTATCTATATTAAGTACCTAAATAAAATAAAATATAGTACCGTTGAGTTAGTATCCCATAACACAAGTTTCGAACTTACTTTGGGGCTAACTCAATAATGTGTGAATTGTCCCTATATATATAAGTAGGTATTACTTATTTGGTTCATCATCATCACATCAACCTATAATCATCCCACTACTGCAGGGATACGGGTCTCCCTTCAAACGAAGGGAATTAGAGCGTACTCTGTTTTTATACCTTTCGGGAAACGCACGAAAAACAAAAACACAATTTTGTGTTAAAAATAACAAATATTAAAGAATGTTTTTCGCAAAATAGTTTTTCCGTCGACAAATGATTTTTCAAGTTATTGTTCATTGTGTGTCATTCAATTTTGTATTGTAAACAAATCATAAAATTATATTATTTAATATGAAATCTAATTCACGGACACAAACCATTGCTCTCGCGCTTCGTCAGGCGCAATCAACGTGTTGGTTTTGACAATTCACATTGAAAATGGAGTGATTGGAATCAACGGAAAAATAAACTAGACATTTTTGGTCAAAACGTGTGTGTTTCAATGCGTATGTAATGCCAGATTTATATAGATGTGGTGTGGTGTGTAGCGTCGCGTTAGAATAGAAGCCTCGCACACACGTTACATTTATGTAATTCTAGCCATACTCCACACTGCCAGGAGCAACGGATCAAAAGCATGACCCGCTGCCGCCACCTACAGCCAGTTTGTGAAACGCATTTTAATTGAAATCCCATTAGTCTCAAGCTATCTTTTGTAGGGTTCCGTAGTAAACAAGGAACCCTTATAGTTTAGCCATGTCCGTCTGTCTGTCAGTCCGCGGTCTAGCGCCTAGACGCTTAATGCTAAAAAGCTATTTGTTATGGAAAATATTTTTTTTGGGGTGCCTCGGGTAATTCAGCGACTGACGCCACGAAGGATTGGAACCATGGTGTCATCGTGCTCCCCCCCGGGTTACCCTACATGTAAGGTGGAATGATTTTTTTTTTCGCGCAGACCCCATGTTGTCGAGTTGTTAGATAGCTCTTAAAAACATCCCTTCCGGCAAATCGAGGGTATGAGAAGATAATTTTTCGATAAAATGATCCGTTTCGGAATTATCTGTCAAATTTCGTTTTGCACGATGGTCCACCCCCGCTCTATCTCCGAAAGGCTTGTGTTTAGAAATTTTAAAAAAATAATGATACCTATAGTCCATAATAATATGCTGAACCTTCAATGAAAACTATTACAGTTAAGTAGGCTCTACTAGTTATCGAGTAATAGCCGATAAAATAAAATTTCTTTGATAAAATCTTACAAATGTGATAGAATATGATATTGGACTCATTTTGTAAGCAAGCAAAGCACAGCAAATACGGAACCCTACACTGAGCTGGCCCGACACGCATTTGACTGGTTTATTTCTTCTTTGACAAAAATGCGTTTAAAATGCATTTCATAATCGAGCTGCTTACCCACGAACCATTAATTATTTGCAACATACGTTTCTATATTTACTTTCTAATTTGTTATACAAAAAAAATACATTTATTTATCATGTAGCGGGACAGTTCCATTACCATTAAAAATGGGCGAGCATTCATCATGGCGAGTTCTAACTCGATACAAAATCGACCGCATCACTCAGCCGATAGCGTCCCCGCACCGCGACCCCGCCGAAGCATCAATCACGACCCACCAATACCAACTTTCAGTTTGCTTATTCCGCGGTGTAGCACGATGTCATACATCAGCGATTGATAGTGGATTATATGTGGCATATTCCTATTGTCTTTACATAGTGTAAAGAGGGAAAGCCTTCTGTATTTCTGTCCGAAGTTCAGTGTTTAATATAAATTAAAAGGTTTTTAGTTTCCCCTTTATGAATATACTACCCCCTTTATTAAGGTACTAACAAGCAAGCATACCACCTAATAAAAGTGATTACCCGTCGCCTATGAACCAACAATATCAGGGGCGCTACAAATGTGTTGCCCGTTACAAGGTGTTAGGGTGAGCCTATGCCTTATTCTATGATAGGGTTGGGTACCATAGGAAACATATTGCCGCTTCACACCGATATTTTGAGAGACTAGCTCGACCTGGGAAGTACCACGTGGTACCACGTGTTACTTCCCAGGTCGTGCTAGTCCATTGCTCTACCACTCTAGAATGTATCTTAGTCCTTCACTAACTTTTTTAAATACACATCTCAAACGGCACAAAAACCCCGTAATTATGTCTACAAGCCTACGTGAAAAAAAATCTACATGCAATTATTTAAGTTGTTTTGTGATAGATCAATTCGCAAAAATAAGCCTGTTCGCACAACTAAGTTGTGCTTAGTTGTGCGAACAGGTTTTTTTTATGCGAATTGTTCCTGTTGGACCAACTAGTTGTGCGTAGCAATTGGTCCAACAGGAAACGGTGTAATATATAAATGAGAAAGTGAGTTTGTTTTTTATTCCTTCACGGCTTGACTAATCAACCCATCATTTTGATTAAATTTGTATACATATTATCAGAGGACAGAGCCCAACATAGGCTATTTTTTACGTGGGCGAAGCCGTGGGTAACAGCTAGTAATATATGGAAGATATAATTTTATTTCTCATTCATCGTGGGAATAAACAGAAATGAAATCCCGGCATCCACTCCGCCCGTCATACCCGTTCATCTTTTCGTATCAGAAATACAATCCATATTTTAACCCCTCGGTCCCTGGAGTCAACAGTTTTCAGTTAATTCCCCCGCCTTTGTTTTGCCATTATTAATTAAAAGTTAATTTAATTATTTGATGGCGCCGAGAGAGTATTTCGCTTGGGTTACTTGCTAAACATAAAATATTATAATTGTTTTATACTTTACTTTCTTGCCTGCCTTGTACTAGACAGCAGATTCGACAAACTGTGTACAATTTATTATATTTAAGAGTAAGCTCTTAAAATTTACTGTAAATAATTATTTTCGAGAGCGTAATTAGTATTACAAGATTTTATTTTGTTATATAAGTTTCAAAATACGCTCTCATCCCTTTCGATTGAAGAGCAATTGTATCCGTCCAGTGGAATTATGAGTCGATATTATGATGAAATCCTAAGGTGGTGATTCACCATCAGGTGGGAAGCTTGTTTACCTCATCCAACATTAAAAAGATCTGCTCTTACCTGCATTAATAAAAATGTGAACATTAAACGAGCGTGCTTCGACTGTAATGGAATCTGGGTGCTTGCAATGCGATGGAAATCGAATTAAACACCGTTTGATTGCACTCTCAGGTGGTATATAAAAATATCCAGTTACGAGCGGAATGGCGCATCGGGGCAAAACTAATTACGCATTTGCCTGCTCCCCAATTAAAATTCAAGAACTGCCACTTGATGCGGATGTTGCGGCTCAAATAGTTACGTTAGTAAATAGTAAAGTACTTTTTTAGGATTCCGAAGTTCACGGCTGAGTTTCAGGAGATCGATGGCCACTTTTTAAAGTGGAATGATCACGCAAGTTAGACTACGAAATATCTCAATACTTGGATGAGTTTAAAAAAAAATGTATCCGTGCTTCGACCGCTATGTAGTCTTTAATATCAAACAGACGGACAGACGAACATGGCGAAACTATACGCGGTTTCTTGTTAGTTTACTTGACTGCGGATACCCTTAAACACCGACTCACAGTTTAAGGAGATAATCTCAACGACTTTCTTTACTTCGTTGTACTGATTATAAAACCACTTAACCCTTAAAGAGTACCTAAGTATCTAATTTAATTATTTCTGATAAAACTCGCCACGAGCTATAGAAATTAAAACCTTCAAACATAAAACTTGAAAAAGAAAAAAATAGATGAAAGAGTTGCCAACAACAAAAGAGAAATGGAAAAGTGAAAGACTAATTGACATTGAAAAATCAATTGAACGTCAGCCCTGTAGAGCAGATGTAGACCGCCTGTGGCGGGTGGACAAATGGCCTAACTTGTTGCGACAGTCGCTTTGTCTCGGCGAGTGACGAATGGATCAGAGACGGATTAATCGGGTGTGCACTTGCGATATTCAAGGCTTCGTGCCCACTCGACAAGTCGCTGGACTTTAATAATATTTATTCAATACTTTTAATATAAATTAAGGTTAATAGTTAACTGCATCGATGGTTAACCTGTGTATGGTTAAAAAATCCCATTCTTCTGTAACTGTAAACTGTAACATGTACAGTCAGGAGCACGTTGAGCTTTACACTTGTACAATTTTGGCTCTGTCATAGGTCCAATATATAAAGGTCGACCTGCTCTTGACTGTACTTTTGACAACTAACTTTTTTCTGTACTGTAACTATTACATGTACCTATGACAATTACTTTTTTTTTTATATAAGTAATGTTTTTTCGCCATTTCCTCCATTTTTACCATTTACCATTTTGTTTTTGTTTCCGAAATGGTGGTAGTTTTATCTATGCAAATCAATATTATTTGTGTCCTATCTTTAGACAGATACGCTCCGGATGCTTAGTACGAGTTTTTTGGTTACATTCGAAAGTGTCAACGTTTACAAGCCGACCAAAATGTAAAACTGTTTCATACTGTGAATTTATCAGACGCGTGTTACATATCCAAATTAGCCGGGTTACTCACTTCGAAACGTGAGCAAGTAAGCCGCATAATTTTGATATGTAGCACGCGTCTTATAAATTCGGAACATGAGAGTTCTTCTCTATTTGATCGGTTTGTTTACATCGACATGATTGAATGTGAACAAAAAAACTCGTACTAAGCACTAAGAAAGATACCAAAAAATTTCTTTTGAAATTACGGATTTTGTAGTAACACGATAATACACTTTTAATTGTATCTGATTCCAATCACTATGCAATTTAACCAATCTTTATTAGAACGTGGCTTAAACCATCGATAATGTAAAGAGCTTGCATTTTATTTCTCTCCCTTTCGTGAGTAACTGCCTTATGATGACCGAAAACGTTCAAACAGTCATTTATCAACAAACAAATACGCATTTGATTCATAATTCGATTGCAAAAGATGAATGGTCTAATGTAACTGTTTGAAAAAATATTTCTCAATGTAACTTGCTTATTTAATTCAATATAATATTGTTTGGTGTATAAGACAGAGGAAAATGTAAGCTGCTACACTGATAAGAGCACTGCTCTCTTAAGAATGGGCCTTTTTTATAGGAAGTGAACCGATAGCGAATGGGGGAAAAATATTTTCAAAACAATTAAATAGATTTAGTTTAAAAATCTTTCACCATTATATTTCCGTTCAGCCCCTTTGGATATATTCAGTTAGACTGTATATAAATTGCTTTTAATAATCCCTTTTGTACACCACACACTGATTTGCGAGCGATGTAATTAAACGGCATTGCTTCATTTTGAAATATTTCCATGAATACAGAGAAGAAAGAAAAATTGTTTATTTGGTTACATTAATCAAGCTAGTTAAAATTATACAATAAAATTTACATATAGGCGCCAAATGAGCCTTCACTCAGCATGTGTCTTGGACCATGGGAGGATCCACGACGACCCTGGTCTTCCGCGGTTACCTGTAAATAAATATAATAATAATATTATTAGAATAACAAATACAAATGGCGGTAGGCCCTATAAAAACGGCGTCAGACAGGCGCGCGGCCCACTCGATCGACGGCGTTCCTCGTAGCATAATCGTGTGCGGCGATAGTCCAGACTAATTACCCTTTTTCTTTTCATAATTTTAGTTGTATTTAGTGATTTCTTTACGTTTGTTAAAATTAATTGTTAATTTTATTAGTTTGTGATAAAAACATAGTTTTTGATTACGGTGTGTTTTTTTTTAAAGTCAACCTACTTCTGATTCTTATATCAGAAGTGGGATTGGCCCAAGCCCATCTGGCCGTAGCGTAGGTTCGTTCTACAATTTGACAGGGTAAGTAGTTACTTAACTCATTGTTAACATTTTTGTTAAGTATGTCTGACCGTGGCTGTGATCGAGATCGAGACTCGAGGAGTAGGACTCGTCGACACGATGATGCTCGAAGGAAACGAAGTAGGCCGCGTACTCGCACTCCCCCGCGCGCCAATGTTGCTTTCGATCAATTGAATTCTACTTTGAACTCGATTTTGTCTCGCATTAATGCGTTAGAACATAATGGCGCGAGTAACAACGCGGTCTCACACGATGTTATCGCGGTACCAGCATTGACTACCTTACCCGTGAACGCGAACTGTGACGATAGTTTACGATCGGTTGCAATTTCCCCGTCCGAGATACCTACGCATAGGTCCGTTAGTTCAATTCCTGACGAAAACTCTAACGTCGATAAAGTTAACGACGGTAGCGTGAATGCGAACGTGCCCATTTTAAATAATACAACTCAGTCTACCTCCGATAATGAAGTTGTGCGATCTACCTTCACCCAAGATGTAGCCGATGTGTTAAAATCATTACGGTTTGCTCGCACAGATAATTATTACGTGTCTAATTTTGACCCGTCGATTCATGACATCGATACATGGTGCCAAGAGGTAGAACGTGCAAAGTTATTGAACGGATGGAACGATTATGAGTGTTTGTCGCGTGTTGCTGGCTGTCTTAAAGGAGACGCACGTAATTGGTTGAACGAGTGGACTACGAACGACCGTTCGTGGTCAAACTTTGTCCAAGAATTTAAGTCATTATCACCGCGTAAACTTGATTATGCGAACATTCTATTTGACATAATGATCACCAATTCGGATAAGTACGCTACCTACGCCGAATACGCTAGGCGTACGCTTATGCGGCTTCGTGTCATAAAGGGCCTAAGTGAAGAACTTATGATTCTCATTATTATTAGAGGGATCACGGATCCGCAAATTAGAGCTGCCGCGGCTAACGCGAACTTAACTTCTGAAACGTTAATATCGTTTATGTCTCTTTATGTCAAGCCTGATCGTAATAGCCAAAACACGCGTGTTTCTTCTGCTAGAAAGCGATCAGCAACGGGCGAATCTTTCTCATCGCGTCTTAGATGCTATAATTGCCATCAAACCGGGCATAAAAGCTTTCAATGTAGTAAGAAGTCTAGACCAGATACGAATACCAATCCTAAAGACGAGAAAGATTCAAAAACTAATTCTGGTAACTGTTCGTTCTGTAAAAAGTCAGGTCACACGGAACAGTATTGCTTTGCCAAGAATAGATCAGGGCCTCGTAACAAACGGAACGTTAACTTATGTACCGAATTACCAAGTGATTCAGAGCGGAGTAATGATCTTACGACGGCTATCATTCAGGGCATTCCAGTTGATGTGCTTATTGATAGTGGTGCACATAATATTTCGTTAATTTCATCCGACGTGCTTAAGCATTTTTCTTGTCAGGCTAAACCTGTCAATTGCACATTGAAGGGGATTGGTAGTCATGAGATAGTAGCAGATAATTACGTGACTTTGACTATAGAATTCAGTGAGATTTCAATCGAGGCGGATCTTGTAGTAGTACCGGCGTCATATATGAATACTCCAATTATCATCGGCACGGATATTTTGAATAGAGATGGTGTTACGTATGTACGCACCAAGGATCGACAGTATATAACGCGTACCACAGAAGATCCGAAGTTAGTTAATGTAGTTAGCGGACAGGTTACTACTACTACAACTATTAATTCACCATTTCAGGGTAGCGAACGCAGATCCTTAGTAGACGTGCTTGATAATTATTCGGATTTTTTAATAACCGGTACTGCCACGACAACGGTAAAGACTGGTAAGATGCGTATTAATCTAACTGATGATACGCCCGTTGCTTATCGTCCGTATAAGTTGTCCCATCAGGAAAAACTCAAGGTCCGCGAAATTATTAACGATTTGAAGGAGAAAAGAATAGTCCGAGACTCTCAATCTCAGTATTCGAGTCCGATCATTCTGGTAAAAAAAAAGGATGGATCGGATCGAATGTGTGTTGATTACAGAGCGCTGAATCGACTCACCATTCGGGACCGATACCCTATGCCGCTCATAGATGATCACATCGATCGTCTTGGCAAGTTTCGTTATTTTTCTAGCCTTGACATGGCCACTGGATTCTATCAGATTCCTATCGATGAGGAATCGATCCACAAGACGGGATTTGTCACGCCGGAGGGGCATTATGAGTTTGTCAAGATGCCCTTCGGATTGACGAACTCCCCGATTGTCTATCAGCGTATCATAAACGAAACGCTGCGTAGTTTTATCGATGAAGGTTCAGTATTAGTATACGTAGATGATGTGCTCCTTATGAGCTCGACTGTTGGAGAGGGTATCGATTTGTTAGGACAGGTGCTTAGAACTCTCACCGAAGCTGGGTTCTCGATTAATCTGAATAAGTGTTCCTTCCTTACAACGGAGGTTGAATATTTAGGTAGAGTAGTTAGTGAGGGTCAGGTGAGACCGAGCCCACGAAAGGTAGAAGCTCTAGTTAACTCTATGCCACCTACTAACGTCAAACAGGTGAGACAATTCCTCGGGTTAGCTGGTTATTTTAGGCGTTACATTGAAGGGTATGCGTCTAAAACAGCATGCATATCGCGATTAATTAAGAAGGATGTCTTGTTTGAGTGGGGCCAGCCACAAGAGACGGTACGCCAAGATATTATCGCACGACTTACTACGGAACCGGTTCTTTCTATTTTCGATCCCGACCTACCGACAGAGGTCCACTGTGACGCAAGTAGTATAGGATACGGTGCGGTATTAATTCAAGGCGACAAAAGGCGCGTAGTGTCTTATTTTAGTAAGACCACGCAAGGTGCGGAAAGTAGGTACCATTCCTACGAACTCGAAACTTTGGCAGTTGTAAGGGCGTTGCAACATTTTCGCCATTACTTGATAGGTCTCAAGTTCAAAGTAGTGACAGATTGCAACGCGCTCAAAGCCACAGAGCGAAAAAAGGACCTACTACCCCGAGTTGCGCGTTGGTGGGTATATCTTCAGGATTTTTCCTTCGATATTGAATATCGCAAAGGGACACAGATGTCGCATGCCGATTATTTGAGTCGCAACCCTACGGTTGAGGTTCACAACATTGTTCGTCCACGCAATTGGGCTTCAATGGCGCAAGGCGCTGACGGTGAGACGCAGGAGCTCGTTCGGCGACTTCAAGAAGGTCAGCTTGATCCACGTCGTTACGTTTGTCAGAACGACCTTCTCTTTTATCGCTATTCGCCTATCGGAGAGGAGCCGAGGCTACTTTGTTTCATTCCCAAGGGTCACCGGCTGAGTCTGTTGCGCATCTTCCATGATGAACACGGGCACGTAGGGGTGGAGAAGACGTTGGACCTAATCTTTAGGCATTTCTGGTTTCCGGGTATACGCCAATTCGTCGCTAAGTATATTGCTCATTGCCTAACTTGCATATCTCGGAAGCGTGTACCACGAGCTCCTCATCAATACATCACGTCGTGGCAGAAATCCGAGATTCCCTTCGAGACTATTCACGTCGATGCGCTGGGGCCATTGCCGGTATCCAAGGGTTATAAGTTTGTGCTGCTAATGGTGGATTCATTCACCAAATATTGTCTCCTTTATCCAATGGGTCGACAGGATGCTGAGGAGCTGAAACAGGCGATCTCCAACGCAATTTCGCTGTTTGGTGTGCCGAAATTATTGGTCACGGATCGCGGTCGTATGTTCGAGGCCAACAGTTTCGTAAGTTGGATCAACGCGATGGGTTGTGACGTCCATCATATTACACCTGAGATGCACCATTCCAACGGGCAGGTCGAGCGTTATGTGCGAACACTGTTAAATATGATCCGTATTCAGGCCGCTAATGACAACGCTTCTTGGTCCGAATCTCTTTGGCGATTGCAACTGGTTTTGAACATCACCAAACAAAAGACTACCCAGGCATCACCCTTGAACCTCCTTGTAGGTGTAGATGGCGCTACTCCGGTAATTCGGAGTCTAATTCGTGATGTTGCTGTTGACAATACGAGGCCTAATCGCGCTGCATGGCGAGAATTATGTAGGACTAGAGCGAGTGAGCTGTTGCAACGAAACCGAACTCAACAAGATGCCAGAGTCAACGAAAAGCGACGCCCTGCTCGTCAATTTCAAGTTGGCGACCTCGTCTTCGTAATAAAGTTCTCTCAGTCAACAGGAAAGCTGGACCCGGGCATGAGGGGCCCATACCGTGTGCAGAAGGCTCTGCGGAGCGGCCGGTACGAGCTGAAACTGTTGAGTGGGTCGTATGGGAAAACGACACAAGCAGCAGCCGAGTACATGGTACTCTGGCGAGGAGAGTGGTGTCCTGAGACGTGCGCCGCCTTTTTTGAAAGTAAGTTTACAACTAACTTTGTCATTGTTAACCTAAAAGATTGTGGTTTAGATTGTTGCTTTCCCCTCTTACTTTTCATGAAATTTAAGCATGTAGGTCCCTACACCCCACTTATTTATTACCTATCACCCAAACGTTAGGCTTGTAGGCTACCGAAAACTTGACAAAAACTGACTTAACAGACGTTACCTAGCAACTTGCAATAACAATACAAACCACAATAAGGGATGCAATGGCAAGGGATGTTGTGACTGTGATGGGATTGAGCTGCGGTTCTCCCTGCAGGTAGAGGTTGAGCTGCGGTTCTCCTCTACGAGACAGTGTGGTACTGCGGGACCACACTGGGATTTTTGTGCATTGTGCTGCGGTCAATGCTAGATGTGTACCTTGGCTGCGGTCAAATTTGTGGAAAGTAAGTTCTGCGGTTCTTACTTTTCCACTGCAGACACAGATTATCTGTGTAGATTTAGTATGTATGCATAAGAGTGTAAGCGGAGACGTCTCATGGGTGTTAGTGGATAAATTGTAACATTGTTTTTGAAAAAGTATTTGAAATCTTGTTTTTGAAAGTTGATGAGAGATGATGCTTGAACTTTTATGAAAGCGATAGGGGTAAGAACTTGATATGTTTCAGATACAAATGTGGATGATTCTGGTGCCGGTCCTTCCTCAGCGCCAGACCTGCCGGCTGCACCGGTGACGGCATCAAGTCCCTCTACGGTCGGCGAGAACTCGTGCGACGTTGCCCATCCACCGACACCTACACAGCAAGTCATAAGCGACGACGAGACTGCCTCTAACGTGACGATATCTGAGCTGTTGGACGCAAGTACCATCGACAGTCTCCTTGGAGCAGACGCAATCGAGGACGATGCGAAGTCAGGAGAGGCCGTATTAGAATAACAAATACAAATGGCGGTAGGCCCTATAAAAACGGCGTCAGACAGGCGCGCGGCCCACTCGATCGACGGCGTTCCTCGTAGCATAATCGTGTGCGGCGATAGTCCAGACTAATTACCCTTTTTCTTTTCATAATTTTAGTTGTATTTAGTGATTTCTTTACGTTTGTTAAAATTAATTGTTAATTTTATTAGTTTGTGATAAAAACATAGTTTTTGATTACGGTGTGTTTTTTTTTAAAGTCAACCTACTTCTGATTCTTATAATATAATAAGTTCATGAACCTATCCCAATAGCTGTATCAACAAATAAATAATCCCAATGGCACCAACTTGGCTCTCGTGGTGAGGAAATGTAAAACCTCATAATAGAATTAAAAAATATTTAATTGCAAAACAATACATGACATACAGTTACAACTTATTAAATATTAATGAAAATTAAATAGGGAGACTTACATTGGCACTCGTCTCGTCATTTATCATTAAAAATGCAAAAATGTATGTTCTCTTTGCTTCCAATCATTAACTTCGTAGCTTTTTATACCGCGTTATTAAACAGCTTTTCATGTACAAAATATTCAAAAGCATTTCGAACAGATAATTTTTTTATGAGCTTCATCGGCCAATCGCGAAATGCACCATGAATATATAAAACCTTACATAAAACCAATAATAATGATTATTGTGCATTGATACTCATAAACAATGCAATTTACAACATTACCAAAAATGAATACTATTAATTATGATTTAATAATTTTTGGTAATTTAGTTTGGACTAGCTTTTCCTCGCGTTAATTTTATGACATAGATCTTGTTTGACAACGAAACAACCCATACCGCGACTTGTGGCGCCATCTGTTGTCCGATACAGCGCCCTCTATAATAGAAAAAATATTTTCCAATTGGAACGACATACTTTCACGGGATAAAAAGTAGCCTATGTTGGGCTCTGTACCCTAACAATATGTATGCCTAAATAATGATCGGCTGCTTAGTCAAGCCGTGAAGGAATAACTAAATAAAATAAATAAATAGTAAGGATGACGAAAATAAAATGAAAATGTTTATTTCAGAAATTAAGTCTTCAAAGACACTTTTTCTTGTCATTTACAACTTGTGACATTGAATACGTTTGTTCCCACTAGTCCATACCCTTTCAAGAATATAAGGAACTCATGGAAGCGGGACATCTTAGGCTAATAATGTCCCTGATGGCCTCTGATGATAAAATTCCGTTGTTTCCGTTTCCGGATTGACGTTAAATATCCTATGTGTTAATCCTGGTTATTAACTTCCTGTGTACCAAACAAGAAAATCTGTTAAAGCTGTTTTTGATTGAAAGAGCTGAAATGAAAGCCAAGTTGCCTAACTTGCGTGTTCGTTTAGTGCGACACACAGCGATGTCATCGAGCTCCTTACCACGATAAGAGTTCGCATAAAAATGCTGTGTGCAAAGCGTTTTCAATTAACAATGTCGAAATTTGATTTACAGACACACAGAAACTGAAATAAGGCGAGCAAAACGATTTTTTACGAAAGGTGCAAAAGAGAAATCGATGACGTGACTGACGAATCCTGGAATGCCTTTGGTTTCCGGTCGTCCTACTGACAGTTTGGGTTTTTTTTTCACCGCAAAATGATCAGTCATTTATCCGTTTACGATCTGCCAACACATAGCGATTTGTCATTAAAAAACCCAATATAGATTACTGAAACTAATATCTAAAAAACTAATATCTATTTAGATAATGATATTAGTAATTAACGGCATCGTACTTTCCAAATAGGTAACAGCAATATTATGTAGAGATTAAAGTAGTTTTCTCATTGTATGCTACTACCAAGCAGTTGGACAGCACGCGAGTGATACCCTTGGTACAAGCGCACAATAATAATGTCTAAATAATTTTTGCAGCCTTTTGCGTATCCTCCTGGTCAGAGATTATCGGCCCTACTCTTTTTTCCATTACAGTACGACTGTCCATCCATCTGTCGATCTGTCTGTCATACTATTACATTTTATTTATTTTATTTTATTAATGTTAAGTTTCTTGTCTATTTTTACTGTAAACTTAAAATTTGCGTCCGAACCATTAGTATGTGTGTTCCACTTTCTTTCTCCTTCCCTTTTTGCCAGATTTTGTCATTTTCCTTTATTTCATCCACAAACAAAATTCAACATTGCCCCACGCCATCCCTCGTCGGAATGCTGTCGGATACATCAATGGAGTACTGGCCAGGCTTTTCCAAGGTTGATCAAAGCCATCAGCTGTCAAAGTTCAGTGGCCACGACTGACGCATCATGGGAATCCCATGTTTATCGCAATAGCTGATTTAAACAGCGATTCTTTGTAATATTGTGCATTTTCCTTATTATGATCGCATAACGGCTTATGACATTCAAAAGTTAATTGGGTTTACACGTGAAAGTTTTCTAGAAATGAGTTTGTAAAAAAACTATACTGACACAGTCACGTGGTGTTTGCATCATTTGCGTCTTCTTTTTGTTTATCAGCCTTCTCTTTCATTCTTACGCTTTTTTATGACATACCGCAGGCAAACAAGCGGGCCATCTGATGGAAAGTAAAGGTAGGGAAGAGATTAATAAACTTTAATTTGTAGATCAGCGAGGATATAACACCAAGTCTTTACTGCCACTTTATAAATGGTTGAAAAACATTTTGTTAGAAAATAACTCCTAGAAATTATAGAATTTATTTACTTAGAAAATCTTAGTTAGAGACTACCAGGCCAATAACTCCAGAAGATAGTGCTTTGGCATTTATCCAAGAAGAAAAAACGATGACTCGATGACGAAGCGATTTGTTTACACAGCTAATGAACTAAACAGTATCCATAAAAAAACACGTATCTACTTTAAACAGAGGCTCCACTCTCGTAACAAAAATCATTCAAATCTGGTGTCAATCTCAAATTGCTGTCTCACTCATGCATAATAGGAATTGAGCGGGATAGGGATTGATTGATTTTATTTATTTATTTATTAATAACGTAGGAACAAACAAGTATGTTATTCGAATTAGATATTACTTGCACCCATCGACATTGTATCCTTTCTGAATACAATACTCTGCTTCCGCCCTGTAACTTTGAAACATTGAAACCCAAAGACCCATGATTTTTACACATAACACAGTATTTGCACATGTTTTAAAAGGGAAATATAATTTTGGGGATGGTTTTCGGTAGCGTTAACGTACTGTTTATGTGCTTAACTGTGACGGTAGACGGTGGCTACTCACCCCTGAGATTATTCTCTCCGCATCTGCATTATTTGAGAATCTTCTATTGAAAAGTAAATGTCTGATACCTCTATGAAATGCTTATACCTACATATGAAATGCTTTGTTCTGAATGACAACACACAGCCTAACCGCTGATCGTGGAGACTTGAAACTTGGAGGTTGTATTATTTGTATGACGCAGGCATCCGAAAGCGGGATACATGCAAATGAACATAAGTATATTTTTTCTCTGTCTTTCCAAGTGTCTTGGATGCATTGGACGGAGAAAGAAAACAGGTAGTAGGAAGCGGATCGGGTTTTAGACATCCCACTGATCATACAGAACACTTATTCATCATTATTACGGACCATTCAGATGTTTTCTCAACCAACAAAAAGTAATAAAACAAGAATATGGCATTGCAGTTAACCGGCCAATTTTGTAGTGGAGCCGAGAGCCGAAAAGTTGATGGCTCTGCCCACCCCAACGGCTGCTGTTTACAGCGTGATAAAGTTTAGTGCCGTACGGTGGGAGCTGCTCGTAATCATAAACTACATTCCCCGCACTATTGTTGCCGATAAGTCATGTACTTGCGCTCAAATATAGGTTGTGCTGTCATTTGACGACCTCCGTGGCGTAATGGTTACCATGCCAGACCGCCACCCAGGGGGACCGGAGTTCGAATTCCCGTCGGGTCATTATGAAAAACGAACTTTTTCTGATTGGCATAGGTCTTGGATGTTTATCTATGTATTTGTTATAAAATATAATATCGTTGAGTTAGTATCCCATAACACAAGTCTCGAACTTACTTCTTTGGGGCTAGCTCAATCTGTGTGATTTGTCCCTATATATTTGACTTTCCTGAACGTCGTTATACAGAGCTGTCACTTCGACGGCATTTTTTTTAATGTTATTCTACAGGTAAACAAGCAAGCAAGCCACCTGATGGAAAGTGGTTACCGACGCCTATAAACATCAGTGATATCAGAGGCGCTACAATTGCTACAAATGCTTTGCCTGCTACAAGGAAGGATGGGGAGAGAAATGAGGAAAAAGTGAGAGATAGTAGGGCTCTTAATTTTATTATTACAACAAATACATATCCATCAGGTGTACCGCTTGCTTGTTTTCTGGCTGTATGTCTTAAAAAAATGATTTGCGATAGAGAATTTTACCTGATTCAACAGTAGCAGTAGCTTGTGAACACAATCATGTTTACCAATTATTATTTTTTAACTTATGAATACCAAAATATAATAAAGAATATCCTAAAAATAACTTTTTTTTATCAAATATAAATTTTATTTATCTTTATATAATACACAATAAATTATATCAATTGCATCCTGCGCAGTAAACATTATCTTTTAGCGTTATGTAAAAGTATTGGTTTTTCCGACTATGACACAGCATAATAATATATTTATAATGCCCTCACAGTGACGTATCAGCATCTGCAACAACGACAAACTGGTGAGAATGTAGAGATCATTATATAGCAAGGTGGTGCGTCTGTTGTGGCCTACCTCCGGCTCGGCACCAGCTTTAGATTTCAAGCGATCTTTTTTCTTTAAAAATTTATAAAGAAAAACATTTATTTTGTACAGCACAAGAGACACAAGACAACAACAGCAAAAATATAAAAACAAACAGAAACAGAAACAAGTACAAATTACAGTAACACATTTTAACATGCCTCACAGCCGCACAGAAAAGGAGTCAAATTCAGTATGATGCCAGATAAGTTTAGAAACCTATAAGGCGCTGATTTTCATTTAACCCCCCTTTCTTTATTTGAACACTTCGACGCCAGCGATTTGTCAAACATGGCATCTTTAATGTGATATTAAAGCCTGCGTTGCACGGTTTGTTATCCCTCATGGTCCTACTAATGGCCAAATTAGTAGGTCTACAGCAAACGGGGTTTTAAATATTGGTTTGAAACCAAGATTTAAAATTGACACGATTTGGTAAACCACTGTCTACACTGAATCAAAGCCATGTTTGAGACTTTCAATACATAATAGGTATTTCTGCAATTCATCATCAGACCAATCACGGGCGGAACCCTAAAATAATTGCATTCCAATTGTACATAAGTTTGTTATTATAAATAATCCTTATTGCTACATTATCGTGTTCGCTATCGCTCCATGATCCACCTTATTGACAAAAATAACGTCGTAGCAAATATTAGTTCAGAAAAACCCGCTGGAAATTACAAGTACAGACACATTTACACGAGTATCAAGATAATAAACATCACACCACGAGGATATCTTGCAATTCCAATTAAATGTCTTCAACATCATCTTCCCACTGTGTACGTCTTTGTTTAGCTCACCAAACATTCGTACCGCTGTATCTCCTGTTATAGCCAGAACCAACAACAACGGCGACCTCAGATTGACAATAAGCAATGAAGCTTATTGACGTCCCGGGGAAGAAACTACAGCTGGCTTGGAACTCACAACGAATTTAATCAGAAAGAAACGAGCCGGACGGAGTAGGAAGTATAGAAAGGAATTCTCTTCTTAGCATCTACGTGAGAGACAACAATTTGAAACAAAAGGCATTTAATAAAAATTGTATAGATAATTGATCCGTCGCATTGTCTGCATTTAAATAATACATACATATGTGATCAATGTATTTGATTTTGCTATTGTACCCTTCTTTGATGACACAGCTAAGATTTTCTCAGGGGAATCACTTGGTAACGAGGATTTTTTATAGCCATTTGCGTCCGCAAAACAATACTTTCCCTAACATCTCTGATTCCTTAATCTTTCAGCTGAACAGAGCTCAACAAAGCGCTGAATAAAATCAATCAAAATAAAATCATTTATTTAAAGATTAGACTTATAAATAAATAAATAAATAAATATATACGGACAAATCACACAGATTGAGCTAGCCCTAAAGTAAATTCGAAACTTGTGTTATGGGATACTATCTCAACGATACTATATTTTATAACAAATACATATATAGATAAGCATCCAAGACCCGAGGCCAATCAGAAAAAGTTCGTTTTTCATCATGACCCGACCGGGATTCGAACCCGGGACCTCTTGGGTGGCGGTCTGGCGTGGTAACCATGACGCCACGGAGGCATTAAATAATTCTAATTAGGTATATATAATACATTATAATTATGTATCTAGAATAAGTGTATAGTCCTACAAAGCTTGTTCCCACTTGTTGGCTGTATGTACATATCCTTACGGCTCGGCTGGGGTGCATTCGGATGTCGAGCTCGAGAATATAAGAATTTGTGTCGGCCCCAACATAAAATCGTTGACCGACAAGTGTCAATAGCTTCATACACAGGAAAATCCGATGTCCAAGCCCTTCATATCTATCCCTCTTATTAATAAACAAAGAGTAGCCAAGGTTTAACTTAAACCTGTTTTGTCACTGTCATTCCTAAGGAAAATTAAATGTAGTTGGAAAGGGACAAAACATGTTGTAGTTAAACCTTGGCTAATCTTTGTTTATTAATAAGTGGGTATGAGTATAAGGAACACATGGAAGAGGGGTATGGAGGAATTGGCCCATCGGTGGGAGAGTTTATACTAATAATAATAAATGGTGGCTAGGGTTTCTATACCGGTAAAAATTACTTCAAATTACCAAACGGGTTAAAATTAACCTGTACAAACCCTAGCCACTTCCTGTTTATTGTAGCAGGTATACAAGTGCTCCGGAAACTACGACATTATTTTGGTTAAACCCGCGCTTGTCCGGTGATATGATTATGAGGAAAAAAATCAACTAAAATGTTTAAGTAATCAAAAAAAAAAAAGACATTTTGCAGCTAGATCGATGCGATTGTGCTACTACTACGTAGTACTATTATTTATTCTGTGCTACTATACCAAACCACAGATAACTAAATAGTTACTAACTGCACAGTGTTGCGGGAGCGGATGGCTCTCACCGCTTAGCATTTACAGTGTCTGCCAGGCGTGTGGATTGGATAGTAATATGCAAAACTTTATAAATTGTACCTAATATAAATTTTTTTGAGAAATAAAGATCTTTTAAACCTAATATAAATGTTCCCTACGGTGAAAACCATATAACAATCCGATGAGTGGCGATGAGTGTATTAATAGGAGTAAGGGGATAAATAGACAGACGCAAAAATAGACACGGAAAGTGACTTTATTTAATATTAATTAGTTATTTCAACATGGGGGAAGCCAGCAGTGAGCTTTGTGGCTGAGAGCTGAAATGATGATGATAATGAATGTATAAATGTTGTGCAATAAATAAAACGTGATTCCTCAAAAATACAAGTGTAGGTCAACAAAACAGCGAGCCGCGGGAATTACTCCGTCACTAAAAACACATTGTGTTTCCCCTGCATGCCGCCGACGACACTCCAATTCCGGCCTTTTCAATTTTAATGTCAAAAATTACCAGCATTCAGTAATTTTCCGTACAATAAGCCCGTAATAACCTATTGTGTATCTTAATTTATAAGAAAATCCAATATATTATGGAAAACCCAAACACATATTAAGGTAGAAGTATAATTATGTGGTGTGTTGTGCCGTCGCATTGTGGCGAGTGTCACGACGTAAGTCAGAATCACAGAGATTGTAAATGATCTACATTATAAATTAGTATGAAGTGTAAGTTAGAATTGGCTATACTTAACTGATTTTCTTTTCCCATCCTTTTACCACCGGCACTTTGCTTTTTATCCAAAGTGGTAACTTGTAGACTAATCATTATTACAGTACTAGCTTTTGCACGCGTTAATTTTATGATTAAGATTATATAGCGCGACTTGTGGCGCCATCTGTTGGCCGGCAATTGCGAATTGCAGCGCCATCTATAGTAGAAAAAGTATTTTCCCATTGGAATAACATACTTTCACGGGATAAAAAGTAGCCTATGTTGGGCTCTCTACCCCTGACAATCTATATATATAAAATGCTTTGTCCTGACTGACTGACTGACTGACTGACTGAGAATCAACGCACAGCCTAAACCGCTCATCGTAAAAATCTGAAACTTGGCAGGTGGAACTATTATATGACGTAGGCGTCCGATAAGAAAGGATTTTTCGAAATTCTAACTCTAAGGGGGTGAAAAAGGGGGGTAAAGTTACTATGGGACAACTTGATTCCTTGGTCCAATCTACTTCAAATTTTGCATAAAATTTGTTTAAGAGAATTGATGGAAGACGTGATTCTTATTTTATTGAAATTCTTGAAAAATATGTATTTTGTGGGTAATTTTCTTCGATTTGATATCAATACTCATACTCCTTAGTGCTTTTGATTCAATTACATTTCATTTTGACACATCCGAGAAGTGAAGTGTGTCATATGTCATGTAATATTTTTATAAATTGTGAATATTCAAACAAAATGATTTCATTATGTCGTCGTACTATTTATTCTGTTTGTGATCTCGGAAAACAGCTAAAATTCTAACTATGTTTAAAGCGGACTGAATCATATTCATCGATAATAAACAGTAAGTAATTAAATATTAAATTTATAATATTTGACAGGGTTCAAGTTAAATTGGTCAATGGTTAAATGGCATATTGATATTGTCTCTTTCTCACTTATAGGAAATCTCATTACGTCGACTCGCTCTAATATTTCTTAGTGTTGTTGTAGGGATGGTTGTAGGCTGAGGTTGTAGGTATTGAAATACCCATATACTTATACATTTTTTTACGGAAGTGGTCGATAAACAAGCTCAGGAATATGGATCATTTGATATTAAATGATTACCGTCGACTATGGAGCACAGAGATTCTAGGGTCCCTGACCCGTTGCCGACCTATAACAGGAAAAGACAGGATATATAGCGAGAAATAGTTTATGGAAGGAGTTGGATTTTTTTTATACCACAAAGGTGGCAAACAAGAATTTCGGATATTTCACTCTCCGAACGAAACGCATTGCTGCTTCACATCAATATTCTGTATAAGGGTGGTACTTCACCGGTCGGGTTAGCCTATTTCATAAACGCCCACTCCAAAGATTGTAATGAGAAGTATTTAAATAGAAAAATAATCATGTATACATATGAAAATGTTTTGTCTTGACCGTGAGACCTGAAATTTGGGTGTGTGATGTAGGCAACCGATAAGAAATAATTTTTTGAAATTCCCACGGGAAAGCGGGATAAACGCAAACGAAGTTGCGCGGGTTTCTCTAGTATGTATACAAAATTTCATAATGATCGGACGATTAACTAGTGAAGCCGTGAAGAAATAACAAACAAACAAACTCACTTTCTCATTTATAATAATAGTTTAGGATGACTAGAAAGTGCCTTTTAAAACGTAACTTACTGACCTAATAAAATTCGTTAAATGTCCAGAAATTACAATTATTTATTTTCAAACCATGATTCTGGTCAAGTAAGATATTTTCCGGATAGATATAATTTAATTTCTCGACAGATTTAGCGTTGTTCCAGCGCAGCTGCGGTTATCAGTGAGTGGTTCCAGCGTACGACTGCCAAATCGTGGTAATTAGAACGCTAATACGTGCTCATTGTTGCCGCTACACGCCCAAACACAAGTCAAATCGATAAATTCCAATTTACGGATTTTGGCGCGTAAGTTGATTGCTTTGCTAATCGTATATTCAACTAGTTTTGCTAAATTAGGGAAGGAACATAACTTAGTTTTGTATTTTTAATCATTTATATGATCATTAAAATGTTTTTGATACTACCCTACACCCTCCACTCTAGAATTACCGTCGCCTCCCAAAAGTTTTAGCATCTTCGTACTACTGTGGAATGCGCTGTCTGCTCACGTGTTTCCATCCCGGGTTTTTCAAACAAAGCGTGAAAACGGTTTTCAGGCCGACAAGGTGAGGCTGTTCGGTGAATGAGCAGCGAAAACAAGCGTCACAGTTCCCGCAGCCCCGCTACATCTTTGCGGTCAAGGTGGCAGTGAGTCAGGTTTTTAGTCGGTATGCCATCAATTGGCCTTAGGAGGAGAAAGACCAACAGACTGCTGCCGCCGCTGGGAATGCTATAATGAATTTTCATGACAATAAACAAAATAGAAAAAAGACTGATCGGTAATGGCGTTTTCTATTCGCGCTAAAGATAGGTCTCACTTTTGGACTCCTCTGCTGCTTCACACACAAGTGGTGTGGAGTCAATTTGTTTTGGCTAAATAAATAAAAAACATATAAAGTGTGTGACACGCTTAACAGGAATAGGATTTGAAACAGTCCAACCGGCATTACGGGTGCGTAGTCAGACACGCCGTACAGAGGCTTTATGCAAAACGAATGGATTAGGGCACGCTTCCACGGCCCGAATGTTCAAAGGGATTGTTTGTCGGATAACACATCTGCACGCTGTCTTAGAGCGTTCCTCTTCTTCTTTTCACGTGGGAAGTACATGCAATCAGTGTCAGGCAATTGAGAGTTAATTGCAACAACAAGGTGTTATCTAGTCACGTAACTGTGACCGACTTGGATTAAAAATGTTACAAATGGACAACCTGCTGGAATAGCTTAACGTGTCCTTTTATGTATGTAAGAGGTTTCTAAACACAATGTTAATGGCAAATGAAATAAAATTTGCAACAATAAATATTTATTGTATGTAATTTCTTTTGTATTTATTACATAACAGGGTATGCGTTCTATAAATCATAGCTTCATAACGAACGGTGCATACATTAGTACCATTAAAATCTTTAGTCTTAATTAGATAATAATTACAGGGTAGGGAGAGTAGAAGCCCTGTTTATTAGTTTCCTGTATGTGCTAATACAATATTCAAAAGTCTAAACAAAATGTTCTTCATATTTACAATTAACAACATTATTCTAATATTATGAAGAGGAAAGATTTCATTGTTTGTTTGCATAATAGGCTCCGAAACTACTGGACCGATTTGAAAAATTCTTTTACCGTTGGGCAGCTTATCCCCGGGTGACATAAGCTAAATTATATTTTTTTTTTTAAATTGGGATTTTTACTAAAACCAGTACGAAGCCGGGGCGTGCCGCTAGTGAATAATATTGTCGGCATAGAATATAAAGGATTATTTATGGATTCATAACGATTGGATGCCAACATTGCCAACACGTACCTTCCTCCACTGTGCGACAGAGATTTGTATTCGAAATCGGCTCGAATCGACGCCAGGAGGATCTCGAGCGGATTATATGGTTCAATAGTGTCAACGGCTCGCCTCTCGCCCTCAGGTCACAGCCAAAAACAAGGGTTTTAGGTCACCCAGCAATCAACACTGATTTTCTTAAGCTATAGCTTTCAGAGATAGAGGAAGTTAAGCATATATCCAGATTTTTTTCTTCCCGTGAGGATGAGGTTATAATTATCACGTACGCAGAATACTTTTATAATATTTTAGTGTTTGACGACCTCCGTGGCGTAATGGTTACCACGCCAGACCGCCGCCGCCACCCAAGAGTTCGAATCCCGGTTGGGTCATGATTAAAAACTATTTTTTTCTGATTGGCCTCGGGTCTTGGATGTTTAGTTAATTATATGTAGGTATTTGATATAAAATATAGTATCGTTGAGTTAGTATCGTATCCCATAACACAAGTTTCGAACTTACTAGCTCAATCTGTGTGATTCCCTAAATATTTATTTATTTATTATTTATTTATTTATCCCATATCTTTTTTTTAATAGGTACATTATGAATACCAAAGCCACTGTTTAAATGGAATTAATAAAGTCCAGCTATACGCCATACTCCGGAGAGCACGTAATATCTGTGATCCTCATGCCTGTCCTCAAAACAACATTGGCTAAGAAATTAAATCACGAACCATTACTAGATCAGTTTTTAATCCTCAGGCTATCATTCATCACTTAAAGCACTAAGTATTAAACGTTAAAGTAATCCCCATAGTATAGCGATATTGCTCCACAAATCGTTCCATCAGCCATAGTATAATAACCACATACAAACACTGATACCCAGGATTTAGTAGAGCCGATAATAAATTGAATAATTAGTAGTGAAGCTGGGTATATTCCGTTAGATAATAGAAACCGAAGAGCACGCGATTGTGCTATAAATAAAATGACATGCGGACTAAATTAATTATAAATAAATACATAGGGACAAATCACACAGATTGAGCTAGCCCCAAAGTAAATTCGAGGCTTGCGAGACGAGTCAGTGGTCATCAGTTTGTTGAAAACACTCCGCATCGTAGAAACGTGGCGGAGTAGGTACGCTCTAACCTCTTCGATTGGAGGGAGACCAATATCCCAGCAGCAGAATGATTATGGCTTGATAATGATAAAATTAAATGTGATATTAATAGATTAACATGACTCGTTGAATAAATGAAAATTTATAATATGTTATGTAGAAAATAGTTACTTACATCATATAAATTCTCCGTAATATATTGGTTGTAAACAAACATGTATGTACTAACAATACAATATTCTCACTACTGATAAGAATTCCTGAATGGTTTGCAAATAAAATATGGAACAGGAAAAGGCTACGTATAGTAGCGTACTTAGTCTTGTTTATAGCAAGAATTGATTGAATTTAGTGTTCACTCAACCATAAATTTTGTGACGTCAAAAAAGGACCAAAATTAAATGGTATTACATTTAACATGATCATCGTCAGCCTGTCTCTACCCACTGCTGAATATAGGCCTTCTGCGATCCTCCTCCTTGCGCATCCATTCGCCTCCAGCCGCTTTATTGAGGTAGTCTGTTCTTCAATACTTTACGTAATGTTTATATTAGATTTCACAATTATTTTCTAATAATCAGGGATCATTAACAACTATCAATATTCAATCGTATAGCAACAGCACTATCATAAATTTGTAATAAATTGTAATAGCTAATAACAATGATAAGATGTAAGAGATAAAGGCTAGGAACTAGCCCACCACACACGGTTCCCCTCCGCTGTTTCTAAGGCGACTGTAGAGTAACGAGGGAGATTTTTTTTTAAGACTGCAAGGGGATAGATTGTTAAACAATACCTGTTTCTTGCCTCAGACCCTCAGACACACACAGACGATAAAATTAATTTAAAAAAAAACAATAACATTAAACATACAAACAAAAATGTCTGTACGTTGTGACTACTTGTGACTGTGAATAAAACAGTGGAAGTCATATATGGAACCAAAATCGTACACTCAAACTACCAAAGAAAACGAATGTTGAGACACTGGGCACAAAGGAATTCTCAGTTTTGTACATGACAAACTAAAGAAGATTTATAATTAAAAGCTCTTCGACATAAGACAGAATTTAGGTCCGTAGTCGTCGTATCAAAGTGAACTCAACGTATGTGTCAACAACACAAGGCACAGAAATGTTCAAGTGCTTCTGAGGGCGTACATTGCGAATTCAATACCGACGCATACAGCCGCACGAGCAGAGTCGGGACGCCGACATAAATTGCAGAATTTGTCGATATAAGCTGCCACATGCACGCGTACCGAAAACGAGCGGATAGGCATGTGGCCGAGGCTTGTTAGCCGGCACACTGAATTTCAAGCAATCGGAATTACAGGTATGCCAATTAGGTTGTGTATTTACTGTTACGCTTATTGCATCAGCGGACCGGCTACTTAATCATAAGGACTAATACATAAGTACTGAAGTGACAAGAATCTGTATTATGTCGGACGTTCGTTACGTAGCTTTCTCTGAAATTCTGTAAATCCATTGATAACCGTTTAAAAAATAAGGTATCATTAAAATTATGAACTGTAGCTTCAATGTAAAAAAAAACGAGCAAGTACGTGTCGTATTTGCTGTACTTAATACTTTGCTTCCACGCAGATGAGTCCAATATCAAATTTTATCACATTTGTAATGAAATGAAATGAAATCGTTTATTTCAGAAATTAGACCTTCACAGGCACTTTTTTTTGTCATTACAACTTGTTTAAATAAAAATAAAAAACTACGTTATAAACTACCACCATTTCGGACACAAGCAAAATGGCCACTGGTAAAAAGAAATGAGGAAAGAAAACCGGTTACGGCCTTTTTTTGTTATTTTGTAATTTTTTCTACCACACGTTAGTTACAATGTATAAGTGCATTAAAATTTATAAGAAGAATACGCGGAATGTTATACACAATGGGGTGGAATGAACAAGTCCTAAATCTACAATAAAATAAAAATGTCAGTACTGATAAGAGTGAGCAGACCCAGTCCCCCTGGCAACACCCGTTCACGAGTTGACGCAAGAGTCAGCCATCGCTGTGCTCAACCATATTAGAGGGAACTCAGCAACCCGACTCCCGACGCTACTACCAGTAAGTTTTCATCAAAGAAATTTTAAATTTTATAAGTTCGTCGGCTTTTACTCGGTAACTAGTAGAGCCGTTATAGTTTTCATTGAAGGTTCAGCATATGGACTACGCCACAGAATAATAAATAGTACTACGTACTACTACTATGATTTTTTCAAATTTCTAAACATCAGACTTTCGGAGCTAGAGGGGGACCACCGAAAATTGACACGATAAATGTAAATAATTCCGAAACGGATCATTGTATCGAAAAATGCTTCATCTTTGCATCTTCCCACACCTTCGATGTTTTGAAGAGACCTATCTAACGACTCCCCACAACATGGGGTAGGTGCGAAAAAAAATTTTATTTTCACTTTACATGTAGGGCAGGCACCCCAAAATAAAATATTTTTAAAAATTTTGTTCCAGCACTTTGTTACCATTGTTAATATGTGTATATATATCAAATTCCAGCCTTCTAGCACGCTAGACCGCGGACAGACGGGCATGGCGAAATTCCTTCCTTGTACTACTACGGAACCCTAAAAAACATAATTTTAATACCTACTTGTTGTAGGATTGGGTTTGACGAATAACTTTGGCGGACGACGTCAAGAAACTATTGGCTTCAGTTCAGAAGTTTACACACTGTAAAGTGCTATGAAAAGTTACTACTTACGACTGAATTTCACTAACGCCTTTTGTACCTACATTGGTAAAAGTGACTTCGTCTCCATCTATTCTTCTGATCCCAATATGTGATTTCAATCCTTATGTTGACAACGTTTCCAGTAATATGCGAGCGTTTAGCCGTCAAAAATCCTGAACACTCATTTGTCCACATCATAAGAAATGGGAGCACAATAATAATTCGTTAAGCAAACGAGCGTTATTTCATTTATTTAGCAACCACTGCAAGGAGTTCGTCGGAGGGACTTTTGATTGATGTGCGTCACGTGTCACGCCAACCGCACGAATCGCCCGGAGTGAACTAATTAAACTCCGACTTGCAAACATAGGATGTATTTACAAATATAAATCGCGGGGAAAACAGGAGCGTTAGGCGGTATCGGCCTCGTCGATTTATCACCGAAGCACGTTAGTGTCACATAAAATTAAATTATTGCTGAAGTTGTTGTATCTTATTAGGTAAAACGCTGACCTGGGAGCGGCTGAGCGGGAAACTTCGGATATGCGTCCCGAAAGGCCGCGACGACTCCCGAAATATGGGCCCTCCTAACTTTGGACAACCGGCCGAAGTTGCTTTCATTAAACAGATTCTCTCTTACAATAAATAAACATATTAATTTAATTATCTACTCATGAAATGTTTACTAAACACGCATTTATGTTTCACCAACTGTTTGTCCGATTTTAACCTTTTAACCTGACCCTTTTAGCCAACCAAGTAGACTTCAGAAGTTATTAACTGTTACGGCTATTTAGGATAATTTTCTACATATGGCCTCCTATCAAATTATACCACATGGACTGATGGACATCAACACCAGAATACAAAATTCAAGTCACACATCACAATTTTTACGTCAGTGCTCACCTGGTTCATTGGCTGACTGTACCAAAAATTATTTTTACCATCAGGAGGGTTAGTTACTATCTATGCTCGTTTGCCAATCTTTTCCATGTAAATAAGTACTTACCTACCTAAATGATAAGGTCGTGCAAAACGATGTTATTCTAGCAACCTGTTTGCTTTATATTTTGTCTTATTTGATGTAGCGTTATCGATAAATATTAGATTATTTAGATAATGATAACATAACTGTGTTCCCGGTGGTATCTGCGTCAGGGCTTTCCCCAAGGCCTAGGTGATAGATAAACTGACCGGAAAGTACGTCTACAAACACAACACAACGCCTACGCGTGAAATGTAACTACAATTATCTAATTACTTATTTTAATAACTACTTTTTTATACCACTAAGGTGGTAAACAAGCTTACGGCCAGCCTGATGAAGCCTATGGACGCTTGCAACACCGGGAGCATCACTCGCGCGTTGCCGACACTAAATTACTTTACTAAACTGTTTACTTTTAACATTAGTCTGATAAATGAGGTGATACCATTCCCTTAGTAGAAAAACCCACAATAACCGGGCCAACCATGAAAGGAAATTACGAAAATACGCACTGACGACGTTTTGAACCTTATTCTAACTAGTAATGTCTTTTTTGACAGGACTACGTCTTTCGTTGTTTCGGATGATCACTTTCATAGTAGACCCGAAGATTTTAATATGAACGCCTACAAACCTTTATGAGTAAAAAAGTGTTAGTCATTTTTCATAACGATGCTTACAATACATATTGGCATAAAAATCTTTATTCTTAGTTCTTTACCCTGAATATGAATACGCTTTTCATTTTTGGATTGTAATTAACTAGCTTTTCCACGCGGCTTCGCTAGCGGTTTATTTTATGATAGAGACCTCGTATAGCGCGACTTGTGGCGCCATCTGTTAGCCGGCAATTGCGACTTGCAGCGCCATGTATAGTAGAAAAGGTATTTTCTCATTGGAATGACATACTTTTACAGGATAAAAAGTAGCCTATGTTGGGCTCTGTACCCCTGACAATAATTTTCATAATGATTGGCTGCTTAGTCAAGCCGTCTCATTTATAATATTAGTATGATTTTAATAACAACACCAGTAGTAGCCCTTTTGAAGAAGCTCTATATTAGGGTTATTATTATTTTTAATGTGTTTTTTTTAACCGACTTCAAAAAACGAGGAGGTTCTATGTTTCATTGTATATATTATTTTTTTTTGTATGTCCGCCGATTACTCCGTCAATTCTTGACCGATTTTCAATTTTTTTTTTACACTAAGGTGGCAAATAAGCACACGGCCCGCCTGATGGTAAGAAGCCACCGTAACCTATGCACGCTTGCAATACCAAGGGTACTAATCGCGCGTTGCCGACCCTGTAAAAATGATTATGCACGGTATTAGAATGAACATTGTATGCACGTATTTATCCCGAAATATATGGGAACGAGAACAACGGAATTTCCCGTGTAAACCGCTGTTACGTAATAAAATTGCGTTATTTTTGATATGTTTTGAATTGCGATTTCCTGGTTACATAACATTATTATTGTATTATAAAGAATGTATTACACAAATACCTGGGTATTTATCAAATTAATATTTCCCTATTATTATTTAAAATACCAACGGTATTTCCATCACATTCAGGGACAATACATTTTTGGGGGAAAATACAAAAAATACCGCAGTTTGCAATGCAAGGACAAAATAATTATTTTCCTCTAACTTTCCCATGAGACTGCGAGCCATTTATATTAATTACAATTCTAATAAATAATTAAATCCTTGTTTTCATGTACGTCCCGCAATATCCTTCCAATTGTTTTCCATAATCGACTGAGAAGTCTTTGAATTTATTCAGTACATGCAAAGATTTTATCTTATTTTCAGGCATCCTAATATTGTATTGTAATATTGTAATATCTTCCGTTATAACTTACGGTTAAAAAGCATGACTCAACAATGTGTGTGTGTGTTTATCTTACAATAATTTTACTTTCCAATCACACAACCAAAAGAAAACAAACATATTAATAAAAGTAATATATTTATCCTAAATCCTTTAATCCACTATCTGTTTCAATATACCCTGTCGTATTAATGTCTGGCACTCTGACGTTGGTAAAAAGTGTCTACTATTTTTCTTTAACATTATAACATCGCCGTCTTCTAATTCCAATTTCCCGTAATCAGTTAGACATAACACTTCAATATATAAGGATTTCGGTGGCTTCAGATTCTCAGTCAAATCTATACCGCTGTATCCAATATCTTCACCTAAAGATCTCATATATGATGCTAAATTAGTTGAATATTTAGAGAACCACTGATATTCTTCATCGGACAGGAGTTCTCGGACATCTGGAGGCAGGACGGAACCAAACTCCCAGCGTAGAGTTCTTATTTTGTTCATTCTATTGTAGAGGTATGCGAGAAGGCAGCGTTTGTTGCGTTCCAACGCAGTGTGACGTACTTGGACTGTCGTCCATAGTGATTTGTTTTCTGATGATGCATTTCTGAAAATTAAAAATAAAGAGTTTATAGTACTACATATATATTATATAGAATGATTCAATATAAAAAAAAACATTATTATTATGAAAAAAATAAATACAGGTAAACACTATGTCATTAAACAATACAATACAGAGACAAACAAACCTATTTGAAAATAGATTATGAGAGTTTAGATGCAGCGGCTAATTGGTAGTTTTGCAGTGCATTTAAAAATTACTTACGCATCATTCATGTTCATATTAAATAGTACTTGCATTTCTTCTAAAATCTGCCGTATTTTTTCATCCTGAAATGTAAACAAAAAATAGTTTTAGGTAGGTTAGAAAAGCAACTGTCGTGAACACATATGTCCCGAGAAGTATATATATTTATATATATATACCGTAACATGTATTAACATTATGGATCTTAATATCTTACGTTAAATGGATCTATAGTGTCTGGATTTCTTTCAGCCTCTTTCAACAACTCTATAACTTTTTCGGCGAACATGTTTGAAGTTTTATACGGTTTCTCTGAGGCTGCATTCAAATTATTTGTGTCTTCGTAATAATTAAATCTCTTGTGTTTTGTTAATTACACGTTTTCTTGACAACTCATACAGTCAAAGAGTATATAATCATGCATACAGTTGTTAACAAAACAAAACACAACATTATATTTTAATTTTCTGGCTCTGGCTTCTGTGAAATGTCAGGCAGGCAGGTGTCAGGCGGTGAACAGAAAATACAGAAATGTCATGATCGTTGTGCGAATACACGCTATGGAAAATTGAAAACATGTACCTACTTACTTTAAAAATAATACATTGTAACATTTTCAAACACATTCAGTTTTATTTACTTAAAAATATATAGGTACAAATTATAAATTAAATTTACAAAGTAAGAACTAATAATAATTTTAATTCAAAATGTAATTTAGAAAATGGAAAAAACATGGAAATAATACTTTATAGTAAAAATCCGAACATGATTGTGATGTCAGAGAATTTATGTCAGTAGTGATGTCAGTACGAGTGGCTAACATCGAATAATCGATTTCACAGCAAAATATTGTTATCGTTTCTTTAGTACAATGAATGTCTGATACATTATTTTTATATTACAAAAAACTTATATGCTTCAACGTTGATTCTGAAAAGTGTGTCGCAATTTTTGGTGAACATTATTACCTTCTACTATATTAAATTAAAACAAAATTATTATAGTTTATATAGTAAGTACCTTAATTTTTTTAAATTCCAAAATTTATTGTACACATTAACCTTTAAATTAACGATAAATTTTATTGATAGAATTTGAAAACTTAGTTTGAGTGACCACGCACGGCCATGAATAGCACTTTAGTTAACTCCTTCAAATCTTTATAGTGATTCAGAATTTTACAATAATTATTATCCTCATTAAGGTTTCTGTACAGGTAATAGTACTTACTTGAAGCAATAAACGCTACTAAGTTAGTTCGCCTATAAATTTTATATTTGATTTACCTACCTAAATTTAATTAAAAAAAAAAAAAAATAGGGACAAATCACACGGATTGAGCTAGCCCCAGAGTAAGTTCGAAACTTGTATTGTGGAGTGGGATAGCCCATAGGTACTAACTCAACGATACTATATTTTATAACAAATACATTTATATTCATATACCTCGAGGAGGGCAACCAGAAAAAGTTCGTTTTTCATCATGACCCGACTGGGATTCGAACCCGGAACCTCCTGGGTGGCGGCGGTCTGGCGTGGTAACCATTACGCCACGGAGACCGTCAATTTGTTTGTTAATGTTTATAAGTAGGTATGTTTAGAAATTAAATAAAGTTATTTTTATTATGTACTTTAAATTTTAATTCCTCGAGGAAAAAGAAAAAATCGATTCTATTACACTCGATTTAACTGACACATCGATTCAGTTACGCACTCGGTATTCGGAAATCCCTGTGACAAAGTAATAAAAATGGTTTTCGTTCATTTTGCGTTGCTTGTTTTCATTTAACATGAGAGTCTCTAGTTGAAAGGTTGTTTGCGTGTAAAAACGAATCATTATATATTTTTTAAACAATGTTTTCGTTCTGTTCCTAATAACAATATAAAGTTTGTTGTACTTTAAGTGTAAAATAGTGTTTAATATAGCTAGACAAAATGAGTGCCAAGAAAGGATACACTACAAAAGTCCCCGACGACGAGAACACAGACTCTGGATTCCTGTCTGGAGAGCAGTTGTTCTCTGAAGAACTGGACAGTGGAGATTGTGGAGCCGCAAGTGAAAGTGTAGTTGATAAAGTGCACAGTGGTAGTGTAGAGGTTAATTTAGACAGTGGTGTGTGTTGCTTGACTGAGAGCTTGTCTAACCTGGATTTGGATACGCCTACGGCAGCGGCGGAGCTGGGCACGACAGTAGAGGAGTCACAGGAGGAGAGGAAGATCCCAGACATAACTATATTAAACCTTCTCTTCGAACAGGACGAGGAGGGCGACACGTAAGTGCCTTTGATAGTTCATTTCAAGGACATCGGTTTACGGTGCGCGTAAACGTGTTGTGAATGAAGATCTTGTCTTAAATACTAAAGTCTATGCTCGTGATAATCTTGTAGTTATTTAATTTCATGTAACATCAAAGTAAATGAAAAATATAATGATTTGTTAGATCCATCTATTCATTGTTGGCAACCAAATTGTATTAAGTGCCAAAGGTCAAGGAAATAGGTTTTTACAACATACTATAACTGTTTGGTTTAAGCTGCCTTATTATTTAAATATTTTATCAGTTCGTCTCATATATTATGTCATTTGCCATTATGTATTAACACATAGTATATTTCCCTATTCTTTCTTAATAGCAGTATTAAATTAGGAGTTTTTTCCAAAGTCCTTAAATAAGACAAGCTAGAGCTATTGATATTATAATCCCTGTTCCTGCGACTCTCTGGGAAACTATATATATATATATGATAATTGTTTTTTCAAGCACTTTCAAAGCAATACTTATGGAGATAATCACATAATTTTGTACAAATGCTCAAGTTTTAAACCCATGCCTCAATTTCTGAACACATTTTGAATGAACTGTCCTGATGAGACTGACATAATCAAACACAAATATTGTTAAAAGCCTTAATATCATAACACAAGATTACATTTTCTCTTTATGATGCTAATCAACAGTTCTTCAAGTTTGCCATGCCTGTCCTTTCACTTTCATCAAATAAACTGTTCAGGTTTGATGTCTTTTAATTAGAAAATAGCCTATTTGAGACTTTATTAACAAATGATAGTGTAAAAGTAATACCTATACTTTTATAAAAGTAACTGGCAAACAAACTAATCTGATGGTAAGTGATCACAACTGTCTCCAAGCTCCATAGCTGGAGACACTAAGGATTCACCATTACCAGATTCGCCTTTGTAGATTTAGCAAATCTCTGAAGCATTACTTTCATAAATTCATTTTCAACTATTGTTTGTGATATTTTATTATGAATCAATACACAAACAATATAATTTGAAGAAAGTAATCTCATTAGGAAACCTATGTCCAGCAGTGGACATTTTGATGATGATAAAGAAAATCTTTAATTAATAAAATAAAATATTTTTTCCCTTCACAGACAATTGCATGTTGCGGCAGCACATGGATGTGTGAAAACCATAAGTACAATCATCAGTGTCTGCCCTGAGAAATCATGGCTAGATATCCCCAACGACTATGGACACACTGCCCTACACCTAGCTGTTATGAGTGGGCACGCAGTTGTAACCAGGATGCTGGTAAAAGCAGGAGCATCCATCCATGTCCGAGACCTCGAGGGTCAGACCCCCCTTCACATAGCTGCTGAGACGTGCCATGTTGAATGCATACAAGCCCTCCTCCATGTATCCATGACAACAAAGGATCACTCCACAAGAAAAATATCAACAATATTAAATCAAAAGAATTATAATGGTAAGTACCTACTTTTTAATAAAGAGTATTTCATAGTTTTAAGTTTTAACAAATCAATGTAGAACTTCAATTCTGTTTTCCGTCATGGCTCCTTATTACATTATAACCCCTTTCCAATAAAATAAGATTTACGCAGTTATTTTTTCATCAATCAAGTGTGAAACAAATCATGAATGATCCCTTAGAATCCTTAGATTAACCTAATATGTTGACTATAAACAATCCCTAAGTATTGATAAATACAGTTTTCAAAGGGAAATTCTGTTTTACATTCATATCTACTCTTTGTTAGCTCACAATAAACTTTTATCATTAGATTATAATAATTTATGGAAATAATAACAAAAAAATTACCAATATGTTTTTGAATAGATGACAGAACATGACTGTTTTGTAAGCTTTTCTGAATAAACCTTAGAACTTACATCCCACAATGTACTTAATTAGGTCCTAAATTTCTAAGGAGTTGAAGCTGATTGGGCCTAATACAGTTCTAACTAGTCTAAAGTAATTAAATTCATAGCATGAATTGAAGCCAAGCAAATAATAATTGTCATAGTTTCAAATACTCTTGCTGAATATAAAAAACTAGTCACTTTCGTTGTTTCATCTAACAATTATATTAAATAATTAATGTAGATAATTCATTCATTTTAATAACGTTATTATCTCATGAATGACTACGTTATTAAACGCTGCTGAATGCCTTTGCAATGTCCATTGAATCACATTGAAAAAACCCGCGCAATGGTTTTTCCCGAAATGGTGTTTAGATGCCTTATTCTTGCTAAATTTATAATACTGTGATTTACGTATTGTTAAAACATTTTTGCTTGCTCGATAGGTATTGTTAATGCTATTAGAATGGTCGTTATCGACAGCCATAAATTTTTATCTGAACCTCCGGTTTATTGTTTTAGTAGGTATGTTTTTGTATTTTTTTTCTATCATCTGTCATGGCTCACATTTTTGCTTTTTAAAAAGCTATTCAAAGCAAAAGAACAGTCATGCAACTAGTGTAACAGACCACCTGCAGAAAATGAACAGGTTTCATTCAATTTAAATAGAGAATCTGTTTTATCAATGTACTTTTCTTATGTAATGGAAAATACAGGTTTTCCTTCAGTGATGGCATTGTCCTCTAAGGATCTAGCGATGCGGACATGAACCGGTGCCGCGGCTATCACGTGCTGCAGCGACGCAAGCGTCTAGGATCCGTATTCGATCGATTTGAATTGAATTAGACCAATTATACCTCGGTCATTACATGGTCTTTAAGAAGTACCAGCCATTGTTTACGTGTGAACGCACCGTGCCCAGTGACGTCCGTCAAGGCCTATCTCTAGGTTGAAATGCCGCCACTAGAATTCCCTCACACATGATCAATGAATCGCGATTTTTGATAGTTTGACTTATCAGTGCGAGGCGTTGGGAATTCCGGTCGTATTAAAGGCATTAGTCTCGGCAAAAATGAACGCAAGCGCCTTATCTTTGGTTTTTCCTATTATCGTTGAAGAAATGTTGCTCGACATCATTTAACTTGTTCAGATAAATGATAAAATTTTAGCGTAGCTCTATTAATTCATAGCATTAAGGAAATCTGGTTTTCTCGGGCGGTAAATAGGTAACATCTCCTGCGGGGCGATCACCCGAGCGAGCGGTGTGAACTCGTCGACTGATGGGTATTTCCAGTTCGCATAAGAACCCCACTCGGCGAGTGAAAGCATCGCACTCACTCGCCGAACAGTCCCACGTCGTTTGGGATACCCCGGCCAGCGGCTGCTCGGACTATAATTGAAATCGTTACGTCTCTATGCTAATGAGATGTGTTTCCCTTGTTCAACTGATGTCTTAAATTATGTTCTGTTAACAATAAATTTATGACATTTTAAATCGAGTAAATTACACTACAGCTGTTCCACTTGAAACTCTTCTTTTACGTAAGCTTGCGTAACAAAATCAGAAAAAACCATTTTCCACTTCATATTTGCTATCAATTTACCAACCAGGAACTATCATTTCTCTATTGTTTGCTTCCATTAATTGTCATTTCAATGCCATTTGCTGCTGCCTTGGTTCTGAAAGCCACTGGGTATTTTTAGAAGGTTAGTTTGTGAAACCTTGTGTGTGATCTGTAACGAAAACAATGGCAATGATGGGTTATACCCGCGTGAAAGTAATCATTCTACATCCATCGATAGCACACCACACGTACCGAACTGGAAATTCCGTTTGGAAGACTCGCACGCAGGCTATTGTCATGACGCCGATCTTGCATACATACTTTATAACATTATACTTTCTAATTTTGCATCCTATGCACTGTTTTAGAGTTTTTATCTTCATCAATATTCACATCTTTATAGAATTGAGAATTTATTGGATCTTTTACATGTCTATTTGAAGCGACATTAATCTCATCTCTGTTATTTGGTTGTGGATATTCTCATAAATAAATGCTCAAATTATACAGTTTATTGACTTTTCCACAATCATTGTTTCAACCATTGATGTATTCAATATTTCTCTGCATCTGAATGACCGGACTGGGTTTTTGGGGAATCCTACCGAAGCCGATTTAATAGCGAAGCTAGAGATTTAATGTTCTCTACGAGTTTCTTAGTTCTCCGATTGTGTTTAGCAGCATTATTCTCAATACGCCCACTAATTAGATTCGCTAAAAACACACAACGGCAACCAAGGCTTACTCGTTTTTAAATGTCTTCCGGAAGTCACATGGAGTAATGTTTTGATCAAAAACATTGTGTATTTCCATCATTTCCTTATTCATTCTTATTTAATTAAAATTATAAATTGTATGTCACGCACGATTGTAAAAGTCATGAGGTTTATGGAACGTGGGCTTTTCCATTACTCGACCCGAGTGGCGGCCTGATTACATGACGAACTCTTTCGACATACACATTATACAACACTAGAGAATCTTTGGAACATTGAACTAAGAGTTGCTATTTGCCTCTCGTGTATCGTGAATTTTGTATATTCAAAATTGTTCGTGCCCAACATCACCCAGTTCAACTGGATTTACTTTCTCTTTTAGATAAAAATAAAACCACGATATGAGCATAAACAATCGCATAATAATCGTGTTAGTAATACCCTACTTGATAGTCGAGACGGTATCACGAGTGATACGCTCGGAGAATTTCTAACAGACTATAGGTATCATGCAAAACTGTTTGATATGGAAACTGAGAAATTGCCGCGTCTGACTGTCCATATTTGGCGAGGACAGCGGCGCGCGGGCGCTGCGAGCGTCGACGCCACTCGCCAGATCACATTGTTGGGAAAACCCTACCGCCGCCCGCCGCCCGCGCCCGCCCCGCCGGCGCCGCTGCGCGTGCGCCGCGCCCTCTACTACGCAGCGTCTAACGTGGACGTACCATTGACTTGACTCACACATTCACAATCGCCTAATTACTGTACTATCAGTTACATACTGCATTTTTTGTCACCTTTCATACTGTACTTTGGTGGGCCATGCAATTGAAGAGTGCAAAAAAAAAGGTATTGTACTTGTACATGCGTCACATCACATACATAGTACACCATAGTAATTACTTCCACGTTCTAGATCGCTATGGCGGTGGAAAGTTTCCATGTGTGTGCAATGTTATAACCATCATCTGCATAAGTAGTATAAGTACCCGTTTATCCTCAAGGCTAGTTTGAATTCCTTAAGAATTACACTGTAATTTGTTTGCTGTAGTTTAGTTTAAATATTTGACATTCTTATCAAGCATATCGTTAATGAATTCAAATATTGTATTTGCTATGCAAACCGCATTGTTTGCTTGACCTCAGAAAATTGTATATAATACGCCTTCCACGTGGTGTTTATTATTGTTGGCTTTTGGTAATCCACCTGATCATCGGTGGGTGCTACTGTACCGACTAGTCAGTCGGGCTCAGTCATCAGGCCTTCCTGTTCCAACCCTGACTCACTGGATACCAATACCTACTCGTTAGTTAAATCATCGTCGAGAATTGTTTTAGCATGTCCCTGTCAGTAACACATTTTATATTCAATAAAACACGTCACCAATTAAAGTTGTTTTCACAACATTTCCACAGTCAAATGTGTTATGTCCGCGACTGTTTTTCTAATGTTTGTTCACGTCACTCCTCGGTGTTGTTTGTTTGTCATCGTAAATCTAGAGAATCAAAGGTCATCTAGAACGAAATAAGTCTGAAAATCAATGGCATATTTTTTTCACAAATAAGTACCTACTCATGAAATCAGTTGACGTAATTATACTAACGCTTACAGATAACACCGTGTTGCTAAGTGTCGTTTTCTAATGTTTGAAAAAGCAAATTTAATTTGCGAATAGTCATAGCACGTTTTCGTTTTGGTACAAAAAAAGCTGCGTCATGTGACTCGGAACTTTTATCAAAATGTAACCTAAATTCCCAATTATTAATACAACATAGCTGTTTCTGTGAGAAGCTATTTTAGTGTGACTTAAAATAAACTTGGATGAGTTCCAATGCACGTACACGAAGATAGCCTAGTTGTAGCACAGATGTGGGAAACTAAGAAAACAAGACCGATACAATTAATTATTATTCTTAATGTGATAACGCAATATAATTATTCATCTCTACATTTTCCTGCAATAAGACAATACTATCTAATGAAACAATTATATCCTCTATTAATCATTAAAGTTTCTTTTCGGAGAATACAAGAGGAAATTAGCTCTGCTCACCCACGAGGAAAGTTATTGGGGTTTTTTCACGGTGGTGCTGTCCTACATATTTTACGTTAACCACAACTGAAAACAAGGACATCTTGTCATGGTGTAGTTTCCCGCTAAGACAAGATACCTAGTATCTTGCTTAAAAATTGCATTCTTGCATTGTGTACGCGTTTATTTTTTTTATGGATGCCTAAATTGCAAGCATCAATTAAAAAAATAAACGTGTACACAAAAAACGCGGTGCCGTGAACCGGTGCTGTGTCAATTTGACTAAATAATCTCATTTTCCTTGTATACGGATAGGCACCTACACAAAAATTTCGTAATCTGTCATTTTACAATGGTTTTTGTTATCTTAACTCATGACTCTATTTCACACTTGTTGAAATATAATATTTCATTTACGAACTTGACTTTAAAGTCAACGTTCTTAAGTACTTTTCAATACCAAAAAATGTGATTGGTAGTCAGGTCATACCTGTCGATAAGTCTTTGAAATTCGGCGACCACGCCATCGACGTGGGTTCTGGCCGGCAGCCGGTTGATCGCAATATTTAAAAGATACTTTACGACAATATTAAGAAAAATACCTGCCGAAGTTTATATTTTTTCCGCTCTCAGCGAATTGTAAAATGACATCACTTCCATTTTTATTTGTTCATTTCCCCAACTAGTTTGAATATATGAATCAAAATTGAAAATTAATATAGTTATCCTCTATGTTAATTTAATTGAAGTGTTTGATTCGTCGCTGTTTTTTATAATGCTAGTACCAATTAACGTGACGCAGGAAGATCCCATGACAGTATTTGACCTAAACCTTTCCTATATCAAGGACAAACTCATCCGCGATCAATACCCTGCTGAGATGAGACCAACGATTCTAATGCAAATTTCCTAGCCAAATACAGCATTAAGTAGTTTATTTAGCGGCACAGTGTATTTGGAATCATCATTTCTCTGTACCTTTATTTTTAGCAACTTTGAATCTTTATCTCTATGAATCACTACTAGTGCAGTGTAGAACAATACTAATTACTAAGTGTTTATTATTTCCCCGAAGGTTTGTTTCTATTGTTTCCTCTTTGATTTGATTTTGATATTGACTAGGATTTTGTCTTTAGATGTTTTGTCTTTAAGATTTTGCATTTCTATTGTCAATATTTGCAAATTGTTCAGTTTTTTTCTCGAGTGTCGACCTTTTGTCCTCGCTGACAGTTACCTGCGCCCGGGGGGTAAACCCAGCCGCCCGGAATGCTTCAATTTTGGAATTTCCGTGTTTCGTAACTGTAGGTGCGGCTGGCTAAGATATGATTTTCTGCTCTCCGAAGCGACGAATAAAATGGTTGCCAAATATACCAACATCCTTACACGTCTTTTATGGGCACATACTTGATTCTTTTGCTATAGGTTGCTCTTAAATTTTAGGATATAGGTGTTAGTCACGTTATAAAGCAAAATTAGCTGTGTTTGTGTTCTGTGAACAATTTTTCTACAACATAATTGTAATTATGTAGGTACAGTTTGTAGTAAATAAACTAGTGTAATATTATTAATACCCAGTAGTGGTGAATCCCAAATGGCGCTATTAGTAAAAGAGGTTTTTTACTTAGTCACTACGGGAAACGCCGCGGCAGCTGCTGTTCGTTTGAAAATGGTTTGTTTTACGCTCTGGTTTTCCGCGGGATTTTTATAAATACGCCGCAGTTTGTAACTATAGTATAGTATATTTCCAGGGATTCAATTATGAATACGGGATACATTACTTCATGAATAATCGAGGAAATGTTCATAGTAATGATGATTTCGGATGAATTTCTCATTAATTGTTACATCATAATAAACTTATAGATACACTAGAGCATGAAAATTACCTGCTTCTCTGAGTAATTCTTGATTTAGCAGGTAGACTGAACAAGCTAAGTAAGCGCTTATCATGATTTCATATGGAGGCAGTGAAAAAACACTGTATGTAAATTCGTGATTCGATCTCGTGATATCTTAATATGATTGCACTGAATAAGTTGTATTTGGGAAGCCTCTCACATAGATTTCCTTCCAGTATTTAGCCAAACCCAAATATTAGCCAGAAGTGCTATATTTTTATTCAACTGTAAACTGTTGATAATGGTGATGATGACAGTAGAGATGATAGCCAATCCCTGCGTATATTATAAGAGACAATAATCAAAGAATAGTAGATAAGTAGATAACAACATAATATGTACACCGTTGATATTAATTGATCTCTTGTTACAGGACAAACGTGCGTGCATGTAGCTGCTAAGGTGGGACATGTCAGAACACTGCAAACACTCGCATACTACGGAGCCGATATCAATGCTAGAGTAAGTATTTCTCTTATCAGAACTTTTCTATTGTGCAGCTGCTCCAAATCCATCCGTGTAATCTATATATCGCGGCGGCTTTTGTGAATTTTCTTTATCATTCTTAGTATCGACAGATGGAAATTTATCTGTTACTGCTCGAGTCATTAGGTCATTTGCAAAAGTAACTTTTTTAACTATTTGTCAAATGATTGTTCCTGAAAAGTATTTTGTAAGAAACACATGATTTTTGACGCTTTACCGGTGCCTTCGTGACAATGCGAGCTTCTCACAAGGTCGAAGCGAGCTGATCGGGCAATCCATTTAAAATGATGCTTTAAAACCTCTGCTTTAGAGTTCTCATTACCGTCCTATCGGGAAATAGACTTGATGGCTACGTAATAGACTTCAATGTTGAGAGCGCCTCGCTGTGACGTAACGCCTTTCTCGAAAATAAATAGTTGTTCTTAATGTGAACCGCATTCGTGAATGTCTGCTTTCTCAAAGGTTGGTTTAATGCTACTTCATTATGTCCGCCTTTGGTACCCTTGTATGGACATTTTAGATCTATACGGTTCATTACTAGAAATAAAATGAAAGTCTGTTCAACTTTTCACTTATGATGCATATTATATGAAATGTTTACGTTTTTAAACCAAAAATTGAATTTCTAAACTGATTTCTCTCTGTGGACCGATGTTGACGGGATTTTTCAATGGCAGATTATTATGCTATAAAGTGACAGTTTATTTTCTAAATTCCTATGGAAACAGACAGAATGGGATTGCTCAAGGACATCACTTGCGTAAATAAATAATATGTTATGTGGTGATGACGCGCGCGACATCCCCAATGTAAAAGTCCTGATGTCCAAATGCTGCAATGAGTCAAGGAAAATCTATATGGTAACATGATTTTACTGACGTCATGTTTGTTTGTACGTATTCGTGTATCCGCCATGCTTTCGTGCTTATTAAATGACTCAATCATATTATCCTATGTTGAAGTCATCGATGGTGTTGAGGTTCGATTTCTACACCATTATCATATGACATCTCAACCACAGGACTTCGAACAAACGAACCTGTGCTGGTAGATTATACAAGTTATACAGTAAAAGTTATAGACTGTGTATATGCAACAAGGCAGCGGTGTTATTGCTGAAATGAGGCTATGCATACCTTATAGAAATATCGGTGTGATCATACACCGCTGTCAGGTAGTTCACAACTATGCCGACGTGATTTCCACGACTTGACAGCGGGAAAACCTACGTCCCCCTAATCAGTTGATAAGATTGCGGTGGGGTTTTTGTGTACGTCGACGCACTCCGTGCTACCTGTACTAAGAGACTACCGACACTGTTTCTACACACTGTTGATAATTAATTAACAGTACATAAGAACTCTAAGTACTGGTAGCAAATTCATTAGTATATAATACGGTCAGAAAATAGTTAAGTACTATGATGAGAACAAAGCGAAAGTAGACTGGCGTCGTGGTGTCTAAACTGACGCCTCTATGACAAAGTAAATAATGTCTCTATGCTGAGTAGGCGCCTTTTCGGTGTCTTATGTAGATACTGCAAGATGTGTAAGATTTTGCGGTTACTTTTTTAATTTGTATTTTGTGATTTTTGTGTGTATAATATTGTCACCGAATAAATCTTTTTCCTTTCTATCTAAAAGTAGCATTTATATTTAATTTGACATGACAAATAATTTAATATAATTAATTTATACAAATACGCACTAAGTTTTGTTTATCCGAACTTTTTTATTTAATACAATATTTCTGTTATTTGCAGGAAGGTCTGGCCGGTTGGACGGCACTGCACATTGCAGCGAGGAGGGGTGACGCCAGACTCGCGCAGTACTTACTGGAACAGTGTCCAGGGGTGGCCAAGGATACGCGAGACTGGGCTGGCAGGACGGCGAGGAGGTTAGCCAGACGCACCCACGCAGCAAGGGCCTTTGCTGCCCTTCAAGACAACTCCGACACTGAGAGCGAGGATGATGATGAGGTGAGATAATATGCATTTTATAGGACAGTTGGTTATGGTTGATCTTCTGTATTAACTACAGCACAGCATGACATTATAGCGATAAGATAATAATGGGTAAGAAAACAGTAAAAATAATAAAAATATGTTTTTATACATATTTTTATAGGATTAGCTTTTAGTTAATGTTGTGGTTAATATGCGTATTTAAAAATGTTAGCTATTTTTTTAAAAGTAACTTTAGGTAGATACGATAAAATGTATGTAATTGTGTGTAGTTAGTTATGACGACGGTCGACCCGAACGGAGCCGGAATGAGAGTGCATCATTTCATATCGATTAAAAACTAATTTGTTGTCGTAATCTGAGTGGATTAATGACTTTATTTCATTTATACAATCCATCAATGGAAATTAGATTTTATCGCGAAATTTAGATAAACCGTATAACTATACGGACAGAAGGAATGGTCGGGGCCCCCGCCGCCACTCGTTAACTTGCAATTATAATTGACGTCAAACAACTTATTCTGAATATGGCATGTTATTAGCATACATTCAATTACCACTGTCCAACTATGTTACAATGTATAGATTAGTTAACTTATTTCAGAACGTCACGAGTGGACGTGGAACGACGTCATGAATACAAATTGTCAAAAGAGAATAAATTGTCAAATTCAGGATGATAGATTGACACGATTTTAGAGGGACATTCTTAGACCGTTTTGTAACTCATCTATTTTTTTAAATTATAACATTGTACTCTATGAGACTAAATCAGTGTTCATTCATATTGACTCGAGAGGAGACTCAAAATACGTTCTGTAAATATACAAATTTGACAAGCAAATTTTCTTGTGTTACCTAGGTGTGAAATTAAACTAAGAAAATACCATATCATGATTATGTGTCATAGGTTTTAAGAAAATACCATATCATGATTATGTGTCATAGGTTTTGAGACCATAAATTTTGTTATTTTATTTAAAAGGTTATCAAGCGATAAGCATATGTACTTTTTATTAAATCTATTGAAAACTAATATTTAAAAAAAAGAACCTAATTTACATAACATACAAGGTGTCTAATTAATTTGAGGTCCTTAAAGAGCTGCTGTTATAGAAGAAATTATTACCATTCAATTAAAATTAATCCAGCAATCCTGTGGTTCATTTGACGTAGGTTTCTTATTGTTTCTTTGAACGTAAAGTGCTATTGTGTATGCCGTGGTAACATTACCATCCATTCATGCGTCGCATATCTTTTCTTCGAATAAATCGTAATGAGGTTTTCATACGGAAGACTAAATGAAGTAATCTACCTGTTTGTACCTACACGCTTACCGACGTTCGTTGTCTTAATACACGCGCCTTGTCGATTTGTTTAACCTTTTTTGACACTTGAAAAATGACATGACATGTTGTCAAAACAGCGTCGTGTCAATGCCGCGTGTCAATCTGTCATGTCTTTACAAAATCATTTAAACATTTTAGAGCCACGCCGCACACGGCGTATTTTAAACGCGCAGATGACGCGCGTATCGTTATCCAAGGCGGTGTTGCAATCATTCCATCGTGACGTCTAACATACAAAGAGCTCAATGTAGCACGAAACGCGCGTCCTCTGCGCGTATAAAATACGCCGTGTGCTGTGGCTCATAAACGCGTAACTATTTTAGGGCTCTTGATCACGCTCAAGAAGTTGTATCTAAAAGAAAACTAACACGTTTGTAATACATTTAATAAAATATATTGTAAAAGAGGTCGACATAAACTTCTATTGTTATAATATCGAAGGTTATAATAATAATTTAAATTGACTATTTTCCCTGTACCATAGATACATACCATTTATTCCCAGGGGTCCCTAAAGGAACTATTAATACTTTTGTCCCAATAGATACATGGCATACCCTATATTAAAAGTCAATACATATTTCGGTAGGCACATTTATTGTGCACAATATTATATTTTTCGATAGCACTTGTAACAGAGGTTGTGGTGATAACCCTACCAGTGTCAGACAAGAGGAAAATTCATTAACAAAAATATTTGGATAACATCATTATACTTTAAGTAAGATAACTCGTAAATTAAATGTAGCATTATGTTAATCCTGTATAATATTGTTCATGCTGTAGTAGGTACAGAAAATCTGTAGTCCTTGGTAGGTAGTCCTACATAAATCCAGGCACGTCAGGCACGTACTGTGTACATTTCGTTCCAAATATTCCTTGGCACAAGATTTATAGTGAAATTAAACGATTGTGTTTGAATTAACTTGTCATTGTGGTAACATGTTGTGTGCTAAATTAAGTGATTTGTAATGGATTCGTCAATCGATTTATATTTTAAATCAGACTATTGTCACAACCCGGACACTCCATACAACGCGCGTGAAATAATTACCTATTTCTACTACATAGGCCTATGTCGTCTGTACATGCGCACACGTAGACACATTTGTTCACTAAACGCACTCCTTTGCGACTGCACCCGCCTGGATACCCGCCAGGGGTAAGGTAACGCTATTCGGTGCGGGGCGGAGAGTGGCCATTCTACCTCGGGTTATTACTTATTCTATGCTATTGTTTGGAGCTTTTGTGCCAAGTATAGTGAAATGGAATAAGTTTGTTTGCCACTTTAGTAATAAAAAATAATGTAGGTATTGTTACTTCTCGAGGGTCAATACATTTTACGATAAGCGTTTTGTTTAGCGCAATGAAACTCTGTAATAAATGTTCTGTTTTTTGCATTTTTCGCTTTGAACTTCCTCAAATGACGTTCATATAGGTACTTATTAATACATTAGAATATACATAATAGATTAAATTATTACTAGTGAAACCCGCGCAACTTCGTTTGCGTGTATTTATGCACAGTAGCGCCATCTATATCAGACTTAATGAAATCCTACGGGAATCGCTTACTCTTCGGGATAAAAAGTACCCTATGTGTTAATCCAAGGTATCAGCTATCTACATACCAAATATAAAAGTGACGATTGGGGATTTTAAGTAAATTAATACTTGTGTTAGTAAATCCCGCCTCTTCATAACTATAGAATTTATTATATTGCATTTAAAACTATTTTTTTTTCTTTGTTTCAGACGTATGATAGTGATACAGAGTCTCTATTCGAGAAAATTCGCGACGGCCCCAACTTGATCAACGTCGCTTGAGCCCCGCCCCTCCCCGCGCAGGAACAGAACTTGGATACTAGGTGTACAGTGGTTGAAACTAAGAGGAGATATGTATAGATATATATATTTTATTGTAGTATGTGACACGAAATATGTACAGAATGTTCGCTTCGAATGTACACAGTCAATGTAAACATCGTTGTGAAATGTAATTACATAGTACAATATGAATACTATTGACAAATAAAAAATGGAGGGAATCCCTTCGCGCAACATTTAAAAATCTTGAACCATGTTTAGAGCTCTGCCCGCCACTTTCATTGGCTGATTTGTATAAAGAACCTTTTGTTTCTGAAACAGATATTTTCTTTGTTCAAGCGAACGTTCTGTAATTTGTATATTTTGTGGTAGGACTGCCCGCCGCCGTTCCGTAGTCCATGTAAACAGTATAATGTAGTCTGTAAATTTTTGTATTGATAATAATTTATAACGGCGCCAACGAGATTGTGTAACAGCTTTACATTATCCACAAAGTTGACCGACGCGACGCGAAGTCGGAAAGGAAAAGTTAGGCGAAGTAGTCGCCTAAAGGTCGCTATATACGTAACGTGTTTTTTCCCGGACGGGACGGGACGGGGATTTAAATATAGTTCCATACAAAATGTATGTGAGAATGCTTATGTCGCGGATACACGGACGGGACGGGAACGTGGCCGTGTCGAACAAAAAGTCACGTCCCCGTCCCGTCCGAGGTATTATCCCGTTGCGTTTACAGAGACCTTAACTTCGGTCAAATTCATGATTAATGTAGAACTGAGGTAAAGAATCAATGGTGCGTATTTAAAAAGGCGACGGTTTTGTATTTTCACGCACAAAAGTCACGTACAGCCAACCAATGGAAGAGGTGACCAGGGTGGGAAAATAAGAATATTAGATTTTGACATAATCTCCGACTCGAATCGACGATCTCCGTGGCGTAATGGTTACCACGCCAGACCGCCACCCAGGAGGTCCCGGGTTCGAATCCCGGTCGGGTCATGATGAAAAACCAACTTTTTCTGATTAGCCTCGGGTCTTGGGTGTTTATCTATAGGTACCTATATGTATTTGTTATAAAATATAGTGAGTTAGTATCCCATAACACAAGTTTCGAACTTACTTTGAGGCTAGCTCAATCTGTGTTATTTGTCCCTATATATTTATTTAAAATACATACCTAATATAAAAATTGCGTAAATCCCTTAACGCAAAATACTTGAATCATACCCTGCTCATCTCTTTCATTGGCTGACTGCGCTAATCATAACGACGGTGTTCAATGGTTATTTCAAAGGCCAGGCATATCCTCTGTAGATGAAATGCAGTAAATAAAAACAAAATTCGGTCAAATTATATTTAAGATAAAATTGAAAGTGTATTTTATTTATATTTCGAATTATATTTTGTCTAATTTAAAAGTGTAATAATTTAAAATAGCCTAAAATTGATTTTCATATAAGAAAGTTAACTGGCTGTGCACAAAAACATTTTAAAGTTAATAACACATTAGATTATGGCTGTCACTGTCAAACCAAAAGAGAAAAGATAAAATGCGACTTAATGTAGAATTAAGATTAAAATGTGTTTCTGCAACTGGCTGTAAACATGTTGAAATAAAAACAAATTATGAAACAATATACTAGTTTTTTTGATCAATGTGTTCTTGGGTTATGTTGTTTATTTAAAATGGAGTGTGGGAATCGGTGAGACTTCATGAATTCGGTTTTTATATATATTTTAGAAATAAAATATGTCGTGAATCTATCAGTAAAAGGTTTAAAACAGTGGATGAGAGCCAAAATGCTGGGATGATGATTATAACTATCATCAATCCATCAGAATATTAAAAAAACCATCAAGGAAAATGTCAAAGGTTCCTTTGATTGAAAGTAATAGAATACCTTTGAATACGTTTTCTTGGGAAGGACGTGGCCTTGTTCTAACTTTCTAAAGAAAGTGGTGATTAAGACATGTTAAATCGACGTAGCAGAGATACATAAATATGTAAATAGTTGTATAACATACCTACCTACAACTGTAAACATTCATAACGCTACACATTTCTCATTCGATTAAACTGTTGTAACATTATAATGTTTCAGTTCACTTGCCCTATTCTAATAACGAACACCTGCCAGTACTACATAATACAATCCATCGTTACAATACAAAATTCGATCGAACATTGCAAACAATTATCACTAATTGAATTGTGTTATTCAAAAACGTTTCAATCTATAATCCATTTTCCAGTTTTACCGGCTATTCAAAAAAGCTAATATTCACCATGTGAGTGCAACACTATAAAAAGGAAAAGTGCTTCCAAAAATGTGTCCATTTTATATACACATGTATTTTTTTATATCTCTAAATGAGGATTGCATCGTTGTTACAAAGCCATGGTCTAATCTAAGTTTCAATTGTAATCTGTGAACTCATAGAGTTAGATAATCTTAGAAAAACTGACGATCAAGATTAGTTTATTAGTGCTGCATTCTGTTTTTCTTAATTTTGATAGTAAAAACTTAAGCAAAGAAAGATATAAGTTTCACCGTTTCCTGTTGCACCAACTTGCAGTGCAATGACATAGAATCAAAAATACTTAATCCTGTAGAGATGAAAAACAATTTAAAATAATCTTTGTCACATTGTGTACAAAAATTCATTGGTATAATGTAAAAAAATATATATTATTCAGTTTGTATGTACTTTATATTATGATTATTGTATGACTAAGTATATAAATACTGTTTTTCTATATATTATTATGTTAGCCGTAATATATTATTGTAACAAACAATTTCTTTTATTTACCTATTGCTACTACAGCGTGGAGATGAGATTAGCCGTAATATATTATTGTAACAAACAATTTCTTTTATTTACCTATTGCTACTACAGCGTGGAGATGAGAAATGCTATGACAATGATCCCTGGTATACACTATACTGAGATATTCACACAGTTACCAGTCTCCCATAATCCTATTTCTTTTCTTTGGTATTAATTATTATTACGACATACGATCAGAGCGTACAAATTAAATTGTTACTGTGTTTGGTAAACGCGTTAAATTGGTTAACGTGTGTGAAATATCAAAAACTGAGGGTTTATTTGACGATAAAGCTAGCTAATCGGGAGTTGGGAAATTTACCCTGAATGTGAGAAATTTGTGATACATCGTCCGTCTGCAACTGTTAAAAGGAATGGATTCTATCGTTAACAAGGTAAGTGAATTTAATAAAATTATAATTTTTAGATGGCATTGCAATGTACCAATAGGTCAAAAATGGAAATTTGTTAAAAACAACGGTTTACCAACAAAAAATATGAGGATTATTCGAAATTAAAAAACAAAAACTGCAATTTTTTTTTTATTGTATGGCAGTAACATTAGTTTTATCACAATAACAATTGATTTGTAATTAGTTTTCGTGGTACGAATATTGTTATAATTGAAAGAACATTGGCAATTTTTTTTGAGGTACAAATATTACTATTAATCAAATTGAAAGAACAAGTTTAGTTGTATTCTTGATTTGCAATAACCATTTCTTACACTATTTATGAAAACTTTTACATGAATTTTAGTAGATGAATTCTGTATCATCAGATGCAATATGGTAAGTTATATTTACATGTGCATTCAAAACTAGACTTTGACACATCCAGAATTCACTGAAATACCTGGCACAAGATTTCCAGCGAGATTCGAAAATTGTGTTCACAATTAAGTGATTTGTAATCGATTCATGTTGGTTTCATTTCGATTTTTATTTTTTGAATTAGCCGTTTGGATCTTTTATTCACTATACATGGGTTGGCAGTTGCATAATCGTATTTTAAAAATAATGTTTTGAAATTATAAACTTACGTTAATATCCTAACGTAAACGTTCATTACACATCGGAAGACAATTACCAACATCCATTTACTCTAAAGTAACAACTAACAATAATTAACAAATTAGTACCCGGTTAAATTAACCATCGCACTGAGGACTCTACTATTGTTCAATACACACAGCGCCATCTAGTCCCTTGGCAAGCAAACGTCTAAATTTTTTCAATCGTAGGTACATGACATAGTATTACACACACAAAATTTCATGTAGTCTTGTTTCCATCGATAATTTCCTTTATAAGCAGATTATTTTGATAAATCGGAATACTTATAATTATAATAATCAATCCATACTATAATATATTGCTAAGAGGAAAAATAGAAAAACCAGAGTTAATCCATTAGTTGACAAATTATGAATGAATACGTTTTAGGCGCGTGCACAGTTCATTATTACATTAGACACAATCCATCTTCAGTTATAAAATTGAACCTTATTCTGAAGGTATAATATCCAAAATACGATTATTTTTCTTTATTATTTTTAAAATTGCAGTTTTATTTTTATAAAATGTTTCAATGTTTACTTTTATTTGTCGTAATTGTAACTTATGTCATTATCATTTTAAAAGAGCAAGTGCTAAGTTTCTTGTCGGTTCTTCTTAGCACAAATCTGCCGTCTGAACTGGTAGGGGAAAAAAAAATACGATTCGAAAGTGCTTGTAATATGCCTATATGAATAAAAATATTTTGATTTTGACGATAGAAAACTAAGAGTCCGTGAAGGGTTAACTCAACCGGGTCACGGCGTGTCACAGGCACTGGAATGATATACCACCGCTGATCCCTGTCTCCACGAGATCGCAGACTCCAACAATTAACTTCTCAATAAGCAGGTACTTGGAGTGCGTCTATCAATAATACGCGAAGGAAACAACTGATGCAGTTATACTAAATGGTTAGTTTAGAAGACATACAATTAATTAACGTTTTGGTAAAATTCTGTCTGACGCTATCTCATTTCTTCTTCTTTAAAAAAATATGTTTATTTTATACCACTAAGGTGGCAAACAAGCATACGGCCCGCCTGATGGTGAGCAGTCACCGTAGCCCATGGACGCTTGTAACACCGGAGTATCACACGCGCGTTGCCAACCCTGGTTTGACAGTGACAGCTATAAAGTGTCATTAACATTAAGAATGCGTTTTAGAAACAGCCAACAGCTTTAATGGCACATAATTTAATGTCTTTATGTGAAACCTTGTAAAACTTGCGACAATTTTATAAAGAGTTCTATATATTTTTTTTCTAGACAATATGCGTTCACTAAACCATTTAAACTTTTTAAACTGCATCGGCTATTTGCTCCGACCATAATATATAACAATTTTGTGCGTGCTTTGTGTACGTTACTTGCTAAGGACAGCTACAATGTCAAGTGCGATAAAATTTAAAATAATGAGTAACAAAAATACGAAATGACAAAATGATTTAAACCGAAAAAATGATTTGAATTCACCTCGATTTTTCTATTATATATACCAATAATAATAATATAAAATTATAGAAAAAACATATTAATTAAATAAAAGTTTATAAAAAATAATGATTAGGCGTACAAACCTTAAACATAGGCTCAAAACACACCAAGGCAGCGGCCGGGAGGCGAGCGGCGACCACTTTCAGTGTCATACGATTTCAACAATATATTGTTCCGGCCTCTGCTGGCCGCTGCCATCTTGGTGTATTCGAGCTCACTTCCCTATTACATTGCTTACTTTTACATCAAAAACACAGGTAATATTACACATTTTCGCCTCTTCACATTACATACATTGTGATAATTTTGTAACACATCAAACAATTATTTAAATATACGCATCAACCTTCAAGGCACATTCACACTCGAAAAAATTCGAGCTACAACATAGTCAATAACTATAGAGAATATATATCATTCTCCCCGCCTGGTGGAACAATCATTGTCCTGGAAAAGTTTTGGCGGTTTTCCCACTCTCCCAGATCTTCTAGGTTCCGTACAAGGCTCCGGTTGATTCTCTGTTATATATTGTTGTGGTTATTACATTCACATAAAATTGAAGCCCTCAAACTGGATGTCCGCGACAAGCAGGGCGACGGCGCAACATGCAGTTTGCGGCCTACAAGATGGCATAATTTTTCCATTTATTTTTAATTAGATACATAATAAAAACAGTCGCTTCGCTACGAGATGAGTTAGTTTGACCGAAACCGCTGCATCGCGCCCTAGGTAGGTGCGCGGCGAGGGGGGGAAGGGCAGACCGCATCTTACCTCTCCGTCAGTTCGTCTTTCTTTCGCTGTTCTTCTAATGGCGGGTTTTAAAGCGTTCAAAAAGCATCCGATTAGTGTATTGTCTGATAAACGCTGACTTATCTCTACGAGAGCCTACTGGAAAGAGGCCTTAGTTACGAAGTAGCTATTTATTAATCTGTGGCCTTAGTGATAACAGAACTCTGCTGGTAGTACAGTCGACGCAAGATATATAAATGCAAATCATTTCCTCTCTTTATCTGTATGGCGAAATTGGCTTTTTTCTGGTGAGAACATAGAACACCTAATTAAATGCCTTCAAAGGTTCTAAATTTACATTAGTTTTAATTTCTATTTCCAGAAATCTGATAACGCATCATCTCGTCGTTATCTTCTTTTAGATATAATTCCCCTCCTTAGTCCTAGTGTTATGCCCCCTATTATGCAGGTATTATTAAATGCTTTCTCCATAATTTGTTAACTATATAATGTCATTTATCTCAAAACCATAATTCGTACACAAACGGTATATGAACATTATTGTTAATGTGATGTCTCTCATGAATTATTATAACTATTCAAATATTTTTTTTATTTTTTTTATACACTAAAAAAAAACTTTTTGATTTTAAAAGATTTCTACGGTCAGAACCCGCAACTAATGGTATAATCTTTACGATCATAAGAACTCATCAACATATAACTATTGTTTCTTATAATAAAATAAACTGTAATTCAACAAGACTTGTGCAGAAGAAAAGTTAAAAATATGATTGACAAATACCCGTCCACAGTCGGATAGATCTACACCATTATATTAGTGATATCAAAGACTTGCGTATACAAAACCCTGATTGTGGTGCACTCGTGTGATATGAAAACCCAATCAACAAAAACAGAAAACTACAATCAGATCTCAGTATAATACGTTGGCCTATTAATCATTAACAATTCAAAAACATTAGGAAAAACGTATGTAGTATTAAAACCGATCATACCATAAGTGAAGTATTTGTAACTGAGTTCTACAATTATTTTATTCTTATTGTCTAAACTGTCTTCTGAATTTCTCAGTTCGTTTTTATCTTTGCCTAAGAGAGCGCAGACGAAGGCATAAGACATGGACTTCCCAATGGCTCTCGTTGCTAGTACACCGCAGAAGCCCAGGATGGTTCGCAGGATGGTGCAGCCCAACATCTCTATGGAGGGCCAGATGACCTCGTATGGAGGGCTGGCGTCTGCTGCCGTGAGGTTCCCGAGCTGGTAGTTGGTCCAAGACCCGAGTAGGATGCCCGCGCACACGCTCACTATCATGGTGGTGTCGCCTCTGTAATCACAATTCAGCTACTCAACAAAAGAGTCTTTAAACAAATAAGTTATTATGTAAAAAACAAATTTTACACAGTAAAAAAAACACATTATTTTATATATCATTGCTCTTCTATTTGACCGATTAAAATTTATTTAAAACTAGCTTAAAGCTTTTCCCCGCGGCTTCGCTCGCGTTAATTTTATGACAAATCTCATTTGACAACAAAACAACCCATAGCGCGACTTGTGGCGCCACCTGTTGGCCGATACAGCGCCCTCTATAGTGGAAAAAATATTTTCCCATTGGAACGACATACTTTCACGGGATAAAAAGTAGCCTATGTTGGGCTCTGTACCCCTGACAATATATATACAAATTTTCATAATGATCGTTAAGTCAAGCCATGAAGGAATAACAAACAAACTCACTTTCTCATTAAAATATTAGTGAGGATTCCCATTTATATTTATTTTAAATCAGACATTTCTTTGGAGACTTTGGAGACATTTCTTTGACGACCTCCGTGGCGTAATGGTTACCATGCCGGACCGCCACCCAGGAGGTCCCGGGTTCGAATCTCAGTCGGGTCATGATGAAAAACGAACTTTTTCTGATTGGCCTCGCGTCTTGGATGTTTATCTTTGTATTTGTTTTAAAATATAGTATCGTTGAATTAGTAGGTATTCCATAACACAAGTTTCGAACTTACTTTGGGGCTAGCTCAATCTGTGTGATTTGTCCCAATATATTCATATTCATATTCATTTTCTACCATGTAGGTATATTAGAACGGAGTTTACGATATAACCTCATTAGAATGTTTATCTTCGATTACGTGGTATGCGCTGTATATTACAATCAGTGAGTAAGGTGTTTTTATTGATAACACTTTAAATGGATTACTGTTACAAGAATGATTCACTTTGGTAGACTGATGTTTCATGTTAATTTTGTGAGGCTTTCCCGATAAACTGTAGATCAGATTACGTAGCTTAATGACTATCATTCAGGTAAACCCACGAGCTGAGTATATACCTATTAAAGTTAATTTACTTAGTACCTACAACTCCATCCATATGGTTTTTACAAAGTCGGCAACGCGCTAGTGGTATCCCAGATGTTTTAATTTTACAAATGGCATCCTTTAGTTAGAGCCACAGATATCAGAATACTTCTTTCTGTGTTCTGTGGTTAGAGCATGACATCGAAGTCTCTAAGAAAATTAAGGAAAAATAATAATTCAATTACCAGTTATAAAAAGAGACCTATTATACATAAGGTTATTATTGTCACGATAGTTCAAACACGTTTAAACATGTTGTGTGCACTTCACTTGTCTTACAACCAGCTTTTTCACCTTTAAATACATTGTACTTTTTTATATTGATGTTTAAGTTGTCAATCAATCAATCAAATTCTTTATTTGCAAATATAGATATTACAAGTAAGTAGATGTTAACAATAATATTTTAGATTCTTTTATCCTTACAGCGTGCAAATTCTGTAGGTACATTTTATAATTAATTTCTATCATTAAAAAATTTTTTAATGTTGTGTGCGTAAATAAATAATTGTTAATTGTTAAGACTGCCATTTACAGACTAATAATCTATGTAAACTTATTTTAATAAAATTATAATTTAGAAAAACAAATCCTTACCTGGTAGGTGTCCATTTGTCAGCGTTAGGATGGTAGACAATCACCAGTATAGATGCAGTTAAGACCAGTAACGGGGCGTAGTACTCTGTCAGCAAGATGCCGTCCAACCAATCCACTATTGGAATGAGGACCACTAACAGTGCTGAGGACAGGAGCAGACCTGCTGCTATGTCCTGAAATTCATATTAATTGTGTGAATAATATTTCTCATTTAGCGACCAATTCCTAAAAACACTGTTTACATTCTTTTATCTCATTTCATAGTAAAACTTCTCCTAGTATTTGTTTAAAGATTAAAAAGATAAGAAAGAGATAAAAATGGTGAATCAGGAGTTATTACTGTCAGCCACTGAATTAAAACGCCATACCACTTACAAAATTTCCATCCACATTACTCTATGATGGTGGATGATCAGTAGACTAACTAGGCCAGTGGATGCCACCTTTATATTTGAGGTACTCTTCCGCCGCCACCCTAAGTTAGTACTCCTTGCACCAACTGTCCAATTCAAGCCTCTGTCTTGTTTCCACAAATGAGGCTGGGTGGTGGGAACATTAAGGAAATAATAAGTAACCCTCTTTCGGGTGATGCAAAGAAGTTGTACATCTTTGCAACACTTGCAATGAGGGACATGGAGTAGTTTGTCCAACGAACTTCCCTATGAGGCTGACATGGTCAGGCATGGCTAAAAGCCTCAAAGAAAAATAGAGAAAAAAAAAAAAAAAAAAAAAAAGCCTCTGTCTTTCAAACGAGATTGTGCGTCAGTTTAGAGTCATATCGAGAGAGAGAATGACTACTTTAATATTAAAAAACAATATCTTACCAGCACACTATGCATTCCAAGATAAATCCTACTGACACATATCAATGTACACCAGGATACTGCGATGACCACACCCCAGTGACCAGGGTATTGGTACCGACCCATCGTGTAGAATAACACGGAGAATGGTATGGACACACCAACCATGGCGTGCGTGGACGGCATTCCGTATTCTATCGCCCATTTTGTCTGCAGCTTTTTGACGGGGTAGCCGGGTCGAGGCCAACGTATTATGTCTTTGAAACCTTGACCTGAAATTGTTTAATGAGTAAATTACGCACGCGGTACTACACGCATCGAAGTTACACACTAAACTCGAAATATTTTTTATTCATCATCTCGGTCAGAGAGTCGCCTTAAGGGGCAGGATCTCAGCCACAAGAAGTCCACTGCTGGATTTAAGCATCCCCCAAACGTTGCCAGCGTATTTGAGATATTTTTAATTAAAATAGGTCTAATAACAGCTCTTTCGATCATCGTCAGTATTTTTCGTACAGACTACAGAGTTTCAGAGAGGTAGGTAGGGCACAGAGGATAATCCGCTCAAATCGGAGCAGTTCGTCTGGGGAAGGATCCAGGGAAGGACCTTACAAAAGATTGTAGCCAAATAGCACATCTATAAATACTACTCTATTCAAACCCATTTTTATTGCTTAGATTATATAATATTACAAACAATACTTTAATTTCAAATTATTGTTTGTTTTTTGGTCTTTTTGTGTTCCTGCATGACAGACAATATTCTCCTTAACACCTTAATTGAATTAAGTAGGCATTGGCATAAAATATGGTTTGACAGCCTGCTGATGTGTTGGTTGGTGGTGATACCTTTGCCACCAGAGCGGGAATTAAATCTGCGCCAGGTTACGTTAACCCATAACACAAGCAGGTCGAGTCTCGTGTAGGTGTAGTGTAGGTGACATAGCAACCTTTTTGTTTAATTTTTTTTTTTTTCATTTCTATTACAGAGAAAAACCCATACTCTTTTAATTGTTGGAAAATTGTAAAGCAATAACTGTGATGATTATATTACTTTACAAGAGAATTTGTTTTTTTTATCATAATTGTTATAGGTGGGTAAAAAAGTAAAGATAAGTAAAAACCTTGGAATATGCCTCTTTTGTATAATAATTTAAATTTATGGAAATCACAAGAAAACCTTGAGCTGTGTGATGTTAATGACAATAAAATTATGTGTACCTTTTTTTATCAACTGTGATGTAATGTTTTATAAATATATTTTTTTAAATTAGCCATTATTAGATCTACCTAGGAAAAAACCTTGGCTATTTTTATTACTAGCCATTTATGTTCCATTGCTGTGTAAAAACCTTCCCTAAATAATAGCTTAACAAAATAGTGTCAATTATTAACACTAATTTGTTTATTTAGGGTTTTAATTCTAGGAGTATGAGAATACTTCTTTTTTTGGAGTGGTAGAGCACTTTTCAAATTGGCTAATTTAACCACGGAAGTAACACCTTCTCAAAGGATATTGATGTGAAGCTGTAAACAGACTTGATTGGTGAGGGAGAGATCAGGAAGCCCAACTCCTCCCTTATTCACCAATAAAATATATTAGTCAGAGAGACGCCTTAGGATATTAGCTACATGAGGAACCTTACCAATATACATAACTACAGTCCAGACTAAAATGACTCTCCTGCCAACCGCTCCATCAATATTCCAGAACCAAAAGGGAATAAACGTCGCGTAGAATATCTCGTCGCCCAGGGCAGTTCCCAGCACAAACAAGTAGTACCAGAATTTGTTATTTATTGTGCACTCCACTTCCTCTCTGTAGCCACTGTCCCCCGACGCGTCCGTCTCATACGAGGACTGGGAACTGCTAGAAATGTTACTTGGTATTCGTTTATGTTGCTTGATGTCATGCTCTTCGTTGACCCGCTCCAGCCGGTCTGAATGTAACACCTCCGATGAATCATTTTGCACTTGCTTCTCGTATTTAACACCAAAAAAGTTCTGCACTTTTACAACTAACAATGGATCTCTAAGATATTCGATCATATTATCCCACATTTTTCTTTGAGATTTAATGTACAATTTAAAAAATTTATAATCTCGAAAGGTTTATCTTTGGCAGCGGTTCACGTGAGTTTAATTATGAATTTTATTTTAATAGAATTGAAATCTCAAAAACTTGGTTTTGACAAAGCTGTCAGTTTTGACATTCGGATTTCTGCGTTTTATTTTGTTCAAAGGCAACATTAACAAACATCATAGTCATCTCACGTAGGTAATTCGAAACGAAATTTAGCGTCAATGAAAGCCAAATGAAAGCCAGCTGACTGAACTGTCATTACAATGAAATGAAAATTGTCAATGTCAAAATGTGAGAGTGTCAAACTTCAAAGTTCAAAGCAAAAAAGGGAAAAGAAAATAATTAATAAAATTTATATTTTTCATCTTTTATCGGTGTTTTTTTTAGTCATTTTTAAATATAGATTTGTAAAACAATTTCTATATAGTCGCTTCTTTTCCTCAGGACAGGTAAGTACTTACAATTAAAGTTATTGTCAATGCGTGTACCCACTAACATTGCGGTAACATTCTGTTGCTTTTGCGAAAAGTTTACTTTACAACTTTATTTTGATTACAGGTTCCGAATGAGAGTTCTGCTTCTGCGTATACAAATTTCAGTTTATAGAATCGTACCAGCCTGAGTATCGTACAATTGTCAGGAAAGATTTCATGTAAGTAGATTTTAACACTTTTTTTAACTTTGTAAACCAAAACAATTTTATTTTGCCAAATTTATATAAATCTGATACAAAAATATTATTGTTTAATTTGTTATAATGTCGTAATCAGTAAATTGTACCTAATTAATTACCTATACTCACAAACTCACAACTTAATCTTGATAAGATTACACAAATGTGTATGTGCAAATAAGGCTTACTGTCCACAGACGCGTAATTTGACGAATGCATGCAACCTACAAATGAAGATAGGTGTATTTTGCATCTTTGTTGTGTCCACGCTGCTTCATGCAATCGTCAATCGCGCTACAAAAACGTCTCAGTTTTCTAAAGTAGGCCTAGAAAATGGTCGGAGCGCGACACAAATCGTTCATTCGAGATCAATTATGAAATTATGTTTACACGGAGACACAGTATTAAAAAACGAGGCGATTGTCACCCTTCGACGTACGATATCATACATATAGTTTTATTTCTTTCGACAATCGTATCTTTGAGGGGAGAAACTCTCTCCATGAAAATAAGCCTTTATGAGTCAACTCTTATCGTCAAAACCCGGCTTTGCCCGACTACTTGCCGCGCGCACCGCATGACGAGTGGTTGACGCGACGTTGCCGCTTCGTGGACGTCTACGCAAGATGCAAGCATTCGTCTTGAAATCGTCAATTGACGAAAGCGTGCGTATGAGGTGCGGTTACGTGGACAATGAGCCTAAGTAAATACACTGGTGTGATGAATAATAATAATAAAGCTTTTATTTATTCCAAATCACAAAATACATTTCAAATGTAGTGTTAGTATTGTTAGTTGTTTTCTTAAACTAGTTTAGTACGGTTAGTTCCTGTGACATGGACCCCTTAAGGGTAAAATAATAATAATAATCTTTTTATTTACGACAACAAAGGTCCATGTTTGTTAGTTACTTACAAGAGATGCTTAAAAAACTATGTTAGTCAACAAATATACGTATCTAGTGTTAGTAATAATTGCCTTAAAAACTACGTTAGTATTCTACAACTAATAGCGATCGGGTACGACTTATGAGCCCCCACATGAGCGGGCTGTCAAACCTGTCCGCTATCGCATGCAAGATACTGTTGCGACTACCTCGCACAATACGCAAGAGTGACGCTGATTTTTTTCGCCAGATAGCGTCGAAGCCATCGGTCCGCGCTTCGGCAAACATTGCCGACGCGCTGCAGAAACGAGGTAGTCGCAACAATACTCTAAATGCATTGTTGTATTGTATTCGCAGCGCGTTGTAGGCCTTTTGGGTGTAATTGAACCAAAGGGCGCTCGAGTACAGTGAAGTGCAGAATGCTTTGAAGAGGGTGATTTTCACTGCATCCGTACATCGAGCAAACCTTCGGGCCAGCATATTGGCCCTGACCGACAACGCTCTGCGCTCCCTCTCTATATCTACATTGTCTTTCAAGTCATCTGTCACCAGATGTCCTAGGTACTTAAATTGATACACTCGAGTTAGGGCAACACCATTAAGTACTATTGGCGGCACTGTATCAGGACACCGGGAGCCAGACCTGAAGACCATGTACTGCGTTTTATTCGTATTATAAATTAAGCCATACGAAGCAGCGTAAGCTTCACATATACCAAGGAGCCCCTGCAGAGCGCTTACAGAGGGCGCCAATAGAACCATGTCGTCCGCATAACTGAAGTTATTCATACAGACTCCATCAATAAAACAACCTACATGTGTGCTACTTAGTTTTTCTAAAAGGTCATTTATATATAAATTAAAAAGCAAAGGCGAGGTTAGCCCTCCCTGTCGCACTCCACATTGTGGCGTAGACGGTTCCGATAGCTCGCCCGCCCACCTTACATAATTTTTTTGATTAAGGTACCAATACCTTAAGAGAGACGTAACATTTGGCGGTACGGATGACGCGTTTAGTTTATCCCAAAGCAGATCGTATGATACTAAATCGAACGCCTTCGAGAAATCCAAAAATACCCCATAAATTGATGTTTTTCTCTGTGTGTAATAACTTACAGTATGCTTTAGGCTTAAAATTGCACTTTCCGTAGACAACCCAGGTTGGAAGCCAAATTGTGCGTCATGAATCTTAATATGCCGTGTAAGAATTGTATTGAGCACACTGTCCATAATCTTTACAATAATTGTAGCCAGAGAAATGGGCCTATAATTAGATGCATTCGATAAATCACCGGTTTTATTTTTAACGATGGGTACAACCAGGGTCTGTATCATATCAGGTGGTAGATAAGAATGACTCAAGCACAGATTAAAAAGTAGGGCAAGAACCCTTGGCATATGGAAACCCGCATGCTGCAGATGCTCTATGCTGAGTCCATCAAAACCAGGCGATTTTCCTCTCTTCATCTTTTTAATAGCCTGCCTAATATAAAAGCCTCCTCCAAATCTAGCCATTTTTGTCTGTCCTTAGCGACCTCCATCCAGCCACTCCCAGCAATTTGTTTAATGTCGTCGGCCCACCGTTTCATTGGTCGTCCTCTGTTCCTTTTGCCTATTGGCCCAGACCACTTTGTTACTAGTATTGACCAGCGTTTGTCTTTAAGTCGCGACACATGTCCCGCCCATTTCCATTTGAGACGCAGCGCTTGGTGGAGGGCATCTGTAAGTTTAGTTTTTTCCCTTATGTGTTTGCTTCTGATTTTATCTATTTTCCTCAACTTCAGCATGCTGCGCTCCATGGCTCGCTGGCACGACGTGATTTTATTTTTTATTTTATTTGTGTAGGTCCATGTTTGACTACCATAAGTGAGGGTTGGCAGGATGCAAGTGTCCATTACTGTTTTTTTGAGGTTCAGGTGGTAGTCTCCTTTAAGAATTTCCTTTTGCGACCAAAACTTCTTCCAACAGGTATTGATTCTCCTGTCTACTTCGTCATCATTATTTTTTGCATTGAAGGACACTTGTTTCCCCAGATAAATGTATTTGTTGACATACTCAATTTTGTTACCTGATACTAATATCGTTTTAGTTTGGCTGTTCGTCATTGCTTTGGTTTTGTCAAGGTTCATGTGTAGTCCAACTTTTCTGCTCTCGGTTTCTAGAGTTTGCATCATTTTTTGTAGCTCATTTGCCGTTTTCGCAAAAAGAACGATATCATCGGCGAATCTAAGGTGAGTAAGGTTTTGGCCCAGTATCCATATACCTTTGTTTCTCCAATTGATTTCCTTGAAGATGCCCTCTAATACTAGTATAAATAGTTTCGGTGACAAAGGGTCTCCTTGTCGAACTCCCCTTTCTATTTTAATTTCGTCTCCTTTGTTCTCTAGTCTTATTCTGCTCACGCTTTGTGAATAGATGTTTTTTAGGACATTGACATATGTTTTGTTCATTCCACATGACTGAAGTGCTTTCCATAAAGATTTGTGTGTAATAGAGTCAAAGGCCTTTGTGTAGTCCACAAAGGCTATATACAGAGGATGGTTGAATTCCTTGTGCTTTTCTAATATCTGCTCTAGTGTATGGATATGGTCTATTGTTGAAAAGCCTGAGCGGAAGCCAGCTTGTTCCATTGGTTGAGTGGAGTCTATTTTTGCTGAAATTCGGCTTAGTAGTAAGGTTGAAAACAGTTTGTAAATGCTGGATAAAAGGCTTATTGGCCTGTAGTTACCAATATCCAATGGTGTGATGAATACCATGATTAAAATATTGTTTGTCAATTAAAAGTATTCTTGGTCTGGTCAGAGTGTTGCCTTAGCAGCTCTTTAATTATTATTGATAATGTTATATTTAATAATAAACAGTTAAAACCTATTCGCATTCAACTGTTTTTAGTACTTCGAAGCCGGTTTAATGTAAGTTAACCCTTAGATTACACAGGTGCCTGATAAATTGCCGGTAGTATTTGACAAAATAAATTGTCAGTTTTGTATATTTTTACCACAATTTATAATCATGCACCTAACCTTTATTATTTTAATAATGAAAGAAAAATAAACTATTTGGTACACAATAAATACAAATATTACAATGTTCAGCTGGAGGTAACACATAAATTTACACTATTAAGAACAATTAATATATTATTGTATATATTATAATTATAATATATTATATGTATATTCGGTAAACGGAATAGGTTGTGTGTACCATGGTGCAACCGGCGGTGCTCGTTTTTGGTGGATGCCAAATAAAATTAAAAATGATTTTAAGTGATAAAAAATTTTTTTTACTAAATATTAATGCAGATAAGTACATAATTTTGTTTTACCCAAAAACAGAATGTTTAATAATAAAATTGAATATATGTACGTACATACTATATGTATAATAACATTTTAGTAACTAAAATAATTTTTAGAACTCATAATGAAACAATGTATAATGTCAATTAACTGTGTGAAAACATGGCTAACAGATAACATTGTCGCAAATATCTGCTCTCTTCAATATCCAGTGACCGGGAAGATAACTTATCGGGACAAGTGATGGTCAAGTATAATTTGTTTAAATCATACAGCAGACAAGACAAGCATGCGGGCTACCTGATGGAAAGTGGTTATTGCTGCCTATAAGCATCAGTAAAGCGATAGGTGCCTACCAATGTGTTGTCTGTTACTAGAAAGAGAGAGAGAAGGGAAAGGAGTTGGGCTTCTGGATCTTTCATTCAAGGAACAAAACTGTTTGACAAAAATATTCTGTGAGAGCATTGTACTTATTCGGTTGAGCTAGCCTATTTTGTAATGCTTTACCACTCCATATTTTTTACTAGCTGTTTATGTTATTTAAAAAAAGGTTAACTGTTGATTTTCTTGCCGCACTTCCTATCAACAGGCGATTCCCGTCGGAAGTGCTAGTAGGATAAATAATATTGATGTGTAAAAGTATTTCCTGTGAGTAAAATCTACTTGCAAAATGTTTTTTTTTATTATTTTACATCTACTGTACTGTATACATAACATTATTGTCTAAAAATGTATAAAAAGCATCGACTGTCGATGTTGGTATCCTATCGATACCTCACTACCGACCAACACTATCACGCCAGTCGCCGCTTGACCGGCAAGCATTGCGCGCGAACTTCTCATGCATGAATATTTTGCCGCGTAAAATAATATTTCCAAGTTTTTGAATTATTTGAAATCAACTAAGTTGCAAAACAGTATTGTCTCTATTTCGTCATGTTACGTGTTTTTATTTAGTGATACAGCGGTATGTAAAAGTTATTTGTGATGAATAAAATATACAAATCTATATATATAAAAATGAAACCCGTTTTCCGTTGTCACGACATAACATGAAAACGGCTTGACCGATTTGGCTGTTTTTTTTTTTTGTAATTTTCTAATACTCTGTACAAGGTTCTTATGAAAAAAAATATTAAGAAAATCTCTCAGAAAGATTGAAAAAAAAACGAAACATTACCCGGGCGAAGCCGGGCCGGGCAGCTAGTACAGAATAAATTATAAACTTAGTACTAAACTAAGTAAAGAAAATAATTTAATGATCAATGATTTATGAAGAAAATTTAACATGGACGTAGCAAGAACTGTGTATTTTTCGGGTTGACTAAGTTTTTGTTCGACCTCCTTTCCCATTCAAAATCATCCATTATTTCAATGATTTCTCAAAATAAGAATCGAAATATGGTAGCAAACATTTAAACTAATTTTACTAAAATTCCCTACTATATAGGTACTATACTATATACCTATCTATTTATATCCATATTATAATGCATGAGTCAACGAACAACATATCCATTTTGCGGGGAAACCCCACAAAAATATTTACGGGTAAGCAGCCGTACAGCGGTGGATAGGTTAGGCTAATAATGATAGTTATTTATATCTTCAGCCTGTCTGGGGAAGGACCTCCACCTTACAGAAGATCGTAGCCAAATAGCATTGGTCTCGGCCATGTTGTGTTCGGTGAGTAAGGTCTCCAGAGCTCCACTTGTGGGGGGAGTTGGCAACGCGTAAAAATATCTGTATATAATTTACAACCATAATATTGTTAAGTTTTTGTTAGCACTGGCGAAACACGAATAACTTTCACCGCACCACAATCGGTGTTTATGTCACGCATCGCTGCATCGTTTTCGGTTGTACGAATACGAATAGTTAGGAAATGATAAAAACATCTGGATCTCATGACACTGGACGTTTATATGAACTAGCTAGACTATCAGGGAATATTATACATTTTTGAACACTCGACAATGTCAACCTAAAGGAATTGCATGCGAAAATTTTCGTGCGGCGGCGGCTGCGGGAAAATTTTATTTAATTACCTACTTATTGCATAAACTTAAACAATTTAGGTATAGTAAAATTAAAAAGGGGTACAATTTATAGGGTGCCTGTGCTAGGTTCTATCTAATTGCTGCTCGCTACGACGTCTCACAACACAAGCGTGCTCATTATCCTGCGTCCGTATTAGAATCTTACGAGTATTTCACATAGCTAACTAGACCCATGTTGCAACCTGTCTCAGACAAAATAAATAGACCTGAATATAGTAAACAGTGTAGTATTATTGTGGTTTATTTTCACTGGCTAAAGAAGCTCCGTGTTTACCGTTGATAACGTATCACAAGTATCTACAGTAGGCGCAACTGTGCGGCGCCGCTGATAAGCTACAACTTATTCTCACTATTTATAAACTTAACTCTGTTCAGACCTTATTATCTAAATTCACATTACAGTAGAAAAGTACTTACACAAAATAGAACAGATGAAATAGACAGGTTTGTTTTGTCAGTTTATTGTTGTTTGTACCGCGTTTGTTGACAATACGATAGTAGGTATTATAACAGTGAATCATAGACATTTTGATTTTAATTCCACACTTGGTGCTAATTCTGTTGTACATTTAACTAGACTAAACTCATTTTGACCAGATAATTAGGATCAAAGATGTTGTTGTCCTTCCTTGGCAATTAGTGACAAGGATAGCAACACTCAACACTTCTAGTACTGTCAAAATTAGTTTAGTTAAATGTACAACAGAATTAGCACCTGTCTTTTTTTCTCCTATACTCTGACAGAAACTTACTGATAAAGTTGTAAACTACTACTTACTACTTTTACTTTTGCATTCTGAAATCTCTTCATTGTTTTTGCCTTCAGTATACCAACATAGATTTTCTTTCAATCACATAGAGACATTGACATCATCCGATTGGCTTCAACCAATTTCTAAGACTAAGACAATTGCAGTTGATTGACAATCGCGTAGAATTGACAATAGCAGTAGATAGCGTCGAGGACCCTTAAAACAAGTCATTAGCAGTTCTTTTCTCAAATATCTTATTCATCTTTATTATCGTTCTTAGCAGTTAAATCTGCCTCATTTATTAATGAATTTCATGAATACCTACATAACATGTGATATTTTATGTATGTAAATAATTAATATTTATGTGTGTACGGGAGTTTATGATACATAATATTTGTTTGTTTAGGAGGGCGCGCGGCGAATATGACCTCGGAGGAGGGCGAGGACACCTTGAAGATATACTGGGACCATTTTTTCAAGGCGGAGACCGGAACTTATGAGGTCAGACCTTAAAACTTCAACAAAAAAATCCTTCAATATAACTTAATTCTCATCAATGTTCGCCAATCTCGTAGCTTCAATCAATCTGCATGAGGATTTTGACGAAAAAAACGAATTGACAATTATTATCGCGTGAATTTCATTATTTGACGAAATATCACAACAAGTATTGTGTTTCAGAAATCGACATGGCTGGATCTGTTTCTAGCCGAGTTCCTTATACGTATCAACGAGGGCGCCAATCCCAAGGAATTGATCAATTTCTGGTGAGTTTATAATGCTTTTAAAGTACTTTGTGCCTATGTTGAAAGTGGAGATCCCTTTTTAAAAAAATCTATCACGTTGCCGGCACAATGTTTCCTTTTTTATTGTACCATGATACTTGAGATGCCCATAACACAATCTGGTTCAAAATTAGCCTGGCTTGTGACCAGGTGGCATTACAGAAATTGAATGGTGCCTAACCTAGACGAGAAGAAGGCTCGGTAGTAGGTATGCACACACAACCAGCGGTGACAGTGAGCAGGTTTTCATACGTTTGTTTGTCGTCCACATAATGTTGCGTAGCCCGGTGAGCGGCGTGGTGACGCTGGTGGGGTGCGAGCTGCTGTGCGGCATCCACCGCGTCACGTCCGCCGCCAGCGCGCAGCGGGCGCCGCCGCCGCACGCGTCCGCAGAGCCCAAGCCCGAGGGAGAAGCTGATGCTACGCCTCCTGGTTAGTACTTCTTCTTTCTTTTTTATTTATTTTAATTTTTTGACCACAGTAAAAAGCAATGATGACAATAGGCGGACCTAATGCTAATCGCATTCTCTACCAGTCAACAATTGGGAAGTGCGGTAATTCACGAAAGCGGCTATTGTTCTAGTAACATCTGTACTTTTCTTACTCTATATTGTTCTTGTAATAGCGTAGGTTAATAAGAATGGAGGGAGGAGGATATACACACTACATTCTAAACCATTAGGATTAGCGAGGAAGTATGCTGAAAAAACGTTTTGATTTTCATAGATGCCGAAGTTAAAACAGAAGGGAAAGTGCAAGTGACCAGCCTGTTCACAATAACCAATGCGCAGTCCTCGACGGAGATCCTGAGGAAGTACCTCTTGGGGGGAGTGGCGTGGCGGAGCCTCGCGCTGCTCAGGGCACTGGGAGTCGAGGTCAGCTCACGATTCCTCACTTCCTTACTAATATTATAAATGCGAAAATAACTCTGTACAAACAGCCAGTTTCTAACGCATTTTTAAATTTAATGACACATTAAACGCACTGCTGTCACTGTAAAACTAAAGAAGAAAAAAGAGACAGCTTGAGATTTAATGTGAAATTAAAATTAATATGCGTTTCAGACGCTGGTTGTGGATTACTTCAAACGTGGCTCTAATATTCTGTGGGGTGTAGGGGCAGAGGGGAAGGGAAGTGGAAAGAGAGTGACTGTGACTGTCCCCATACCGAAGATCCACGTGAACGGAGTCACGGGCTCTGCTAGTTACGTAATTGGGATTAAATACATTAAAAATTTAACATTTGAAGTCCGCCAGTGGTGCTTGACATCTGACCGCTGCAACGATAACGCCGATACTGCGCTGTAAACATTTTAAATTTCATTCATAGGTCGTACAATCCACAGAACACAGAAAGAAGGAGAAATGTCATTAGATGGTTTTTGTACCGGAACCGATGTCGCCACTTACACACACAATTACATTTTAACACATTAATAGAATAATCTCGACAGTCACTCTCACACAAATCGTAAGCCCGTAATTTGCAGTTCGATTACGAACACAGAGCAAAAAGTTCATTATAGTGACGGGAACCTAACGAAATAGGGCGACAAGCGACTTAGAAGAATCAAGTTCCTGCACATTTGTGCAGAAAATTGTGTAGAAAATGGCGACATGCGCCCCGCACTCAAACCATATCTCTTGTATTCTGATATCTGTGGTACAATCTAACACGCATATCTATGGAAACCCTTTTTTTTTGTTTTCCATTATTTTTCCCTGTCATTCTGGGAACGAGAAGAACGGGAATTCTCGGGTAAAACCGCGGGCATCAGCTAGTATCTTAAGTTGAACTCATAATAATTAACTAAACTATGGCTAGTCTATCTAGTAGTCTACATTTCAAATGTTGAGAAAAGAAAAGTAGTTTCGGAGAATAAATGCCATACCTATACACAGACAGGCCCGGTGGTCGAGTGGCTAGCAATGGTCACTTTATCACAAGTGCCGCTGGTTCGAATTCTGCGCAAGGCAAACAATTGTGTGCATGAATATGTCTGTTTGCCTTGGTCTGGGTGTTTTCTATGTATAATAAGTATTTACTTAACAAACAAAAAATATTTACGTATATTTATCAGCAATCTTAGTACCCATAGTATAAGCTTAGTTGCTTATTTTGGGACTAGATGGCATTGTGTGAATTCGTCCAAGAATATTTACGAGTACACATACACAATTCAAAATTCTTAGTCATACCGTGTTCCTAGTAATACCGTGGTCTCGTCAGCACGACGACTATGCACAAATGGTCATTGTCGTAGCGACGAGACTACGAATTTATGTATTTTTTAACGCGGCGGTGTATTTTGGCTTTCCATTACATGAATAAAGCCTTTATAGAACTACTGGTAGTTCCAAAAGATGTACAAAATGTGAGTGTCGCAATGGACGCCCTTAAGATAATTCAAAGTACGTTGTTATCAAGTAGCAACGGAAATGACCATTCAGTGATATGCTAACTTTATGGGCTAATATTATACGCCAGCAACGTCCAATCTACTCCTTTTAAAATAAGCTATTCGCCAATGAAAGTTACGTCAAAATCGAAATAGCTGTTTAGAATATTTAAAGCCGAAATTAGACTTAAAGGTATACAACTTATGACAATTGATACTTTTCATACTACCCATGTACCATGTTGCTACAAGGCGCGGGTTCGATTCTTGCACGGGACATGTACGGCTTGGACACGCACATAGTACTTATTTTTACACCCGACATTTTGAAGTGTGTTTATGTGCGCGTACAAGTCCCGTTAATAAAGTGTTATGATGTGTTCATATCGCGGTATTCGTGTTTGTCTCGAGAGTGGATGTTCTGTATGTATTATAAGTATATATTTACAATAATACAAACAGGGCCTGTCGTGCTGCCGGCAGCTGAGCTCGGTGCTGGTGTGGGCCTTCGGCGAAGTGCGCGGCGCGCCCTCCGCCAGCCGCCGGGCACCGCCCGCGCCGCCCAGGCCGCCCATGCACCTGCTCTTCTCGCACAGGTACCACAGACCACCATTTCCCTTCCACATGTGTCTATCATTTATTTGATATTTGAAGTGTCTTTCAGAATATGGACAAAACAGAAATCATTCAGCAGCTCAGGGTCTAAGATGAACTCTCCAGCGTCTTCAGAGAAAAACACAAGTATAAACAAGTAAGTACCGTATAACACTATTGCACAATTTTATTTTCTTAAACTTAGAAGCATACAAGTCTTTCTACATGTGTATTGTTTAATCGTCCCCCTTTCCTCTAGGTCCAGACACCACAAAGATTCTGTAGAGAGCAAATACAAAAGAAAGACAACACGACACAGCGAACATTCTTCAGACTCGGCCGACTCCAACGACGACCTTCAGCTCCTGAGCCGCTCGCTCACCATCAAGGTGTCCTCAGCACACGACGACTTCGAGTACTTCAATTCACCTGTCCGATCCCCCACAGAATACACCGAGACGTTATACACTGACCCGCATCACACTCCACGAAAAACCAAACCCAAAGTAAATGACTACATGACCGATAAACACAAAGAGATCATCAACTCGGAAATAACCCCCTTTGAGTTCACACTCCTTATAATAGATCTCCTTCAAGAACTTTGCAAAGCTGAGAGCAGTCTATCCGGCTCTGAAGGCTCGCAGATATCAGTACAGTGCATCAACTTCTCACTAAGAAATCTATGCTCACTGCAGTTCGGCTCCGTGCCGGCCGAAACTCAAAACGTCGAAGAGGTCTCCAAAATAAAAGTGGCTTTAACTGAACTTTTGATTGTCTCTTTAGATAAGGTACTCATACATTCCGACCTCTGTGCCAAACTGATTAACAACGGAATACTGCCAATGTTACTCCGCATTTTAGAAGACGTCGTCTGCAAATCCAGCGTAAAATATCGCAAAAACGATCGCTCCAAAGATGTAGAAATTCCAAATAAGACTGAATCGGAAAATTTGCTCAAGTTCGTATTCGGCATTGCGTACTCGATCACAGCGTTCTTCCACTGCCTTCTGATGCAGTGTAGATCCGTGGATAAGCTCAGAGAGTTCACTGACCAGTTCAAACTGTACGGGGAGTGCCTTAAAGGCGGATTGCTAAAAGACTGCGTAGAATTAATGATAAGGATTCCTATAAATGGAGAGGAGCCCGTCATACTGATAAAGAAACTGATCGAAACTATTGGGAAGCTAGTAAGTGGCATGAAACGGGTGAGGAGTGAGGTGATTCACTCGGCAGCTTGTCCCCGCAGCAGGCACAAGCCGTGTCGGGCGCGCGTCGCGGCTGGAATGCACCATCATCACGACATCCTAGGCGACGCTAGCTCAGCACTACCAGTGGCGTCTTCATGCTGCATCTCCGTTCTATACGGAAATCTGACAGCTCTGGTCACGGACGAGGAAGTGGCAGCCGAACCGATCCTCAGGAACAAACTTCTAAAAGTCATGCTGAACTCGGGTGTCTGCTGCTGCTTCTCCCCTGGCACTCTTATGGAGAGTATAGTCCGCCTCATGCTCACTCATAACAGTGTTGCGTCGCTTTGTCTGCAGCTTCTAGAACATACCATATATGGGGAACTTGGCGCGAGTATTCTCCTACCTAAAGTGACTGATCAGCTGCCTTGCCATATCTGCGAGCCGTCTGACGATAAGAAAGATTATGCGAGGAAATATTGTCCGCACGCTGTCAACCCCGTTGAAAGGAAAAGTTTATGGTCCTTTCTCATACATTACAACTCCTTGCTTCAGCTGGATAATCATAACAATGTACTGCATGCCACCGTCAGTCACTTATTAAGAGTGACTCCGAAATGTCGAATGGAAATGAAGTATGAGTTGCTCTTTAGTGTCATATACCCGACGTTCATAGTGGCCAAACACAGATACATACTTAGAATGGAAGACGCGGCATATTTTGTCACTGTGTCTTGTTTGAATATCTTCGCGAGTCTATTAAATACTGTAGCGTTTGCCGAACAGTTTATACAAAAAGGTGGCTTAAGTTACGTCCTCGAATTAGTATCTCTATCCGAGTTTTCAAATCAATGCTGCTCAATACTCGAAATTGCTATCATAGTGGAAATATTCAAATTAATGAAAGAGAACTCCCAACTGTCATGCTACAAAGACATCAGTACCCTGCCATCAGTACAAATGCTATTCAAATCACTATCAGAAATGACGGATAAATGTTACAAAATATTTAAACTATATTTTCTTAGTGAGGAGTTTGAGGAGTTAACTGACATACAAGAAGAGAGAGAGATTTTGGAACTTGTAGACAAAGAAAGGAAGATGTCTGCGCCTCAACCGATTCTGACCAGTTATGTGATGAATGAAAATACTATAGAGGAGTCCATGGAAGATCATTTAGGTGTCTTGAAGGATGTATGCACGTTCTGGAAGAGCTGTGCGTCGTTATGTTTGTACAGTCCTGCGTTTCGTGCGCACGTTGCGAGTGCGGGCGCGTTGCCGCACAGCTACGCGCTGCTGAAGCTGCTGCTGCGGCGCGTGTGTCGCGCGTCTGCCGCAACGGACAACCATCTGCTCATCAAGATTATGGAGGCCTTGCTCACTGTGCAATTTGCTGTGTCTGGTGAGTTTATTAAATTTGTTTTTGCATAAAGTTTGTAGATAACGTGTAAGTATTGTTAAATATTATTGTAATAGTCGTCCAAGAGTCTCTGTGGCTTGTTAGCTATTATATTTATTTATCAATAGTATTCACATTGTAATATGTAATTACAAATTTTTTAGTAATCCCTTCACGCAATATTAAGAGATTTTTAATCATGTATACAGAGGGGGGGGGGTCAGCAGTTGACTGTACTATTATAAAGTTTTTTTCTATTATTTTTACATGTGCCAACTAACTTCAATGGATGGATAGCATCAAAACCATGGCAATATTAACATGAAGCTACCCTTTATTGTGTACTAAACCGAGCCAACCGTGTGAACAACAAATTATAATTACGTTTTTTCGTGCATCAAAATTCTATGTTAGTATCATTCGATGTCAATAATAAAACTAATAATTATCATTCATTCAGTTTCAGAAAGGCATTTTAATCTTAATTCCATGTTTTACTTCGACATTTTTCTTCTTTGTTTGTCAGTGAAAGCCGAAATTTAATCTGACATTAAGATTAAAATGTTTTTATGCAATGCTTAACCCTGTCCGATAATCGTTCAGCACTGCAAATGTAAAAATATTATATTCAACCAATGAAACCTTACACGGGAAGAAACCCTACACTGCCTTAATCTGCCACACGACTTTCACTTCTATTGGCCTAATGTTACGGTCGTTAATTTAATATTATTCAAATAAGCCATCTGCCACTAACATTTATTATACACTTCATTGGATTACTATGCTAGATGGTGATCGTACTTTGTGGTTGAGACTGATCAGAATTAACGGTTCGCGGGTTTGAATTTCCCGAATGGCTGAATATTGTATGAGCCTGTAGGTTATCAATGTTCCTCCCTTTCTTCTCCATTCTTTTCTGTCCAAAACGAATCTCGAATTTGTAGCCACATTAACAATTAAGGGTGCGTGCATACATATAGAATGTCTGTTTTACTCCGGATCTCGATCCGGATAAAAACGGGATCCTTCCTTTTTCGATCCGAAATATTATATCGTTGTGTGAACTTGCTCATACAACTACTTACGGTAGCTCAGTGGTCAGAGTACACGTCCGGATATCGATAGGACGTGGGTTAGAATCGCACATTTTGGAAATACGTAATTGTCCAGATGTGACCTCCGGGCGGTCGAAGCTGGCGAGCTGCAAGGCGCTGCGCGCGGCGCTGGCCTGCGCCGGCGCCTCGGGCGACGGGCTGGCCGTGCGGGCGGTGAGCGAAGCGCTGCTGCGGGTGGCCGCGGCCAGGCCCAGCGCCCGGCACACCATGCCGACGGTGCACCATGCTAAGGTAACCAACACTATTTTAAGCTTTTTTCTGAGCCCGCGTTTAGAACTGCAATAAATAACATTTCGATTTATTTATTAATTTTGATGGCTGAAAACCAGTGATTTTCTCTCTGAATAAAATATTGCACTGCGACACACATTTCTACTACTAACTACAACACTGTCAACTTAAAGTATTTATTTCTGTGTGTTCGGAGATGCAAATAAATAATTTATCTATCTGCTACGAGAAATTGCCTATTTGCAATAACTCGCAACAGTATCGCAGCTTATCGATTCAGTTCAGTTTTATTTGCAACAACCGGCAACAACTAAAATAAACTAAAATGATTATCATAATTTTCGTAACATCCATTTTTCTATATTTTTCCACGGATGCCAATATCTAAGTTTTTCCATATATTATAAGAACACGAATATCTGGATCACGACATATTTTAACAAAAACTGATAATCAGATTTTTTTATAATATGAATATGAATAGGTCAACGTGAACTTGTTTATTTGAGGTAAAGGATCGTATAAAAAAAAAACAAAAATAAAACTCGCGGAAGAGCACTACCAGAACTTAAGTTCTTGTGAAACCGGTTTCCCGAACGACATGTCGCAGTTCAATAAGATTCCGATGCCTTTTATGTCATTCATTGACATTATTTTTTTTAGCTTATATTTGTAAATAAAGTAAGAAAAAATAAAATAATAATTGAATAAAAATATTGATATGTTACCTATTATGACGACCTCCGTGGCGTAATGATTACCACGCCAGACCGCCACCCAGGAGGTCCCGGGTTCGAATCCCGGTCGGGTCATGATGAAAAACGAACTTTTTCTGATTGGCCTCGGGTCTTGGATGTTGTTATAAAATATAGTACCGTTGAGTTAGTATCCCTTAACACAAGTTTCGAACTTACTTTGGGGCTAGCTCAATCTGTGTGTGATCTGTGTATTATATGTTTCGCTAGTAGAAAGTATTTTACTTTCGGCATTCTGATAAAACCGTTAGAAAACTCTGACCCTTAACATAACCCAAGATAACCATAAAGGGGTGTAATTCTTACCACAAACAAATAACGTTTAAAATTAGAATACATAGGCAGTTAAAGTTCGAAGATTAATAATTTAACTACATAACCACAACAAATCGGTAAACCTATCGACAAACTAGTCGGTCAACACGTGGAGTGATCGACAATACTTCATCACACGTGACCGAGACGCGGCTCAACGAACATCCTGTGTCTTAATTGACTGCGAATACACAAACTTTATAATAGACCAGCGTTATTGTTAAATTTCTTTAAAAAAAAAAATAGTATTTAGTGAAATGTGTAACTTGTTATCTGTGGTATATAGAAGTGTTAATTGTTCATTGTTTTTTTTTATAAAATCGTAAATATGTTTGTAAATAGTGTCGGATAGTTATGGAGAAGCACAATAGTGATGTGAGTGTATAAATATCGGATGTTTTATATGAATCCAATCTCGTCGATCTAAGGAGTACAGTCAAACGAGAGTTTGTACGCTGGAGAGGATAATATTGACCTGGCCTGGAAATTACGCATTAGTAGCGCCCTTGATGTCCATAGGCAGCGGTGACGCTTTCCATCAGGTGGCCCGCTTGCTTGTTTGTCTACTGTATGACATAAAAAAAGTAGAATAAAATCCTTTAACTCTAGTTTTAAACATCTTTATCAGTAACCAATTTAGATTATAGAATCCTAATCTTAATAATAGATGGTAGTTTACTACGTAAAGAGTATTTCGTAAAAAAATATCTTGTTTAATTAAAATCGTTTCTCATTGAGAAGTAGCGATCTGTTTACTAAAATTTATAATCTTATACCCCGTCGGTAACACTTTGTCAGCTGCCTTGTTGACACAATTTAACAAACTGCCAATAACTATTCAAATTCAAAGTATTTTTTTTTTCAAATAGGCATACCATCTCTTTAGAATCGCATAATAGTTGCATTTTCCTATATATAGTCTACCTAGGATACGGGCCAAGCACACCGCATATTCGCACCCCTGTGTGTCCGTAAATCCGGTGTGTGTGCAGGTGCCGCCGCTGCAGTGCCCGCTGGGCAGCAGCTCGCCGGAGTGCTCGTCGGCCGACGACAGCCCGCCGCCGCCCTACGCCAGCGACCACAGCGAGCCCGCGATGAGGCCGGACGCGGGATACGAGGTCACATGCCGCTTACTACCTACTGTTTATACCATAGATTTAGTATATACTAGCGTACCTGTAGATCGGCTTTGTTTGATTGAGGCGAGAGAATGTACATGTGTGCAAGCAAGGTATATAATTTTGTGGATTTTCCTTTTAGTTTGAGTTACATTCAGGCACTGTACAGGTAACCATATTTAATCACGTTGAATTAACACCAAAACTACACTTAAAAACCATAAATTTTGTAAAAATAAGTGGGACTTGTTTTAACATGACTGACGTTAGGGCGATACAAGCCCATAGCGTGTATAGGAAAAATGGTCTCGTCTATCTATCTCGCTCTAACTAACGCGTATGCTATGATCTATTTCTTTTGCATTGCCAATCTTCTTACGCTAGTAAGTTATAATAAATCTATGGTTTATACCTATTCCTTAACATATTTGTTTTAAGTTATTGAAAAGAGTGTTTTAACATTACAGTAATAATGGTTTGTCTTAAAATAAATTATTTTGTATTTTTGCTGCTGCACGATACTCTGTGAGAACATTGTACTTTCCTATCATTCTAGTCAGTTTTTAAATGCTCTACCACCTAAAATGTACAGACTTATTTGTTAATCGAAATGTTTCTCTTACAACTGTATCGATTTACGTAATACTTTTTGTGTTATTTAAAATAGTTGACAGAAAGTTCACAGACAAAGGTCCTAGTGTGATTTCTCAGAATTTTAATTTCAACTCAAGTCCTTTAAGTATAAAGATTTTTTTTTGTATATTTCAGGCGGACGTGGAGATCGGCAAGATAGACATGACGTCTTACAAAATGTCTAAATTGTCAGAGTCATTATCCTCGCTGGGAAATAATATTGGTGAGCTTCCTCACTGTGCGGCTGATTACCTAGTCAATTATAATACGATCAAAATTATCTTGTAATTTTAATATGAATTATATAACTTATTTCTTATTTTTTACTTAATTAAAACGATTTTTTGAAATGTAATCAGCTGGGGATGCGCCAGCTTCATAACGATGCTTACATTATTAGTAGTTCTGCACCCTCTACATTTCTCACATCATTTCTTGACTGTACACAATGTTTATGAACAAAAAAGGCCGTAAGCAGATTTCTATCGCCGTTTCTCTCACCTTACTTATATTTAATTTTAACATTTAATGATAAAAAGTATTATATTATGACTAGAGGAAGTGCCTTCACAAGCACTTCCAGGTCTAGTCTCTGAAAAAATCATTGAATTTAGTAGTAATTTTTTAATTAAGGTGATTTTGTATGTAATGTATTTCAGGTGCGGAGTTAACTCGCGCGGAGTGCGGGGAGTACGTGCGCGGCGCGGCGCTGGCGCACCCCGAGCTGTGCGTCGTCGTCGTCGACGTGTTGACTATGCTTATACAGAGGTGCACACATTCAGCTATTAAGATTGACATTACTTTTGATAGAAACTTAATAGTAAAATTCATAATTGATTCAATCATTATTAAATCACACATGAGGGGAGCATTGGTCTACGAAATTAATATTAGGCTATTTGTTATTTACACAAACTTTTGTTTAGATAAATGTGAGTTTATCTGTAGGAAATTTTCTGGGCTAGTGGAGATTTTATATTATTATATTACATAAAAATAGGTTACAAATAGTTACAAAATAGGTGCAAATTAATTAAAATTATGTCGGGAATTGTCAAAGCAGGTTTTAACCATATAGTAATATATTTTCTTTTTCTTAGATACCAACGTTCTTTTATGTTTATGCTGTCGGCAGCTTTTGGGTAGACAGCATTAGGTTGGAAGAAATTGCATAGCGATAAGACCACCTATTGCGTCCTCTTTTAAAGGGCGGACTACACCGCATGCAGCGCAAGCTTATGCCTAACGCGCTGTGCTGTGCTGCACTGCATGCGGTGTGCTCCGCCCTTTATTGTTATTTGGTTTTATGTAATTTATTGGTGCTGTGTTGTAATATTTGTAGGTTGGTAAAATCGCAGCCCTCGCCTGCTGAGCGTGCGAAGCTGGTCTCTGCGTGCTCGGGCGTAGCGCGCGCGTGCCGGGCGCGGCTGGCGGCGGCGGCGGCGCCGGAGCCCTTGCTGCTGCAGCGGCTGCTGGCGCCCGCCGTGGCCGAGCTGCTCACGCACGCGGATCCCAAGCTCGAGGGTGAGCACCACCTTCACTTCATTTAATGTCTAAAGACAATTTCTATAGATGAAACCTAAAATATTAATTGAAATAAAGTTAAGATGTATTCTGTACAATATTGGATGGAGTGAGGTGATATCATGGTGTTCCAGAATTGCAGACGAGCGTCCTGGAGCTGGTGCAGGTGCTGATGGCGCGCGGCGTGCCGGCGGCGGCGCTGGCGGCGCTGCTGCGGCTCTTCGGCGCCGAGAGGCCGCCGCTGCGCGCGCTGCTGCGCTCGCTGCTTCTGCTGCTTCCGAAGCGCGCGAAGCCCGCGCCCGCTTACCTCGCCTTCCCCGCGGACAAAGCAACACCCGGTAACGTTACTTTCTAATACCTTGTACTATATTTTTCCTATTAAGTACTTGATGTACTACAAGCGTGTTGTTTATAGAAAATAGGTTAGGCTCCTGTCTAGAAGAAATTTTCTAATGTTTAAAATTAAAATTTTATCAAAATCGATCATGACGTCTCTAGGTTTAACAACATAATTGTGTGCTGTTTACGGTAATTTTAAGAAAGACTTTGATTAGTATCATTTTTGAAGAGTAAGGCCCAAAACAGAAGGTGAAACGCAACTGAAATGCAACAGCAACGAAACCCTTTTGAAATTGTAAGGTTCAATTGTTTTACATTTCCCGCATGCCAATTTCAATGAAACTAGTTTGCAACGCGTTTCAAACCGATTTCAAGAAGGTTGTGTCATGTGTGATCCTTCAAAGGAGTCTATGACAGAAACTGAAAAGTGGTAAGAAAAAATGGTGACTTAAGCTTATTCGAATAAATAATATTAGACTTTGAATTGAATCCGCAGACGAGTCTCCGGCTCCCGAGCAGCTCCCGCCGCACTGCGCGCAGGCCGACGCGTTCGCCAGGAACCTGCAGGAGACGCACCTTGCCGCCGGTATACATTTGTTTCTCTGCTTGATAGCAAATACTATAGACGAGTAATACGCACAGCTCATGACGTTTCTCATATAATGACTTGGCAACCTCCGTTCACCTCATGCCCCTAGGGGCGCTATAACATTTTGCATACAAAAGTTTTGAAATCGTTCACCTCATGCCGTAGGGGCGCTAGTGTCGCGTCTTGCCCGAATTCTTCCGAAGCTGTGCGTATTATGGCGGAAACACACTACCGTGTCGGGGCCTGTCGTGTCGCGCCAGAAGCATATCGCGTTCATACATTTTATATGGTTAGGAGCACATTTGTAGGGCGTGTCGTGGCGCGGACTGCTGGCCGCCGATTGCGCCACGGCGGTGGGGGGGGTTATGACGCGACACGACACGCCCTGCAAATGTGTTTCTATACCCGCGCGCGGCTCGTGGCGCGAACATGTGGACGCTTTTTTTTAAATTTGTTTTTGCAGCGTGATTATGAGTTACTAGGTACTAGATTCCTGATAAATATACTTAAATACTTTTTTTTGTAAATAAATACCATTTTATATTATAGAAAATACCCAGACAAAGGCAAACAATGCGAGCTTCTGTTCAGAAATGAAAGAAATAAACGTCTGGCGTTTATTTCGTTCATTTCTGAACAGAAGCGCGCCCCGACACGACACGTAAGTGTGCACACCCACCGTCACGACAGAGCGCGACACGACACGCCCCGACACGGTAGTGTGTTTCCGCCATCACTCTTCTATAGTATTTGTTGATAGTGCCTGCGCCATGATTTTGAACCAATGAATGAACGCAGGCACGAGCTCCCCTTGGGCGCTGCACGCGCTGCGCCTGAGCGCGGGCGCCGCTGCGGGCTGGGCGCCGTGGCTGGCCGGCTGCTCCTGCCTGCTGCACCTGGCCATCCAGCCGGACGCCGCGCAAGGTACCTACATGTGACTGATAAATTTTTTATACCACAAAGGTGGCAAACAAGCTTACGGTCCGCCTGATGGTGAGCGGTCATCGTAGCCTAATATGGACGCTTGCAACACCGGGAGTATCACTCGCGTGTTGTCGACATAGTAAAATTTTTTCATCAGATATTCTATTTCACGTAGAGCGTAAGGCGGTGAATGTAAGGCGTGCACATACGCATTGTTTTAGCGTGCGTCACTGATTTTATGGGTGTTTCCGAGGTTAAAACAATGTATATGTAAACGTTCGTGAAATGAAATGTCTGTATCTTGCGACAGATTACGAGCAGTTGTTTGCCATAAAAACACTTTTTCCTCGAGATTTCGAAGAGAGGAAGGGCACAGCGGATAATCCGCTCAAATCGGAGTAGCTCGTCTGGGGAAGGACCTCCACCTTACAGAAGATCGTAACCAAATAGCATTGGTCTCGGCCATGTTGTGTTCCTACGGTGCGTAAGGTTTTATAAAAAAATATAAATTATTAACAGTACGAATACAATTATTATGGTGTTCTAGATGAAGCGGACCCGCACCCCTCGGAGCCGCCGGCGCCCGCGCACCTGCTGTCGCTGGGCGGCGACGCGCTGCTGCTCGAGATGTGGCTCGAGCTCGCCAAGGGTGAGCGCGGCGTTGGGCAGCGGTGGGCTTGTCAGTACTTGTCGTCCAGGCTCTGGAGTGTGTGCCGTGTGCGCAGGGCTGGTGCGGTGCCGGCTGTCGCGGCCGCAGCCGGGCGGCGGCGGCGTGCTGTGCGAGGCCAGGGCGGCGCGCGCGCTGCCCACAGGCACGTGGTTCGCGCTCGCAGTGGACGTGCAAGAACTCGTGCGCAACCGACGGCTGCTGCTGCAGGTGACCAACACAAACACAACGACAAACTAACATATTAACTATGGCATGGTGGACCAGACTAATTCCTGAAACGTGTTATTTTTTTATTCTCTCTCAGGTCACGTTATATGTCGACGGATGCGAGTGGGAGACTTTATCACTTCCTTTCCAAGGTAACAAGAATACTCTCTTTACAACCATATAAAAAAGTCCTCTGAAAGTACTAATCTCAAAAAAAGTGGTGTGCACCTTGTAAGAACAAGTTAATTTTCAGTAACACAAGGTAGACTTCCGTTAATCCCTACAGGTATCCTAGTGCGCAAGGTGTCTCCGTTCCACGTGCTGCTGGGCTCGTCGGCGCGCTCGTCGACGGGCGCGTCGCTGCTCGTGTCGCGCCTGGCGCTGTGGCGCAACTCCGTGCTGTCGCGCGACACCGCGCTGCACATGCTCGCGGCAGACGCGCCGAAGCACGGATGGCAGGTGAAACTACCTGATAATAGTACCATTTTCAAAGTTCCACAACTTCTAAGTACAAATCTGCCGCCTTATCTGGTGGTGATACGAAAAAGCCTATTTGAACAAATACAATTTCATATTATGATGATTGACATTATTTTTATTTACACGGCCTGTATTATCATCAGATGCTGTGCGAGTCGCCGTACTGCCCGCCGCTGATGACGGAGCAACAGCTGGACTCCGACATAGACTGGGACCAGGTTTGATATAGTTTCATTTAGTTTCATTTGGAATCTCAATTAGTAATAAGTATTGATTGGTGTTCTGTTCAGGCATTCTCTGCGCCGGGCTGGTCGCTGCGCGCGCTGCGGGCGGCGCTGCTGCTCTCCTTCGCTGCGCACGCGCCGACGCACGCCTGCCTCTACGCAGACCAGGCAGGTGCGGACACTTCATTCATTAAGTCAGATCAGAAGATAAATCAAGTTCGAATTCGGAATAATAACTTTTATTGTGATAAAAAGTAGCGTATGTCACTCTCCAAATTTAAATAGTGCTAATCCATTAGTTCTTTTGCACGTCGCAGAGAGACAAAGGCCGGTGACCTTGTTGGCGGCTGCGTGGCGGAGCGCGCCCAGCGTGCGGCCCTCGAGCGGGCTGGCGCCGGCGCTGCTGCTGCTCGGCGGCTCGTCGTTGCTGCTCTACCTCTACGCCAGGGTAACTGCACGACATCTATACCAATCGTCCCACTGCAGAGATACGGGTCTCCCTTCGATCGAAACATATTACAGCGTAGTATTTCTCTGTCACGCTGCTCCAATTATCCAATTTATGTACTTATTACGATGCAAATTTTGTAAGGTTGCCTTGAAAAGATTGCTTTTAGCAATAAGGCTGCCTTGTTGCCGATATTGTATTGCAAAGAAAGGATATTCTATCTATTTATCTATCGGACACCAATGTTTTCAAGCCGCCGCCGAAACACGAAGAAATACTAGCTAGGGTTGAAATAGCGTGTCCGTTTTGTTTCGTTCCTCGCCAATAGGTGGTGGAGCTGCGCGGCAGTGCGCAGGAGCAGGCGGCGGCGCTGGCGCTGGCGCTGCGCGGCGCCATGCTGCACCCGGCGCTGCACCGGCAGCTCTTCGCCGAGCCCGCGCTGGACATGCTGCGCAACGTGCTGGGCGCGCCCGGCTGCCACGTCTCCGGCCACTTCCTCAAGGTCTATTCATTCACACTAGCGCAGAGTCGAAGCGACAAATAATTCACCACTATCTCCACTGTAGTACGAATTGACCCTAATCATTCATCAAACTGACCGACTTTTAGTATCTACTCGACGTTTTTTATTCGACAAATAGCCTCGGGACTTATTAGCAAGTAGTAATGTGAAACAAAAAGATACGTGTTTCGTTACTTCCCAATAAAATAGTTATTTGATCTCAATAAAGTGTTGGTTGTCAGGCCGTGCTCGACGCGGCGTGCAGTGCGCCGCTGCTGGCATTAACGGAGGCCGACGACGGCGCGAAGCTGACGCTGCTGGCGCGGGCCGACGCCGCGCTGCTGGAGCCGAGGCTGCTGCTGCTGCTCATGAGGGCCTGGAGACATCTCGACCCGCCCAACAGACAGGTATTTAAATGAAGCCTCTTGTTATACGTACTACGGAACTGATTAATACTTTATTATAAATAGCTCTTATATAGGAAATTTCCAAACAAAGCACAGAAATATCCCACAAATTTTATAAAGGTGAAAGTTTCTGAATATGTTTGTTACTTCTTCGCACTCAAATGGATGGGCCAATTTTTATATTTGGTATGTAGCTGATACATTGGATTAACACATAGGGTACTTTTTATCACGAAAAGTATTTGGTCAAAAATTTCATAGTCAATGGCTGTACGGTTTAAACCATACATGTTTTCTTTTTGTTTTGCTGATGCGGCGATTGCCCGCGCACGCGCCGCACTTGATAGCAATAAAATCATAAATTCTCGTAAATATCAGCGAGTGCGACCGTAACTGTACACTAATACACAACAGAGAAAGGAATTGCCAATATGTCTAATTTGTAACTGTTTACATAATATAACTTCAACTTTAACTTATGGTGATCTTTCCTTTCTGCACTTCACATCAAGCAACAGCAACTTAACTTCTAACGTAAAGGACAAAAACCCTTTACATTTGGTCCTTCGAGCTATCAAGAACTTGGTGCACTTTGTGTCTCTATTACGTTAGTGGCGAATCGGTCGGCTGGCCTCTCACAAGCGAGAATCACCAGTTCGATTGAGAAGGCGCACACACTGCGTATAGAGTGCAAGAGCACCGAGATCTACAACGAACTAACGCAATGCTCTACATCTGTCGCCGTTAGCTACGTGACAGATATTCTGAGTTATAACTTCTTACTATATCAAGCAACATGGACAAGCTGGAACTTCAACAAACCTGCTTCGAGAACATTAAGACCTTGTGTGTCAACTATCGCAAGGATTCTTCTTCTCGGAAAACTGAAGATTATCTCAAACTACGTCTAGCGTCACTCGAAGAGCAATGGAAGGACTTTGATAGGAGACATGCTCTTCTGATGCTGGAATTTGAAGATAAAACTATCAACTATTTCTCCGAAGATATCTACGGAAAAACTAAGGAGATGTACCTCGCAACTAGAACTGACATGAACAACCGTTTAAACGACTTGGGCAAGCAACAACGCATCAAGTTTAACTTAGCTGGAACTTCCGAGGATGACACTCCGGACGCTGAAGATAGCTCTTCGCACGTTCAGAACCTCCTCAACAAGCAAGAATGCAACTTCAATGCCTATGTCGAAAATTAACATAACATCTTTATCTGAAAAATGGGAACTGGAAGAAAACTTAGCCATTTTGAGATCCAAATGGGAGCCTATTGACAAACTACACTGGGAGATCGATTTCGGGCTAAAAGGTTCCAATAAATACTACAATGAAACCTTTTCGGAAATTGAAGAACAGTACGACGAACTGCGTAAAAAACTCAACTCCGAGATCTGGTCGAATGCGCATTATCAGCAATCTGCACCGAAAATGGAACTTCCGGAATTTTCCGGAAACTACAGCAAATGGATTTCCTTCAAAGATCTGTTCCTTGAGACTATCCACAACAATCCTACTATAAACAAGGCGCAGAAAATGAAACACCTCAAAACCAAACTCAAGGGCGAAGCTGAGAGTTTGATACAGCATCTATCAGTCAGCGCTGAAAACTACTCCTCCTGTTGGGAAATATTAACGCAACGTTACGACAACCATAGATTGCAATTCGTATCATTTTTCAACACCATGATTATGGATCTTCCTGTTGTTCAACATCCAGATGCTAACAACTTGAGAAAAATGCATGACACCATCAAGGAATGTATGAACGGGATAGCAAACATCGGTCTCGATATTTCAACTTGGGATCCGATGATTGTCCAATTAATGCTAACAAAATTGGATCCATCCACCTTAGACGCATACATGCATGAAATCAGAGATCACAGAGAACTTCAAAATTTATCTGATTTCTTATACTTCCTTGAGTCTAAGTTCATGGCATATGAAACTAAAGGATCAACTAGAAAGGAAAATATATCAACCGAAAAATCATCCCAGTGGAAATCATCTTCGAAACATAAATCGAAAAATTTTGTATTCAAAAAATCTTACAACTATCATACGGCTTATGGAAATTGCCCACATTGCAACGGAAATCACGTTTTAATGCAATGTGCTAAATTTATTGATATGGACATTGCACAACGAAATAACACTATTTCGAAATTAAAACTATGCAAAAACTGTCTATTTCGCCACAACGAAGAATGCAAATCGCAGAAAACGTGTAAGGAATGTAACTTGAAACACCACACGTTATTACACAATCCCAATTGGAAAAATAACAAACAACATTTAAATAAATCAAATTATATGGAACCACATCCTTCAGCATCCAGACACCAAACTTCTAATCACTTATCCAACTGTAACACGGAGATATTACTTACCACCATTCAACTGAAAATTAAAACTATAGATGGAAGTTATCTCACACTGCGAGCCCTTCTGGATCAAGGCTCACAAGTTAACTTAATAACGGAAAACGCTGCGCAACTACTACGTCTTCCCCGAAGCAAATTCTCAGCTACTGTCACCGGCATTGCATCGGTGTCCGAGGATTGCAAGGGTCAACTTAACTTGTCGTGCAAGTCGATACATTCAGACTTCACCTTTGAGACTCAAGCTCTCGTAATGAAGAAGCTCACCAGCAACTTACCAAGCTCAACGTTTGAAAAATCTATCTGGCCTCATTTGGAAAATCTTAAACTAGCGGATCCAGAATTCAACAAGTCACGCCCCGTCGACCTTCTATTGGGCGCAGATGTATATTCAGAAATAATCCTGGATGGGGTACTCAAGGGAAGTCAACAATCTCCTGTTGCACAACAGACTCATTTGGGCTGGATACTATGTGGAAAAATGAGAACATTTAACTGTCATGCAACGCTGATAAACTTGGATGAGCTAACGAAATTTTGGGAGTCCGAAGAAATTCAAAACTCGCAGGATATTTCAAAGGACGACCAGTGTGAACATTTTTACAAAAGTACAATACAAAGAGCCTCGGATGGAAAATACATTGCCATGATGCCACTTTGCTCCGATTACGAGAAAAAACTGGGAAAATCGAGATCCATTGCTGTTTCCCAATTTTTACAATTAGAAAATCGCCTTAATAAAAATAAAAAACTATCAACTATGTACCGGGAATTTATTAAGGAATATGCGGAACTTGGTCACATGAAGCCATCATCTCCAATATCAACTATCACTACGTGCTATTTACCGCATCACGGAGTTTTTAAAAGAAAATTCCACAACTAGCAAACTAAGAGTTGTGTTCAACGCATCTCAGAAAAATAGCAACGGCCATAGTCTCAACAGTCTTCTTGAGAAAGGTCCTAAACTTCAAAAGGACATTCAAGCGCTTATATTGAAATGGAGAACATATAAATACGCCTTTACTGCGGACATCGAAAAGATGTACCGATGTATATGGATCGCAGCAGAACAACAACACTTGCAAAAAATTATCTGGAGGGATACACCAAGCGAACCTCTCAGAGAATACCAACTTTGCACTCTTACGTATGGCCTAAAATGCGCACCATGGATTGCCATGAGAACTTTAACGCAACTAGCGGATGACGACGGTCACAAATTCCCTAATGCGGCAAATGCATTAAGGAACTCATTTTACGTTGATGACCTCATCAGCGGCCACAACTCTTACGAGGACGCCAAAGAACTTCAACAGTCGTTGATCGCACTACTAAAGGGTGGCGGAATGAACCTTCGCAAGTGGTCCAGCAATCATCTTCCATTACTAGAAAATTTACCGGAAGATCAAATATCATCTAATAATAACTACAACTTCAAAACTGATGAGCCGGAAAAAACTCTAGGACTACGTTGGAATCCTACGAGCGATACATTTAATTTCAACTGGCCTATGACAGAAAACTCGAAACGCATAACAAAACGATCCTTACTCTCCGAAATATCAAAATTATATGATCCCTTGGGATGGCTGTCTCCCGTAACAGTCAAAGCTAAACTGTTATTCCAGAAACTTTGGATATCGAAAATCGACTGGGATGACAACGTACCCAAGGACATTGAGGGAGAATGGATAAGGCTCAAAGGAGAACTGCCGCTAATCAAAACCATAAACATAAATAGATGGATCGGCGAGACCAAACAAGGCGTCGAACTACTTGGTTTTTGCGACGCAAGCGAAAAAGCATACGCTTGCGTTGTGTACAGCCGCACCATGGATGAACACGGATCGCAAAACATCTCACTATTGGCTTCACGCACCCGGGTAGCTCCCGTGACACAGAAAACTTCATTGCCAAGGCTTGAACTCTGTGGCGCTCAGCTATTGGCCGAACTTGTAGAAAAGATAAAGGAGGCGGTATCCGAGCTCAACATATCAATAACTGCCTGGTGTGACTCGCAAGTTGTATTGGCATGGATTAAATCCGAAACATCCAACAGGGAGGTGTACGTAACAAACAGAGTCGCAAAAATCAAACACATCATTCCTGCTACGAACTGGCATTATGTCAAGTCGGAACAAAACGCCGCTGATTGTGCCTCGAGAGGCATGTTACCAAGTAAACTTATGAGTCACGACTTATGGTGGCACGGACCTGAATTTTTGAAAGAACGGGAAACTGAAGACAACCAGAACCAACCCTGTGATATTCAAATTAACTCCGGCCCCGTAACTCATCACATCCAGCAAACAGCCTCGCCAGTCAATGAAGAACGCTTCATTAATACCTTATTAAATAAATATAGTTCCTTGACTCGAGTGATACGAACTATAGCTTGGATACTACGCTATATTTCTATATTACGCAACAAACAGAAATCCGAACCGGAATACCTAACTACGAATGAATTAAATAAAGCTAACATGCTTATTATTAATCACATTCAACAAACGGAATTCTCGGAAGAATATAAACAATTAATTAACAATAAAACTTTATCAAAGAAGAGTACAATCTTGAAACTGAACCCTCAAATGGATACCAACAAGCTGATACGTGTCGGCGGACGTCTCAAGAAGGGGTGGGGAGTTGGGATACCTCCACGCGGTCCACCCTGGTAACGTCGGCGAGTAATTCCTTAGTTTCTGGACCCAACTCTGGAATTACTTGCCGACGGCCAAATTCCCGACGCGGTGGGTCTGCTCCCCGTGCTCCTACCTTGGATGGAGTACGTGGGATGCGGACAAATCCGCTCCCCCTTGCATCCGTACTGGTGCTGGGGGTGGAGCGACTGAGGAGACAACCTCGTTAAAAAACAAGAGGTGGAGCCGGCCGCGCTTGGCTCGGCCGGCTGTATGATGAGCGGTGGTGGACTCGTTCGCTCGCTGATCCTCCCCAAAAGCGTCTTCGCCCCGACTGGTGTCCGGGCCTACTCCACCCGTTGATACCGGGGGCGACCTCCGTATGGTGGAACGCGGAGGCCCTGCAGACACTGGGTCTCGCCAACCCAGACACTGCGGGGGGCGTTAAGGGTTGGGTCACATGGGCGAATGAGACCACCCTGGAAGAGGGAGTGCGCGGTGGCGCAAAGTGTCACAGAGTCCACTAAGTACGTAGTGGACGCTGTGGCATTTGGAGTGGCGCAGGAGGCGCGGTGGAGGAAGAAAACCTCGTTAAAAAATTGAAGAAGAGGGGCCGGCGGCTCGCAGAGCCCGGCCAGCGGTCGCACGTTGTTGCGACCGCAGAGATGGAGGGGACCCTTACCCAGCCGAGACGGCGAGCCGGGGAAGGCCCGTCGTCTTGAGGGGGCAATGGTCCTCGGTGTCGGCAGTGCACCTGGATGCGGTGTGCTGCTGACGGGGCGTTCCGGGGAGAGCGGGTCCGGCCAGTTTAACTTTGGCCGGACGGCCCTGGCGGGGTCGCGGATGTATCACAGTACCCGTGGCCCCGTCACTTAGGGGGCGAGTGGCATCCCGTCAGTTTTTTAGTGGTAAGTCCCACAGTCCCCACCGCATATTCCCCGGGCGGTGGGGCTGCTGCAAAGCATTTTTCTGACGATAATATAAAAAAAAAAAAAAAAAAAAAAAAAAAAAAAAAAACGTCTCAAGAACTCCAACTTGCCTACGAACATGAAAAATCCCATCATAATACCATACTCTGGTCGATATACTCAACTATTAATAGAACATGCACACTTAAGCACTTTGCATGGAGGAGCTCAGCTGACGTTGACATACCTCAGGCAACGATACTGGATAGTCAGCGGAAATAGAGCTGTTAAAGCCCAGCTACAAAAGTGTGTGCGTTGTCACCGCTTTAATCAGACCAACAACACGCAGTTGATGGGCGACCTTCCAACTCCAAGAGTTACTCCGAGTCGACCATTTACACACACCGGAGTGGATTTCTCTGAATACGTGGATGTAAAACTTAACAAAGGCAGAGGCGTCAAAACATCAAAGGGTTACATTGCGATATTCGTATGTATGAGTAAAATAAAATAAAATAAAATAAAATCATTTATTTTGCAAGTAGATTTACAAGAAATACTTTTACACGTCAATTTTTTTTTTTTTTTTACCCTACTAGCACTTCAGACGTGAATGGCCTGTTGAGAAGAAGTGCCGCAAGAAACTCAACTATAGCCTTTTTTTAAAAGCCATTTTAACATTTTTTTTATCATTATTAATACATTTTAAAAAAATATTTAATAAGAAAAGAAAAATTATAGTGACCACAAATTTTTATCTTTAAAATAGTCTTCCACTTTATAATAACCCTTTTTCATTAAGCAACTTTTAATCGTGGATTTAAATTTATGTAGAGGCAAATCTATAACACTTTGTGGCAGTCTATTGAACATTTTTATGCTTATACCTATGAAACAATTACCAGTCTTATGAAGTCTGAGGCTTGGTACGGCAAGCTTATGCTTATTTCTGGTGTTTAGGCTATGACAGTCTGAATTTTTAAGAAAAGCACCATAGTTTTTGCGTACATACATAATACAATCAAAAATGTATTGGGACGCCACGGTTAGGATGTTAATCTCCTTAAATAATTCCTTAAGCGAGTCGCGTGGTCTAAGGTTGTATATGGAACGAATGGCCCTTTTTTGAAGTACAAAGATAGTCTGAATGTCGGCAGCGGAGCCCCACAACAGTAGACCATACGACATTACGCTATGGAAATAGCTGAAATACACTAATCTTGCCGTTCCAACATCAGTAAGCTGCCTAATTTTCCTAACTGCATACGCTGCTGAACTAAGTCTTCCTGCCAGGGCCGTAATATGTGGGCCCCATTGCAGTTTTGAATCCACGGTAATCCCAAGAAAAGTAGTAGAACTAATTAGATCTATGGATTCGTCATTCACACTAATGCTACTATTGACCGGTCTTACGTTAGGCATGCTAAATTTAATACATTTGGTCTTTTTTGAATTCAATAAAAGGTTATTGGTAGTGAACCAGTGAAGGACCCGAGAAAGAGTATTGTTTACATCGTCAGATACGTTTTTATGCCTGTCAGCATTGAAAATCAAAGAAGTGTCATCAGCAAACAATACTATTTCACATAGGTCCCTAGCAAAGTAAGGCAGATCATTTATATATATCAGAAACAACAATGGGCCCAATATAGAACCCTGGGGCACTCCCATATGAAGAGGTGCACCGGAAGAATTAGTTCCATTTATGTTTACTGTTTGTATTCGACCCGTAAGATATGACTGTATAAGGCGTAACGAATTAGTTGAGGCACCATAATGTTTTAGCTTTAATAATAGAATCTGATGATCGACACAATCAAATGCTTTTGATAGATCACAAAATACACCTATTGCATCTTGTTTATTCTCCCAGGCATCAAATATATGTTTAATAAGTGCAACCCCTGCATCAGTAGTATTTTTATTTTTTGTAAAACCGAATTGTTTTTCGTGTAATAATTTATTATCGTTAAAATGTAAAAGCACCTGATGAAATATAATTTTTTCAAAAATTTTACTAAGTGCAGGTAGAATAGATATTGGACGGAAGTTAGATGGATCACTCTTATCACCTGCTTTAAATAACGGAATTATTTTACTATATTTCATCAAATCAGGGAACTGGCCGTCATCAATACATTTATTGAATATAAAAGCTATCTCAGGTGAAATCGAATCTATAATTGTTTTTAGAACGTCAGTCGAAATTCCCCACAAATCTTTAGTTTTCTTTATATTAAGAGTTTTAAAGGTTTTTATAATATCAAGCGGAGTTACATATTTAAAGTTAAAATCAGTTTTACATACCTCAACACTTGACTCGAGTAATGATTTAGCGAGATGAGTGCTAGACTTTAAGTCTTTTGTTGTTGTAACAGCTATATTTGAAAAGAAAGCTTCAAAGACGTTAGCCACATCTTTATTTGATTTAGCAATAGTATTATTTATTTTTAAACAAAATTCTTTATCTTGTGGTTTAACTTTGCAAGTCTCTTTATTAATGATGTTCCAAGTTGCTTTTATTTTACTATTAGAGTTAATAATTTTATTGCGCAAGTAAATAGCTTTAGCGGAGTTGCAGACTTTCTTAAACAATTTTGAATAATTCTTAACATAATCAAGTAATTTCGGATCATTAGTATTTGATTTTAGATCATATAATTCATAAAGTTTGTTCCTGCTTTTAAAGATACCGGGAGTAGCCCAGTCACTAAATTTACATTTAAATGGATCTATTACTACAGTTTTTTCAGTAAAAATCGAGTCATGTTCCCACTTAATTAATTCAAAAAGATTTTTATATAAAAAGTCTACATTTGTATTATCATCAATTGACAAATTAGAAATTTTATGATTAATATTAGATTTGAATTTTTTTATACGAGTTTGAGTAACCGGCCTACACTTAATAATTAACTTTTTTTTAACATAATGGTGCTCAAAGCCCGCCAGCTGCCCGGTGTGGTCTGATTGTAAACAATTTAATATTGATTTATTTAAACAGTTAACATTTTCACAAAATATGTTATCTAAACAAGTAGCAGTGCTGGCTGTGATTCTGGTTGGTTCACAAAAAAGAGGCACTAAATTAAAAGACTTAAACAAATTTAGAAATCTAGCAGTGTTTTGACTTTCAACCAATATATTTATATTAAAATCACCGCAAACAACTATTTTCTTTTTTGAATTACAAAGTTTTTTTAATACCTCTTCCATAGTACTTTCAAATACTACATAGTCAGATGATGGAGGTCTATACGCACACACGATTATAAAATGCTCTAACTCTGTACAGGCTAATTCTATGGTTCGTTCAATAGATAGTGCTATTATATCTTTACGCTCCTTTGATTTAAATTTATTATGTACAAGTATGAGTGATCCACCATGAATAGCTGACTTTCTTGTGAACAAACTAACTACACTAAAATTATCTATAGATAATAAACATTCATGTTGTCTTATCCAATGTTCAGTTAAACATAAGACATGTATGTCCAAAGAATCTAAAAATAAACCTACTTCTAGCTCTTTACCAGACAAACCTTGAATATTTTGATGAAATAAATTTAAATAACTAGAAAGCTTAGTAGGTTTATTCTTCGTCATAGAATGGCGAGAGATGTCCTCTCTTGTCTCTAAATCTAATTTAAATTATTTGGACAATAATCCAAAACGTTAACCTGTTCAACAGAAGCAGGTTCCGTACCCAAGTTCTTGGGTGAGTAAAAAATAGAATAAATATAAGATAGCGATAAAGCTATCTGACGTTTAAAATAATTTGATAAATAATATTTATCTTTCGTTAAAAGCAAATTACATTTAAATAATTTATTTATGTCAATTAAATTAAAAAAATTACTATTTGTGAAAGTCACAGTATCCAGTGTGAGATTTAATTTATATCTAAAATCATTTTCTGCTTGTGGCACATTTTTTAAATAGGGAAGTGTAAACAAAGTTATATTTTTAACATTGAAAGTGCATTGTGAGTACTAAAGCCGTGCATATTGAACTTGTTTCCGACCTCAGCACAGAAACCTTCATAGCAGCTTTTCAACGATTATGTGCGAGACGCGGCACCCCTCAACATATGTACTCAGACTGTGGAACTAACTTCGTGGGAGCAGCAAAGGTGCTTCGACAGGAATTCGACGAATTCAAGAAAATTATAAACACAGATTTTTTTAACGAACTTACCAAATTGGAAGTCCAATGGCACTTTAACGCTCCCGCATGGCCCAGCGCCGGAGGCTTATGGGAAGCCGCAGTGAAGTCAATGAAGCGTCATTTGCGACGAGTACTGGGCGACCAGAAGCTAACTTATGAGGAGTTTACCACACTTCTTACAAAAATCGAAGCATGCCTGAACTCGAGGCCACTGTGCCCATTGACCGAAGACCCGGAGGAGTTTTATAACTGTTTGACTCCCGGACACTTTCTCACCGGCAGCTCGATACTGGCCCTGCCACTCTCTAACTACACTGACGAAAACATCGATTTACGTCGCCGGTGGCAGATGGTTGAGCAAATGTTCCAACAGTATTGGAAAACCTGGTCTATTGACTATCTATCTCAGCTACAAACACGGAGCAAATGGAACCGGCCTACAAAAAACATCCAGATTGATGACATAGTGCTGGTTAAGGACAATAACTTGCCGCCAGGAAAATGGGCCATGGGACGTGTACTGCAAACACATCCTGGATCAGACGGATACGTTCGTGTGACTACCATCAAAACTGAAAATGGAATCATCACACGACCTATCGTCAAATTGTCTCCTCTTCCTTTAACATCTGAAATTGAATCTGCTCCGGAAACTCAACAAAAGCCAGAAAAGAATTCAGAACAGAAAAAACATCGCAAAGGAACTAAACTTATGTCGAACCTAATAATAACAATGCTGACTATGTTTACATTGTTATCGCCATCATATGGTTCCCCTGGCGCCAAGTCGTCTGGAGCTCAGGTTACGGCCTTAGAACACAGCCGACCGATTTATTATGACACTATGGGCAAACTGCATACGGTGCATAATGAATGGACGCTTATTATGTACTATAATTTATCAACTTATTGGGAAGGAACTCGACGTATTAACGACTATTTCACTAATTTAAAATATTTGTGTCATAATACGAAGTTACAACAATGCACCACAACAATAGATCAACTAAGTCACGAAATGGATCTTTTACAACATTACAACGAAATTCTAATAAACCCGCATAAACATCTAACTGCCAGCCGCAAGAAACGAGGATTAGTTGACGGAGTGGGGTACGTCGCTAATAGCTTATTTGGTATCCTAGATCAACGCTTTGCTGCCAAATACGAAGAAGATATTGAAGCTCTTCGAAACAACGATAATTACCTATTGGAACTTATCAAAAACCAAACAACAATTGTGGAACTGGAAAACAAGATTTTAAAGAAAAGCGAAGAAAACATACAGCGTCAGTTTATTATTATCGACCAATTCGTGAATCAAACTAATCAGAATATGGATGCACTAGAAACGGAATTACAAATCCTTTCAGCTACCACTTACATCAACTCAGCTTCACTGACCTTGTATCTTCTAATAAACAGTCTGAAAACGTTTCAAAAGATGCTTTTCGACACTCTCACCAACGTCTATCAAGGACATGTCGACGTACAGTTAATAACACCAGTGCATCTCATTCAGCGACTAAATGAAATATCTGGAAGCATACCGAAAACGTTATCACTACCAGCAGAAAACTATAAAGAAGAAATCCAGGATATCTACAAGCAGATTTATGTGAAAGCACGAGTTACTGAGAACTACTTTATTTTCGAAATGAACATCCCTCTTATATCGAACGACGACTTCACTCTGTACAAACCAACTCCGTTACCGTTAAAAGGAGACTCTGAAACTGCCTATGTACGAGTATCTTCACAGTTCATAGCTGTTAACTTCGAGAAGAACATCTACATGTTGATGAGTAATGAAGATTTTAAACATTGCGCACTACAGAAATCGAACAAGTTTACCTGCAAATTGAACCCGCCTGTATTCGATTTACACAACCACAAGGCACCTTGCGAAGCAAAACTGTTGTCGCATCAAAACTCCGAACCTTGCGACGTAGAGCGCCGGGCGTGCAACGACTCGTGGATTGAATTACATTCACCGAACAGCTGGTTGATCATATGTTGTAATACGTGCCCAGTACGTGTTATATGTGGTAATGACGTTACCTCTCATACCATGACGTCGTCCGGGATAATCACCATGCCACAAGGATGCATGGTGCAATCTAAGGAACTCACGATCCATTCTCACCGTCGCTACGACAGTCGCATGAAGATGGATTATGACCTTTCTGTTCCAACTTTTAACACTTCTATCAACAAAATAGTCAACATGACAACTTATTCGGATGTCCCTCGATTACTTCCGTCGATGAACTCCGACTTTAAGAAAATTGAAGAGGACATCGCCTATCAAAAGGAACAAGAAGCTCGGTTACCAACTATATCTCATCATGACATACATCAATACGCCATTTGCTACACTCTATTGATAGGAGTCATCCTAACTGTGCTGGTGCTAGTTGGGAGGAAGCGCTGTCACTGCTTTACAAGAAACCGAACACGCGCACCAGCCCGTCGACATTCAAAAGATATCGAACTTCAAGTAATACGGCGACCGGACGAGCCCAAGCAGCACAGCAGCAACTTTGAGGTCCCACCGGAGACGTCACACCGTCACGACAGTGGAATCAAGAACCTTGCATTTAATTTTGATTAATTTAAACATTATTTACTGTTTTCTTGCTTTGTTATGACATTTCCTTATCTCTTTGTGTTTAACTTTTAAATCTCTTCTCTGGGGTTTCCAAAATGTACGGTTTAAACCATACATGTTTTCTTTTTGTTTTGCTGATGCGGCGATTGCCCGCGCACGCGCCGCACTTGATAGCAATAAAATCATAAATTCTCGTAAATATCAGCGAGTGCGACCGTAACTGTACACTAATACACAACAGAGAAAGGAATTGCCAATATGTCTAATTTGTAACTGTTTACATAATATAACTTCAACTTTAACTTATGGTGATCTTTCCTTTCTGCACTTCACATCAAGCAACAGCAACTTAACTTCTAACGTAAAGGACAAAAACCCTTTACAATGGCTCTTAATAAAGTAGATGGCGCCGCTGTGCATAAAATTAAACGCTCCACGGGCAGCAGCTAATAATAAATAATTATTTCATGCCATCTTAAAAGAGCAAGTGCAAAGTTTCTTGCCTATTTTTCTTAACACAAAATCGCTTGTATTAGGAAATAGTAATTTCTAAGTACCCATGTTCCAGGAAGTGACGTGGGAGGTGGAAGGCAGCGGCGTGCAGGAGCGCGGCTCCCTGTGGACGCTGGCGCTGCGCTGCTGCTGCGCGCTGCTGAGCGACGCGCAGCCGAGGCGCCGCTTCAACCTGCGGCAGGCGGACAGCGTGCAGCTGCTCGGCGAGCTACTGCTCGCCTGCAAGGTGTGCGCCGCTCGATATTTCTTATAGCCTGCAACTGCGTTCGCGTGCGCTGACATGAGCGTGCTTGTGTCCCAGGAGCGGTACTTAAGCGCGGACGGCGCGGCGCTGGAAGAGGCGGCCAGCGCGGCGCTTGTAAGCGCGGCGCGCGCGCTGCTACAAGCGCCGTCGCCGCACGCGCTGCACGCGCTGGCCGCCTTCCTGCTGCTCATGCACCAGGCCCAGGACACCTTCGTCACGCACTCCAGGGCCAACTACTACTTCCTGCTCGCGACGGAGACGCCGGACAAGGTGTTTCCCAAATAACTAAGTAACTGACATTGAAAACAAAATAAATGATTTCATTTGAAATTGTATGTGACCAGAGAAAGTGCCCGTGAAGTCCTAATCTCTAAATAAATTATTTTATTCATTCATTTCATTTCATTCAAAGGCCCAGGGCGCCTTCACTACCCGAAGGTCGAGACGCAGCCGAAGAAAAGCATCGGTGACGTCGTCCGAACCTGTGACGTCATCGAGCCGTACGAGCACGTCGAGCATCTCGAGCAACGCTGATGACGTCACACGCGATGATAATCGTACTGATGCTACGAAACAGATGAAGGGACTCATTAATATGCAGATCAAAGAGGGCAGGTGCGTTTCAAATAAAGAGCTGTATCAATGAACAAAGATATCAACCAAGGTTTATAATTTTTTTTGTCACTTTCGCACTTCGTTTTTCTCCTCGAGAATGACAGTTAAATTACAAAGCAAAAAAATTTATGAAGGTCAACGATTTTTTTACTATGGTGTTTGCTCGACACTTTGGTCTATAAAGTTGTTCGCTTTTCTCATTCTGTCAGAGAACTTAACCATGCATATTGTTGCAGAAAACACGTCTCATCAACGTCAGAGAATTCGGACACCGTCGGTGAGTAACACACTGATGTGTTTAAAAACGATTTTATTATTATTTTAAGTTTTCACATTTAAATTCTATGATTGTGTTAACAGTCAGGGCAGACGAGGGTGCAGTGGGCGAGAATAAAGAGACTGATGTTGAGAAAACAGGACAGGAGATAAGAGAAGATGCGAGAGAAGAAGATGTAGAAACAGCAGCAGAAGATAAGAAATCAGAAGATATAGCAGACTTAGGTGTGACCGAGCAACTTAGTCTAGAGGGAGAAAAACCTAGTGATGAAGTCAAAGAGCAAATTGCAGTTAGTAAAGAGCAAATAGACGAGGGAGCAAAAGAGCAAACAGATAAAGACTTAACTGATTACATTGTTGTAGATGTAGATGAGATTAAGGATACCAAAGATGATACGTATACTAGCGGGATATACCACCAGGTAAGCAAATGTCTTTGTCAATGTCATTATTTAATTCAACACTGACAGTGATGCCATTTGAAGAGTTGCGTTTGCAGGAGGCGGTGCGCGCTGGCGCCTCGCCCGAGTGGGCGGCGTGCGCGGGGCTGCTGCTGCTGCTGCGCGACGCCGTGCGCAGCATGCCCTTGGGCAGCGAGCCGCAGTGGGCGGGCGGGGCGCTGGCGCCGGCCGCGCTGGTGGTGCTGGCGCAGCACCGCGCTAAGCCGGTGAGGGCCGCGGCGGTGCGGGCGCTGGCCGCCGTCTTGGCGAGGCAGCCCGACCATAAGTACCAGCACTGCTACCTGCACCTCGCCAACCAGGTGAGGCCGCCTTACGCCCGCATGTAGACCCGTAGCCAAGAAATAGATTTTCTTAAGTGCGGTGCCCTTCGCAGCTGTCGCTGTACGACGTCTCCTGGGAGCTGGCGTCCGCGTGCGCGACGCTGCTCACGCTCTGCGACGCGCCGCTCGAGGACCAGCTCGATGTGATTACCTTTTCCTTTCGCCATTTCTTTTACCACTAGCCACTCGAAATAATGGTAGTTTACAAATCCATATTATTTGTACAGCCAAGGTCAAAGATATATAGACACCACAAGTTGCCATAAAATGTAACCTTCTAAATTACTATAGGATATATAAACATGCAAAATCACAAAAATATTTATCCAACAATTTGAACATTACTTGGTAAACAGACAAGTGCAATAATACGTATCCATTAGTTACTTCATTAACTTAGAGACGACTACATAATCATAAATAAGTAATACACCACATGAAAAAAATGTAAACTGTCAAAAGTGCCGAACTCCATCATCCTGATTTATAATGTAACCTGCCAGCCACAAGTTCTAAACAGTCATAATTACAATGTAACTACAAAGCTTTCTATTTCAAAGCCGTGAAATATTATTATTTTTGAATTGTTTTAAGGGGTTCACACACAGCAGCTATAATGTATATTAATATACATAACATCCCGGGATGTATAGCTTTACATTATATTAATGTATCACACACACAACAAGTAAGGTAATGTATATTTCCCTTCATTCCAATGGCATACGTCCCGCTTGACAGACTTTTCAGCTGCTAAAGTGTTATACTGGGTGTTCTTATTTTTAATGTTATAATAAGTACCAGTGGCGAAGGGTGAAATTTTACTCAGGGGAAGCCGGAGCAAAAAAAAAATATATACAGTGTTATCTTACCACAGGGATGGAGAATTCCGAATACCATATTATTATTACCATTACCATACTTAAAAGCACTGATAGGTATAATATGGAAAACCAAAACAGTGTTTTAAGTTTACAACTACCTACCTGTGAGCCACGAATACTTTTCGTACAAATTACAATGAAAATGTTTAGTAAAGCCATCTTTCCGTTTATAATCTTCATAGAAGGAAAAGCACGGGCGCGCTGTATAATATGTTTTTATTTTCAAAACAGTATGTTTGAAAATTATTAACTAATAAAAAGTCTGTGAGACAACAACCCACGTCTAAAATTGCAGCCATTACGAATGTAAACAAAACAGACTAAACCAAAATAAACAATTAACTACTTACAACTGAAACCGATAAATTCTATAACTATAACACAATTCACACCGAGCCCTGTCCAACATTTAACCACAAAGTCACTCTAATCTATTCAAATTTACTAAATTAACAACAAACAAGTAAAAAAAACTAACAACAGTACGAGCGAAAGCACAGGCGAAAGTGAATTGAAAAAATGTCATAATTTTGACAATTACAACGCGACAAAATTATAGTTGTTTTATTATTCAAGCACTAAACACATAATTAACTATATTTTTTACTTCTCAGGTTAATACCTTTGTTTATCTTTGTCGCACTAACGTAATCTGATACATGCCATCCTTGTCGTAACTCGGCGACTACCGGCTTAATATGTTCATATGATCGGCGTGAGAAAGAGACCGCGCTAGGAACAAAATGTACGCGTAAGAAAGAGACAGCCGCTCCTAAAACGTATGCAGCTACAACTCGGGAATTACCGGCTTTCGACGCACAGGCTAAGCGACGAATAAATAGCAATATCACAATATTGCTATTTATTATTGTATAGGCGTTTGGGTATCATTATTATGTATGAAGCGAAATCATGTTATTAGCAGAGTCGATGCTGTTAGATAATTCACTATTTTTAAAAGGGAAGCCGACAGGAATCGTGTTATTAGGACCCCTCGCCACTGATAAGTACTATGGACCCGTCGAGTTACTTGCTATTAGATTCACTAGACAGTTCATCAGAAGATGATTCGGATTGTGATTGAAATGCGTGCATTGCCACATGTGCCAAAAACAAAACGAAAATACACCGATGGTGCGCTCTACGGTATTGTGAGCTTAAAACAATAAGGTTGGGAGTGCTAAGCACACTATTATCTATAATAGTTTTCGATACTTGAAGCTTCACTTAAAAAGTTACTATTTAGCTATTGGTAAAATCTCCGATATTGGCCAATAATTAGCTGTAGTGTCGAGGGTACCGACCATGCAGTATCGACTATGTATGTATCGATGTTGTCTAGTTAGATTTCATTTAGTTCATTAATGACCACGCAATTTGCAGTAACTGAAGAGTACGAAATGTCAAATTGTCAATACAAATCGCTGAGTATTGGTGTCAAGAGTAGCCTAGTGACGGACGGACGATTGGTTTAATTACAGAATTTTTTGAACATCCTGTACGAAGAGAGATGTATAGTAATATACGGAAATGTACTGAGATGTGTTAACATGTATCGAAATGTAAAGGTATATTTTCGTATAGCTCTGTATATTAAGATACGAAGATGTAAAAATATACATTATAGCTGTTGTGTGTGGTCTGACGATTTCTATAGAAAGATGTATCGAGATGTATCGTGCTATAATATACATCTTTACATTACCTGCGCTGTGTGTAACCTGCTTTATATTCTATTTGAACAGTTTCAGTAGTTTGTCAATCCAAGGAAGATAGAACAGTCATGTATCGAATAAGTGAGCATTTAAAACATAAAATTGTTACTTTATGTGAGGATGGAGTATCTGTTTCAGATATTGCCGATGAACTGGATTAATATCCATTCTTTAATGGGGTTAATACCAAATTTGTGGGGTCTAATGGTACAAAACTGTTGTCTAATGGTACATCAGTAGGGAGAACGACTCAAAATAAAAAAAATCACGTCCATGAAATTTGTTTGGAATTCATTTATAGGCACGGAAATATAGTTTACGCATGGTAAACTCAATGCAGCAGGACCGGCTAGAAGCTGTTATTGCAGCCGAAGGCGGACACACTCGATATTGATTAAGCTTAGACACTGGAGTTGTGTTAGTGATGGTAATGATAAGTAACATAATTTTGAATAAAAGGATACGATTTTTTGTTTTTTAATTAAACAAACTTAGTTATTAAACCTTTAGCTTTGTGTACCCGCATTTTAATGTATCCTATAATGAATACATCAATTTGTGTTTTTGATTGCATACATATATATTAAAGCTCATGGTTTACATAATTATGTTTCTAATATTGTGTACATTTTACTTACATTTAAAAGAATACAATTTTATGGGTCTTTATATTAGTACTTAAGTACTGTCATATTACTTGTATCTATATCTTTGACCGTGACTGTACACTTCGACAAGGGAGAGTGCCTGTTAGAGTCTAGTCCCTGATTAAATGATTTTATCTTGTATCTTTTTGTCATTCTGTCTCTTTTATTCTTCCTGAGTTAGACAGTGATAAAATGAATTATGGAATGTTTAAGGAGGAAGTGTGGGCACGCTGGTCGCCGGAGTGGTGCGTGCGGGCGCCGCCGCTGCTGGCGCTGCTGCCCTCGGCGCTGGCCGAGCCTGCGCTGGCGCACAACCTCATGCTGGTGCTCAGGAAGGTCGTCGACAAGGTGATAGCTCCCAAACGCCATTCTGACTTTTTTTTTGGTGAATTTATACAATTCATATCTGTAAATCGTTACAGTTTTCATTATAGCTATATTTGTCCTGATACTTTGGAAACATAATATTTTAGGATATTTATGACTTTTTTCATCGTAAAAAATCTTTGGTAATAAAAATACATAAATGGCCAGACAGTTAATATTCGCAATAAAAAAATATTATCTTAATTTGTTTTTTTTTTTATATGAATGAAAGTAAAAGTGATTATGTTATGATCAGTGTGGACTGAAGGCGTTGGGCGAGATCTGCGTGTCGGAGGCGCTGGTGCGGACGGTGCGCGCGCTGGGCCAGCTTAGGCGCCGCGCAGCGGAGCAGGACGGGCTCGCGCTGCTCGCGGACGACTTGCACGCGCTGCTCGCCGCGCTCGCCGTCAAGGCGCTGGCCGGCGCGCACAATGCTCAGGTCGGTATATTTGTAATTAGACGGCTTATTTGTACTAAGAAGGACTAAAACAATACCTAAGAACTGATATGACAAGTGATAAGTTTCAGTTAGACTGTTTGTCGGATTGGCGGATGTATTGGTGAAAAAAACAGATATAATACTGTCAATTTATTGTTAATAGAAGAATATTATTTATTTTATAAACGCATATTTGTGTACATCAAGCCGAGTCCATAGCGCGTGTTTTGCCCTACACAATCAACAAAATCGTCTACACAAAACTTTGTTTCAATACCCATTTTTGTGCACATCAACAATGTTAATGTTTTTATTTTCTACACGTACACAAAACACCCCCGCGCGGGTCGAGGGGCAGGTACTGTCATATCATCCGCCATTTTTGTCGTGATTTTGACAACTCGCCTCGCTACACAATCCCTATGGACAGCGTGTGTAGAGAAACATGTTTCAAAAACAAAGTTTTGTGTATGTTTTGTTGAATGTTTTCAAAAAACTTTCGCTGGAGACGCGGCTTCATTTCAACAATCACAATTATTTTTACACTGTCGGGATCGGGAGTATAGCAGCATCGTGCCAAGAACACTACTAAGCCATCAAGTTATCAATATTTAAAAGAAGTCCTATTCCAGACAATAATAGACCTTCACCTCATGCTGACGCACATCGAAGTGGTGGAAGACGACGCCCCCGACAGTGCAGGCCTGAGCGTGCGAGCGGCGGCGCGGGAGGCGCAGCTCGCGCTGTTCGCGGCGCAGCTCGACGCGCTCGACGAGCGCTTGCACGCCACGTACAGCGCGCACACCAAGTACGCCAACTACTTCACCACCGGTGCGTACGGTAAAGGGGAGCCTCCAGACTAAAGACATGTTTTGTTTAATTTTTGATTATTTCAATGTTGTTTTCAGTTCAACTATCATTCTTATTTTTTTGGAAATTCCCAGTAGTTCAGTTGGAAGAACACTCGGCCGCATTTCCAGTCTTTCCAGAGTTGACGTTTGTGTAAATTTTTTCTTTCAAAAATGATTTGTGTATTCCGAAGTGTTAATTATTGGTTTGGTTCGAACTGTTTGATTGGTCTTAATAATATCGTTGTTTCTTCTTTAGTGCTGTCGTCGGCGGTGTCCCTGGGCGCGGAGGGCGCGTCGCGAGCCGAGCGCGGCGAGCTGTGCGCGCGGCACGCGGCCACCGCGGCTCGCGCCGTTCGCTTCCTGCTCTCGCTGCCGCCGCACCTCGCGCCCAGCTCGGGGCACGCCGCGCTCAGGGACCGCTTGCTGGCCACGCTGCTCGGCGCGGTGGGCGGCAACAGCGGGGCGCGGCGCTGGTGGGCGGGCGGCGCGGCCGAGTGGCTGGCGCCGCTGCAGGAGCTGGTGTGGTGGTCGCTGGCGCCGAGCCAGGCCGCGAGGCCGCTGCAGCCCGCCTTGCTCCGCGCGCTGTACGCCGCGCCGCCGCACACGATGCAGCTGCTGGCGCCGTCGGACCCCGCCAGCGCGCGCAAGCTGGCCGTGTACCTGCTGACGACGCTGAAGCACGTGCACCTGGCGGCGGCGACGGGCGCCGGCGAGGGCGTGGAGCCGCCGCTGACGGACTGGGCGCGCGCCTGGGCGCTGGGGCTGCAGGCGGGGCTGCCCGAGCGGCTGCCCTCCGAGCTGCTGCTGCCCGAAGCGCACGCGCTGCTGCGCAAGGACCTCGAGCGCTGGGCGAGGCTCGGCCAGGCGCAGCAACAGAGCAAGGCGGCTTTCGCCAGGGAGGCGCTGGCCAGCAAGCTGACCGAGTCGGCGATGAGCGTGACGCGCGGCGTGGTGGAGCGCCAGAACGAGCAGCGCAAGGCCTTCCTCGAGCAGCTGCGGGACTCGCACGCGAGACGCGCGAGAGCCGCGCGCGCCTGGCGCCGGCTCGTGCGAGACCTCACCCACGAGCAGGGTAAGATAAATGCACTTTTTATTTGATAGTTAATCTCTAAAGAAGTAGACCAGTCGAGTCCGGGCATTCATTGCGATCGGTCACTGTCTTGTTCATTCCGTATAAACGTCACCTAAACTGTCAAGTCAAACACAGTGCCGCGCGATTATAACCCGTCCGTAATCATTAAATTAGGCTCACAATTTGCTACTGTTACGATAAAATGTTTTGTGCTAAGTGTAAGGATACCGTTACCGATTTTATAAAGTGCCCCCAATGCAGTGGTCGATTTCACCATGGATGTGTAGGAATCTCGGAAAATACCTACAAGAAGATGGGTACAGAGAAAAAAGCATTATGGCGCTGCCCGGCCTGCCGTTCTGCCGGTGATAACAGCTCGGCCGCGGTGGCCAACGTGTCACTTTCTGATGTGTTGAAGGAACTCAGAGAATTCAGAAGTGAATTTAGCGGTATGCAAACTGATATCTCAACCATCAAGACCGAAATTCAAAACACTTCTCTTAATATTCAAGAGCTTTCGTCAAAATTAAGTTATCTCGACTTGCGTTACAATGATATGGATGAACGACTAACACTTGTCGAGGGTAAAACGTCATCGCTCGCCAATGCGCAACAGAGCCTCTCTGCTGCCGAGCAAACTATCGCTCACCTCCAGAAAGAAAACAACCTGCAGGACCAGTTTTCACGCTTAAATAACCTAGAAATCGTCGGCGTGCCGCAAAAGAATAGCGAAAACTTAGTGTCTTTATTGCGTGACATCTGTAATAAAGTGGGTTTCTCCCTAGCGGACACCGACATTGACACTATTCATCGTGTTCGCCCTTTCATCAACGCCACTAAATCTCAGCGCGTTGAACCCCCACGGCACCCATCAATAATCGTTCGTTTCACTCAACGTTATCGCAAAAACCAGCTGTTGGCAGCGGTGCGTGCGCGCCGCGGGCTCACATCGGCGGACATCGGCTTGCCTGGCAGCGCCGCACCTGTCTACGTCAATGAACACCTTACCCCCGCTAACAAATCGTTGTTAAGATTGACTCGCGAACGAAAAACGGAACTGAATTATACATACCTTTGGATCAAAGACTGTAAGATACTAATTCGAAAAAATGATAAGTCCAAAATATTTCGAATTAGCGACGAGTCTGACCTTCTGAAACTGCAATGACTATACTGTTATTTAGTGGAAATTTTTGATCACGGATTTCCTATTATTAATATAATAATAAGTTATTTGTTTTTGGTAAATTTATTATTTACATTACTTTTACATTATAAGTCATTATTTACAGTCGACAATTTACTCTATAATGTCATGCACAGATACTATATATTGTTGCCTTTCCTATACTTATATGCCGGTGGTCTTTGTTATAATATTAATGTACCGTTCATCAATGATTAAATTAAGTGGTTTAAAAATCTATTATCAGAACGTGAGGGGATTGCGTACTAAATCTCATGAATTTTTATCAAATGTTTTAATTTGTAATTATGATATTATATGTTTAACAGAAACGTGGTTGACTCCAAATTTCAACGATGCTGAATTCTTTTACCATAATTATAATGTGTATAGACGGGACCGCGGGAGCGGTGCCGTGCGTGGTGGCGGGGTGCTGATAGCCGTGCGAGACGGCCTGTGCGCGCGCCGCCGAGACGGGCTGTGCTCCGCGCGCGCCTCCGAGGAACTCTGGCTCAGCATCGAGCTGGCCCCGGCGGCTGGCGCGGGTGGCGCGCGCGGCGCTCAGCCCGCTCTGCCCCGAACGTTATACATTGCTTGCTCATACTTTCCGCATGGCTCTCAGCACTCCGTTGCGCTTCAAACATTCTTTAACTCAGTGTCAGATTTAATTGAACAAAATAGCGAATCCTCTTTTTTATTATTGGGTGATTTTAATGTGTCACATGCCACATGGGTTCGTGATAACAACTCCTTATTATCTATTCAAGTTAATAATGATCCCTTAGCTATACTTTTATCGGACTTTATGAGTTTAACTGATCTGCGTCAGTATAATTGGTGCACGAATGTAAATGGTCGTATTTTAGATTTAATATTGAGCAACAGTCTATGTGAAGTTATGCCTTGTGACTCACCTCTCACAGTTGAAGATCCGCATCATAAAGCACTAGTAATATCTTTCAGTTTTGAATGTGGTACTGAGCTTAAAAGTAATAATTGTTACAAGTATATTTTTCATTCCGCTGATTACGAAAGTATCGGTAAAAAATTATGTGATTCTAATTGGGAGATTCTTAATGATATGGATACTGAGCAGGCTGTAACATACTTCTACTCCATCCTGCATAAACTAATAGATGTTTACGTCCCTAAGCGCAAAACTTTTAATGATTCTAAACATCCGCCATGGTTTTCGCGAGCTCTTGTTAAACTTATGCGTGAAAAATCAAAAGTACATGCGAAATGGAAAACTTACCAAAACCCTCTTCACTACCAGGAATTTCGACTATTACGTTCACGGGTAAAAAAGTTAGAAACTGAGTGTTATAATAATTATGTTAGTAGGGCAGAAGATAAAATAACTGACTCCCCGAAATTCTTTTGGAGTTTTATTAAATCAAAATTTGTTTCTAATAATATACCCGCTTATGTGAGGTATAACGATGTAACCGCTTCGGACGGTGAAACTATATCCAACTTGTTTAACGACTATTTCCACTCTGTGTTTATCTCTTCCAGTCCTATTCTTGATGATGCTAACCTTGATGAAGTTCCATATTCATCAGTGGTGAATATCTCATCAATTAATATTACTGAGAGTATAGTTGCAAAACACCTCAAGTGTATTAATGTTGACAAGGGTGCAGGAGTGGATGGGGTGCATCCATTGTTGATTCGTAAACTAGCTCTTGAGTTAACAGTTCCGATTACTATTTTATATAAAAACTCTTTAGTTAATGGTTCTTTTCCAAGGATATGGAAGCAAGCTCTGATAACTCCAATACCCAAGGGAGGAAATAAACATGACGTAAAACAATATAGACCAATCTCGAAATTGTGTATTTTTGGTAAAATATTAGAGAAAATAGTCACTAATGAATTAAATTTACTTGTTTCTAGGCATATCTCGCCTAATCAGCACGGCTTTCTTCGTGGCCGTGGCGTGGACACAAATCTAGTGACATACACCGATTTTCTTCTTAACGCTCTTGATAATGGTTATCAGGTGGACGCCGTGTATACCGACTTTTCAAAAGCGTTTGATAAAATCAATCACTCCACGTTATTGCGGAAATTACAAAGGCTAGGTATCCACGGCGACCTCCTGAGATGGATGAACTCTTATATCAGCAATCGGAGCCAAGCAGTTGCATTGAAGGGATACACCTCTAGATTTCTGGAGATACATTCAGGAATACCTCAGGGCTCACACTTAGGTCCTTTTTTGTTTACCCTTTACATTAATGATATTTATTCGGTGTTTGTTAATTCTTGTCACCTTCTTTATGCCGATGACACAAAAATCTTTAAAATAGTGTCCTCGATATCCGATTGCGAAGATTTACAATGTGACCTATCGAAATTTGAAAATTATTGTAAAGAAAATCAACTTTTTCTAAATTCTGAAAAATGTTACACCATAACCTTCTCCCGTATTCATAATCCCATCTCATACAATTACACTTTATCGGGTAACTACATTAACCGTGTCAATTCTATCAGAGACCTTGGTATAACACTTGATCATAAGCTGCATTTTAATGTCCATATCGACAATACTGTATCTCGTGCATATAAGCAACTTGGATTAATTCTGCGTTTATCTAAACCCTTCAAACGGTCCCTCACATATAAAATTTTATATTACGCCTATGTCCGTAGCATTCTTGAGTTTGGTAGTGTTATATGGAATCCTCAATATGCAGTCCACATCGCGCGCTTAGAGAAAATCCAAAATAAATTTTTGAAATCTTTAGATTATCGTACAGGTCATTATTTCGAAACTTACCAAATTGCAGCCTCGAGACATGGCTTGGATTCCTTGGAGAAGAGGCGCTCCTATATTGATGCTACATTTTTATATAAAATTATCAATAATGTCATTGATTCATCACGTCTTTTGGAGTCTACTACCTTCAGAGTACCGCGCGTCTCCTCACGTTCGAAAGATACTTTTCATGTTTCATTGTGCAACACTAATTATGCCAAAAACACTTATATAAGACGTTCTTGTGCCTTTTATAACAGGTATTTATTTAATGTCGACATTTTTTCAAATTCTTTACCTCGTTTTAAGTTTGAGATAAGTAAAATATTGTTACCTAATAGATTTAGAAAATCCTAAAGCCAGATATTCCTACATTGTAAATTCTTTTCCCTATTATTAGATTTTGGTATCATTTTTTTAATGATGGTATTTTGTTGTGATCTAATGTAACTTAATAATTCATGGAACTTTAGGTCTATTAGTGCTTAATCTTACATGTTTATATTTGTAAAAGACTGTTTGTTTCCTAAATAAATAAAATAAATAAATAGACTTGAGTCCATGTGCTATGCAGGCGTGTTCCACGAGGCGCGCTCGTACCCGCAGTCGTGGCAGCTGGACGCGCACGAGGGCCCCGGCCGCGTGCGCGTGCGGCTGCGGCGCGCGCATCTGCGCATCGACCGCCGCTTCCTGCTGCCGGCGCACCAGCACAAGGCGGCGCTGGCCCGGCAGCCGCCGCCGCTGCACGCGGTGGTGCGCAGCATGCGCGGGCGCTGCTCGGCTCGGCTGCGGCCGCACGAGGCGGTGCTGCTGGCGACGCGCGTCACGCACGTGGGCGTGGCGCGCGCGCAGCCCGCCGAGCTGCTGCTCACCGACTCGTGCCTGCACCTGCTGCCCGAGCACGAGCCTGGCGAGCCTGGCGAGCACGACGAGGAGTGCGAGGCGCTGCGCTGGCCGCTGGCGGCGGTGCGCGGCGTGTGCGCCCGGCGCTGGTGCCTGGTGGAGCGCGCCGCCGAGCTGTTCGTGCGCCAGGCGCCGCCGCAGCTGCTGGTCTTCGCCTCGCCCCAGGCGCGCGACGCCTTCCTGCGCGCGCTGCGCAGCGCCAACCTGCCGCCCGCCAGCCTGGAGCCGGACACGCTGCAGGACGCGATGGCGGCCTGGAGGAGCGGCGCCATCACCAACTGGGAGTACCTGATGCGGCTGAACGGGCTCGCCGGCCGGTCCTACAACGACCTGATGCAGTACCCGGTTCTGCCGTTCGTGCTGGCCGACTACTGCTCGCGTATCCTGGACCTGAACGACCCCGCGTCGTTCCGCGACCTCGCCAAGCCCATGGCAGTGCAGAACAAGAGTAGAGAGCAGCATTATATCAATACTTACAATGTTAGTATCTTTTTCCAAGAATGTTATCAGTAATGAGGTGTTCTTGACGTGTGTGTCTCTGCCGTCCAGGACCTGTCGGTGGCGCGGCGCGAAGGCTGCAGCCCGCTGGTGGCTCGCCAGCCGCACCACTACGCCTCGCTGTACTCCAACTCGGGCGGCGTGCTGCACTACCTGGTGCGCCTGCCGCCCTTCACGGAGCTCTTCCTGAACTACCAGGACAACAACTTCGACATGCCGGACCGCACGTTCCACTCGCTGGCGACGACCTGGCGGCTCATCACGCACGACTCGCCCACCGACGTGAAGGAGCTCATCCCGGAGCTGTTCTACCTGCCGGAGCTGTTCGTGAACGGCGAGGGCCTGGCGCTGGGCGTGCGCCAGTGCGGGCAAGGCGTGGAGGCGGTGACGCTGCCGCCCTGGGCCGCCACGCCGCGGCTCTTCGCGCTGCAGCACCGGCAGGCGCTGGAGGCGCCCGCCGTCACCGAGCGCCTGCCGCTCTGGATCGACCTGGTCTTCGGCTGCAAGCAGACGGGGCCCGCCGCCGTCGACGCGCTCAACGTGTTCCCCGCGTGCACCTACTACGGCTTCGACCCCTCGGCGCTGGAAGACGAGCTGGACCGCACCGCCGCCGCAGACATGGTGCGCACCTACGGGCAGGCGCCGCGCCAGCTGCTGCGCCAGCCGCATCCGCACACGCTGCTCGACCTGCGCGCGCCCGCGCCGCCGCACGCGCCGCCCGTGTACGCGGGCGTGGGCGGCGTGCGCTGGGGCCGCTACTGCGGCTCGCCCGCCCTGCCGCCGCCCACGCCCGCCGCCCGCCGCGCCGCCCGCCCGCCCGCGCCGCCCGCCGCCGCGCTGCAGCCGCTGCCCGCGCCGCGCGCCGTGGCGCTGCTGCCCCGCCACCAGGCGCTGGCCGCCGCCGACGCCGCCGCCTGGCCCGCGCCGCTACTGCTGCTCTCGTGGGGGCACGCCGACGGCGCCCTGCGCGTGCAGCGCCGCCGCGACGCGCCGCTCGAGACGCTCGCGCACGTGCCCGCCTACGACGAGATCACGCAAGTGGCCACCACGGTGCTGGGCAGCGAGTGCCCCTACCCCATCTTCATCGGCCACGGCTCGGGCCGGCTGCTGGCGATGCGCCTGCGCCCCGCGCCGCCCGCCGCCACGCCGCACGCCCCGCCCGCCGCATTACTAAGAGAAAGGTAGGATTCATAAATAGGTCTCATTTCAAAATATGACCATGTTGACATTTGAGACACTTTAACACTAATTATTATTGCAGACAACTGCACGCACACAGCTCGGCCATCACGGCGCTGTTCGTGTGCGAGCCTGCGGCCACACTCGTCTCCGCCAGCGTCGATGGCGTCATCGTGCTGTGGGATCTGCACGAGTGAGGGCTTTGTATATTGTACTCGGCTACTTATAATAATAATTATTATTTATTTATTTCAGACAATTTGAGTCCATAATGGTGTTAGTTACAGTGATACTTAATAGCTATGTTAGTAAAAATATATTAATTTCAATTTATAGTATGTCATAGTAGCATAATAAAAAGTTTAATTTGCTCCTGGTGATTTTGACACCATTTTAATTTACTTTTAAATATCTTACGAGAAAGATACATATCATTATCATTATATATTACTCCAGACGCAGGTTTATTGTAACATAGCCACACTTGATATTTAAGCCTGGCCCGCTCATGCGCATCCCGCACATGCTTGTTCCACCCTACCACACGGACACCCTGCCTATTTGGTCGATGCTTGACATGAGTTTCGATAGCGGCCTCAGTAAGAATATTAATGATATCCGAATACATTTTGTCAATTATATTTTTATGTTCGGTATTATCGCAATGGCTGTTACTACAGAGACCCATCTCATGGGGATAATGCATTGTACTTAACTTACTGTTACATATATTATGATATTTCTGAATCTGATCACTGTCCCTATCACCCCAGATTGCCTTATTGTTATTACACGAATAGCTATTCGCTATACATTTAGCCCTCACAATGTCTAGACGGCACACAACAGCTATAGGGAAATGATCGGACCAGAACACATCACCTAAAACTCGTATGATATGATAAGCAGATTCAGTGACAATACAATGATCCAGCCAGCGCCTACACCCGTGCGCTTCACTAATGTAGGTGTAATTATCCGTATTAACGCTCAGTCTATCATAGTCCGCACAATGCCACTTTTGTTCGTCACAAAAATTTAAAAGTTCAGTAAAAAATGACTCACCAGGGTGTGCGTTAAAATCCCCCAGCATGTAAACATTTTCCACATCACTGCTATCGATTATGGCACTAATTTCTCCGAGACACTCAGTAAATTCTGCTAAGTTATCACTAGACTCCGTTGGCATATATACGCTAAACACTAAGAAACAGTTATCACGCGTCTTCACTTTAATCGCTGCAAGCCGTACACTGATACAGCTTATCACAGTGACAGATTCAAACAGTCCCTTACGCCACAAAATCGCCACCCCGCCATATGGGCGTCCTCTAATTATTTCCTCTGACAGATCAACAGCTGATTTCCCTGTGTACTCAAAGTCCCCGTGTATATTCCCCAGGCATGGTATATCACATGGTAACAGCCAAGTCTCCTGAAGAGCAACAATATCAGCTGAGTCACAGAGTGATCTGACTCCCGCCAATGAGCGTTTCACAGATTTGCAGTTGAAACTAACTAACTTGCATAAATTATTTGTACCCATTATTAAGTGTTTAAATTTTTTGCTTCAGTAGGCCGGTTTTTAAATTTACCTTTATCATGCATAAAACGCCTAAAGGAGATACCATTCGGCCAAAATTCATCATCTAAAAATATGTTTAGATTAGATCTGGAAACATATAACTTGTAAGAGTTGTACGTTTTCTCAAGTTGCCTGTTAATTTTAAACAGCGTTACATCTTCCTGAGTTTTGCTTTTTATGTAAGTTATACTATCACTTGACGAAATCTCCATGAGATTTGCATTTGATGAACTTGCTTTATGATTGTGTGCTTAGGCTGACGTACATCCGCACGCTGCCGAACCGCGACGGCTCGCCCGTGACGGCGCTGAGCATGAGCGGCGCCGCGGCCGACGTGTGCAGCGTGCACGACGCCGCCCGCCGCGCCGCCGCGCCCCAAGGCGACGAGTACGAGCGCGACGCCGACCGCTACGGCTCGCTGCTGCGCGTGCACACCGTCAACGCCGTCTTCGTGGGTCAGTGCACCGCATACATCGCTACATTACTACAATGAATACTACGGTATTATATATTATGTCGTGCTATGTGCAGGCAGCGTGAAGGTGTCCGAGCGCGTGACGAGCGTGTGCTACTCGAACGCGGCGGAGGGCGTGAGCGTGAACGTGGTGGCGGCGGGCGCGGCGTCGGGCGCCGTGCTGCTGTTCGCGGCGTGGGACCTGCGCCGGCTGCGCACGCTGCGCCCGCAGGCGCCGGGCGCCGTGCTCGCGCTCTGCTACAGCAGCGACGCGTCCGTGCTGTTCGCCTGCTACGCCGACGGCTCGGCCGTGGCCTGGGAGAGCGGGCCCAGCGCCGCGCCGCCGAGGCTGCTGCCGCCGCAGGCGCTGCTCTGAAGCTGAACGTACATATCATGGAAATTGCATTTTAAAAAATTAAATCACTATCTGCGACTCATACTCATTCCAATAATGACAATAAGTATATGTGTAAATATGAATAAATGCAATAAAATGAAAGAAAGGCTGTAGAATAAGCATATTTTGTATTAAAATACGTTATAATAATTTGTAAAATTTATTTGTAAATAAGTATGTAGGTTAAGCGTTATTGTTTTTTTTATTTATAAATCGAAACTATTGTTAAGAGAAAATGGTGTTCCTCTATATTTAGACTTCCATGGAATGATATTATACTATTTTTGTAAAGTTTTAAGTTTACATAAAAATTAATTTTATTCGCGGCGGTAAAACTTAAAAATATAAAATCTTGTATTACCATGCACATGCTGCGTATATTTAAGTGCTGGCCACACTGGGCGAAGGGAAACTATGTTCTACAGTTCACGGTTTTTCAAACATAGCCCACACTGAATTATGAAAATAAATAACTTCGTAAAGCTACGCTCCCACTGTCGTCTGCACTTTAACTAACAATCTGTGATTTCAAAGATATCCCCGACAATCAGTCGTGTTTTGTCTTCTCTTGTATGGTGCCAAATTCTTCTCAGCAAAAAACAGTAAAAAGGAAAGTTGCTTATATTTTTAATAAATGATATTATTAATAAGTTTGTAAATAAATTCTTTTTGATGTTTTTTTTCTTGTGTTATTATTTATTTCAACAGATTAAACCCTAGCACGCTAGTAAAAATCTGTAAAACAGATACCACTTACAAATAGATTGAAGTTTGAAAGGATAATACCTGCTTCAAGATAAAGAAAATGTGACTGTTGTTTCACGCCTACACTGGTGCTAATTCCTTTGTACAAAATACATTTAACTAAACTAATTTTAACAGGACTAGAAGTGGTGCTATTCTTGTCACTAATTGTAAACAAGGACAACAACACCGTTGGTCCATGCCTATGTATGTATATGTTTAGTCAATTTATCCCTCGAAAGTCGAAACCTATTCACAATATTAATAATTTATTGCACCTGGCATATGCTACAGAAGCTCCTACGAAGACAGGCTATCCTTCTTCGGCCTGCATACCTTAGCGCACAGGCGACGCATGCTCCGCATGCATGATCTCTTATTTCTCCAAAAAATCGTGCAGGGCACATCTGGATCTCAGGGTATACTGGATAGGGTTAATTTATGTGTTCCCAAAATAAGATGTCGCAGACCAAATCGTCACTTCTTTAGTGTCCCCTCGTGCAAAACTAATCTGGGTTTGCATGCGCCGTTGGCTAGAATGTTAACCACCTACAACGATTGGCATAAACTCTTAGACCTGGATATCTTCAACGATCACCCCAAGTCCCTTAAGGAAAAAATTCTCAAAAACAATTCGTGATATCTTCTTTAATTTCGTTATTTATGTCATACTAGGTATTATTATTATTGTCATTAAAATCAATTTATTATTATTATAACTTAGATAATTGTATTGTCATTTTGTATTTTAGTTTATTACTGATTTGTGAAATTATAATTGTGATTTATACGTACTATTAATAATTAATTATTATAAAATTGAATGCTGTGCATATCTATAATTGATGTAGACATAAGTAGTGAGATAATGTACAATGTTTGAAAGTTAATGATTGTGTCTGCGTTGTTGATGTGCCTTAATAAATATTCAGTGATAACAAACCACTTATGTTTCACTGGGCAATAGCCTAGTGAAAGTTGTAAGGAATTTGATGCTTCTATTACGCTAGTAAGAAGTTGACCCTCTGTCCATTTATAGTTTGTATATATGTTACAGCCAAAGTAATAAATCTGGGTATGATATATACTATCCAGCAATGAGGTTTTATATATTCTAAGACTATCCAGCCATTATTTAATAATTTAGACAAAGTGATAAATGACACAGAATTAATCACATTAACTAGCAAATATATATAATATCTTCGACGATTTGGTTAAAGTAATAAAACAATAAATTAATCACTTTCTCCGGACATTATTCATAACAGCAACGGGTCAAGTTAGCCAAAGTAATAAAACCCACCAATGTCTGTTGGTATTCAGACAGACATTGGTGGGTTAGGTTAGGTTAGGGGTTTTGTGATCACAACACCGCCGAGCGAGCGAAGCGAGTGAGACGCGAATTTTTCTTACGATTCCGCGTTTTATTACTTTGGCAACTTTGACCCGCAGTTATGAATAATTTCCGGACAAAGTGATTAGTTTATCACATTGTTTATACTACTTGGTAATTATATATAATGACCAGTCATTATGTATAATAGCAATTTAATCACTTTGGCTGTATGTAACATATACACGAGCTATAATACTATAACTTACCACTGTCCTCCAGTGTACCTTTTGTTTATTTTCCGAATAAAGCAGTAGTATGCGATTTCATGGCATTCATCATGTCCGTTTTAACAACTTAACATGCCTTTCGTTTCCAGTACGACCAGTTACTGGTTGGAAGCAAAGAGTGATGAAATACTTGGAAGTCTTGGCGATGTCATTGCTTCAGTCAGTAGAATTAATAAAAAAAAAACAAATACTACAAAATGGCGAATATCGATTGACTTGACTGATATGACATTTCATTCATTTCCATGACGGATCAAAAATAGAAAACGTGTTGTTTAGGAATATATTTTCGTTTTTGTTATTTCATTGAAGTTCATAAATATCAAGTAGACCAAATTGATACTATAATTTAGTAAGATGGGGTCGAAAAAACATAAGAAAGACTCGAAAAAGAAGAAACATCGCAGTCGCTCACGTTCGCCACTGGAAGGCAAGGAGCGCGAACGAAAGAGGCACAGGAAACACAAGGACCGCAAGAAGGATAGGTCCCCTGACGGTTAGTAACACTTTATATCTTTCCTTGCAAAAACGCCGAAGGCCAATGGTGATTTCGGGCAAATACGCGTTGGAAACATAAGTAGGTACACATCTACTTTTTTAATCGACGCAAATAATTTAGATACTGTAAGAACTGATTTCCTGCTACATTTGTATGAGTATTTCAGTATGAAATCACGATTGGTTTCGGCGGTAAATCCGTTTGACATGATAATGGCAAATTTTGCTCGTTATTTCAGAGCCAGGTGGCATCCCAGTGGCCACCTCTCGCTGAGTGCTGCAGGCGCAAGGTGGGTATTGTAGGGCACTAGTGGAAATTCAAGAGGACCCAACATGTGTAACAAAATTGTTCCATTATATATCCAAAATCTGTGGTATCTTCTTTAAGTAGCTAACAAAGACGTAAGCCGGAATGTGTCTGAATTCAGCAATTCATGGACTGGAAAAGTCAGTATGTGTGTGAAGAAATTTGATAAATTACATTGTTGATCATGTTACTGATAAGAGTATCACATAAATAGAGAAAAGGTGACTCTGCCCAGAAATTGCTTTGTCGCTGATGTCTATGACATTTATGTCCCGGTATCCACATTATAAAATGATTACAGCTAAGCCAATTTTGTGATTGTTGTCTGTAATTCTGAAACCACAAGCACCAGCTATCCTACAGTCTACTTAAACTGTATTTTTGAAGCAAACTAAAAGAACAGAATTTAATAAATATTGGCCTAATTACTAGAGTATCATCAATTTTAACACACATTTAGTAATTTTGTTAATAGTTATGACTGACCAGAAATTCTCTCATTGCTCTGTGATATCACTCTCAGTGATCAAGACAACTTTAACATATCTACATAATAATATTTAAAACAGCAAAAATGGATATTCATAATAAAGTGATTATTTTAATCTCACTGATAACATGTTAGCAATTCATATGGATTAAAAGATTGCACATTACTGTGGCATTACACACAAAACAAAATTGCGGGTCTATTCGTTGAAATTTTTTAACGTATTTTATCTTTCTACAAAACTACTTATCCCTCCACCTCTCGTCATAAGTTTCTATGCTGACCACTGACCAATTTCTATTATTTTTATTATTTTGTTAATGATTGTAATTTTGTTTTATTCTGATATTTATTATACCTTCATACCTTGTGCTCATATTTACTGTAAATAATAATAAATCTGCTGCCATTGTAGGTTGCTGATTCAGTACCATACATTCCTCCTGGACAACTCTTTATGCTTATATCTTGTTTCTTTTATTTAAACATTTAAACAATCTTGCCTGTCATCCAATTAGACTACAAAATAGAAATATTCTCATCACTTATTTGATCCTTAACTCAAACTCATATTAAAGTATAATTAAGTGGGTTAGAGCGTTCAATGGTGAATTGATGAATATTCTTAGTAACAACACTTAAAATCAAAATCCAAAACTTCCCAAGCACTTTCTCAGATCACACAATAGTAAAGGACTTATTTTTATTAATACAAAATGAGCTATATTTCATTACAATATACTTAGCACAAGATTTCCAGTGAAATTCAATGATTGTGTTCAAATTAGCTTGTCTACCTTATTGCCATAACATAATGTTGTGTGCTTTATAGTGATTTAAAATCGATTCATGTTTATTTCAAATCGCTTATATTTTAAATCAGACAATTGTTTGGAAGATATGTGCTAAGTATATTGGAATGGAATATAGAATGTATTGAAATTGAATATTAAATAATAACAGACCTTGTACAAAATATGCCATATTATGTGTCAGCGTGCCTAGTTTGTTCTCTGGTTTTCTAGTGTGTGATCAACGTGTTGTTGTTTGTTCCAGTTGAGGAAGTCCCGGTAGACTCTCATTTGCTGCGCGACAATGGCGCTGCGGCGGCGACGTCGCCGACGCGCAGCGCGAGTGCGGAGCGCGATCGCCGCGCCCGCGAACACCGCACACACAGAGAAGAACATCACAGGTAATTTTTTTTATGACATATCATTTTAAATTACCTACTTCTTCCTTTCGAGTCAATGACACTCACAGATTACATATTAAATTACTACATAACTGCAATGGTGATTTATTTTTATAATATATGTTGGACAAAGTAAGAGGGCCATATAATAGAAAGAGGAAATGCTATTTATAAACATCAGTAGTACCAGATGTACTACAACGAAGGTGGAAATAGAGAGAAAAAGGATAGGAGTTGGTTGGACTTCTAGATCTCTCACTCACTAACCGAAACGCATTGCTCCTTCTTGCCGATATTTGGTGCTCTACCACTTTGATTTGAGTATTTCTCTGTAGTTTTTTCTATTAATATTGTGTCTGCTATTTTTTTTTGGTAGTGAATTGAAATACAACTTCTAAAAATTTATATTCAGTACTAGCGAAACCCGCGCAACTTCGTTTGCGTGTATCCCTACCCTACCCTACCCCTACCCTACCCCTAATTTTTTTCCGTAAGAACCTTGTACAGAGTATTAGAAAACTACAAAAAAAAAATCAGCCAAATCGGTCAAGCCGTTTTCATGTTATGTCGTGACAACGGAAAACGGGTTTCATTTTTATATATATAGATTATTTAAATATAGATTTTTTGTTAATGTGAATTTTGAAATTGTTCAGAGAGAGGAGTAATGAAGAGGAGCGCGTGGAGTCGCCTGCGGGGGGGAGCGGGAGCGGGAGTGGGGGAGCGGGAGGGGGAGCGGGAGGGGGAGGGGCGGAGAGCCTCTCCGTGGAGGAGACAAACAAGCTGCGCGCCAAGCTCGGCCTCAAGCCGCTCGAGGTGGCCGAGAAGACCGCTGGTGAGTCTGTGACTAATTACTAATATGTTCGAAGTGCAAGAAGGACAAAAACACACTCGCATTTAATTATTTATAATATTCGTATGGCTTGTTTCGTTTTAATTTTTAAATTAACTTTTGTTGCAATATGTTGCAATGTTCAGAGGACGGCAAGATCAAGGACGACCTGGGCGAGTTCTACCACAAGCCGGCCGCCAACATCGCGCAGCAGAAGAAGGCCGACAAGATCCGCGAGAAGCTGGACGAGCGCCGCGAGAAGAGGAAACTCGAACAAAAGTTTGTATACGATCTAATATCTTCTGTCTTTATTATTTCTAGATCAAAATAGTTAAGGAAGTATTGTCAAGTGGCTAGCAATGGTCACAGTATCCCGAGGGCTGCGGGCTCCAATCGTGCGCAAGGCAAACATTTGTGTGCATGAACATGTCTGTTTGCCTTGGGCTGCATGTTTTGTATGTATAAGTATTTATGTAAAACAAAAAATAATAATTTATGAATATTACCAGCAATCTAGTACCTCATAGTAAAAGCTTAGTTTGGGACTAGATGGCGTTGTGGGTTTCGTCCAAGAATATTGTTACGAGCGTGGGGTTCGGGATTTGGATTAAACACCGTTGACTTGTTAGAAGAATTTATTCAGCGATGAACAAGTCACAGATACAATCACTGTTTTTCAAATCACACGAAGAATCGAAGTCCGTAGCGCGCAGAAGTCGTTGGTCCAATCACAGTATTCTTCCAAGTCGCAGAGTCGTCCGTAGTCCGTAGTCGTCTCTAGTCAAGAGTGAGTTAACCTGCGACCTTTCGATACCAACGGACAGTATTCTTCCAAGTCGCAGAGTCGTCCGTAGTCCGTTGGTATCGCAAAGGTCGCAGGTTAACTCACTCTTGACTAGTCTTTGCAGTTATCGCACCGAAAGTGCACAATGAACTCGTCTTGATCACTTTTCGCAGTAATCGCTCCGATAGCTCACAATGAACTGACTGTGTCGGCTACCGTCGCGGTATTTATATGCCTCAATATACGCCTCGAATGTTCCCATTTTTATGGCTTGTTTACAAATATCTTTGATCAAAACAACTTCAAGGTCAACACAACTTCCAATGTGTAAACCATTTTGTACCTTACACTACAAGCATTAAAGCTCAATGTCGCTTGTACTTTTGACTTGTTTGTCACGTTTCTTTTGAATGATCACTTATTTTTCTCGATCTATGAATAGTTGTAAACAAGTGATTCTAGCGGCGACGCGAGACTTCGAGAACATTCTAGCTCGTTCGCGATAATATTATGTATATGTCCTGGTGACCTATAATACAGGCCTCGCCTAGCTTAGGCACCAGTCTCCCACATTTCACTTGTATAATGTTGCCATTCATTGTATTTTTATTTTGTGTGTAACAAATGGTACTGTTGTTTTATTTTTCTAGGCTTAAGACTTTGTAATTGTTACCTTTGTGGGAGCAATAAACGTATTTATCATCTCCCTTAGACTGCAGAGCACCGCTCTGCTGGGCGAAGCCTCGGACGAAGATGACGCCATGGCCTGGGTGAGGAGGTCCAGGGACATGGAGAAGCAGAAGCGGGAGGCGGCCAAGAGGGTAAGCTGAACTTCTACGCTGAATGGTCTATGGCCTACGTTGAAGTGTTTGCGAATAGTATTTGTCGTGTGGCAGGCGGCGCTGCTGGACGAGCTGGACTCGGAGTTCGGCGTGGGCGCGCTGGTGGCGGAGACGCAGCGCCAGGAGCTGCAGCGCGCGTATGGCAGCGCGGCGCTCAAGGGGCTGCGCGTCGCGCACCACTTGGACGCGGTGAGCCTTGCGCCCGTCTTTGAGCAACTGGCACTTGCCACTTATTTCTAAAGGCTCATTCATGTTTGTCCCGTGCGGCCGCAGCTGGGCGACGAGCGCGAGCTGGTGCTGACGCTGGCCGACAAGGACGTGCTCGCCGACGACGCGGAGGACGTGCTCGTCAACGTCAACATCGTCGACGACGAGAAGTACAAGAAGGTGCGACATTCATGTTTATTTATTATATTGCAATTTCAGTGAGGTTAAATTACACTTATTTAATACACATATTTAATTTTTTTAACAAAGTAATACTGCTAATTCTCATAATGTTTATTGATGTTCTATTGGTTGCGCTGCGATTGCGAACATGACTATTGGTTGATACAATGATCCAACTCACTGACACTCTCTCAATGACACGTCTAAATCGGAAATGTGCTAGAGATTCAGTACTCGTTTATTAAAAAGTTAAGACTGTACAAACTTTTCTGATTTCGCTGAAAAAGATCTTATAATTGATTTAGAAGATGATTTCATTAAAATATTATTTGTCAGAACATAGAGGAGCGCAAGAAGGCCAAGTCCGGCTACAAGGCGTACGACGACGAGGCGGACCTGGAGGCGGCGGCGCTGGGCCAGCAGAAGCCCGTGCTGGCCAAGTACGACGACGAGATCCATCCGGAGCGCGACGACAAGCTGCGCGGCTTCGTCATCGGCGACGAAGACGCGCTCGAGGCCAAGCGCTTCCGGGATGCCATGGTTGGTGGGCATAATGTCACTGGCCGCACAACGCGAATGGGGGCAGAGTGCTAACTGTGTGTCCGTGTGTTTCAGCGCGCGCAGAGTGCCAGCGAGCGGCGCCTGGAGTCGCTGCAGCTGCCGGCGCCGAGGCTCGCCTCCGACTACCTCAGCGAGCAGGAGCTGCAGGCCAAGTTCAAGAGGACCAAGCGGAAGGTGAGCCGATATACCAAGTGACGAATATACCGTGTGTAGCTTCCAAATTTATAATAGTCATATTATATTCTTTTAGGGGAAAATGCGTAAGAAGGCCAAGGAAGAACCCATCGATGTAGAGGACTACGACGCCGGCATGGCGCCGCTCGAGACCGACGATACAGGTAAGTTATTTAGAACACTGAACTACTAACGCATAACGGTGTGTACTTATTGTGATGATCATTTTTGTGTAACATTTCTGTTGTAGACGTGAGGATGGAGCAGCTGCAGACGCCGGACGCGGCCGACGACGAGACGGAGCCGGACACGGAGCTGCAGGCGGCGTTGGCGCGCGCCAGGCGGCTGCGCCAGCAGAGCGCCGCCAGGCCCGCGCCCAAGGTGGAGGAGCTGCTGCTGCAGGCCAAGCAGGAGCCGGAGGCGGGCGCCGGCGGCGTGATGGTGCTGGACGCGACGGCCGAGTTCTGCCGCACGCTCGGCGACATCCCCACGTACGGGCTGGCGGGCAACCGCGAGCCGGGCGCGTCGCCGGAGCCCGAGGCGCCGGGCGCGGACGAGCCGGAGCCGGACGAGGCGGCCGGCGCCTGGAGCCGCGTCGACGTGGCCTCGGAGCGCGGCCAGGCGCCGGCGCCCGCGGGGCTGGAGGCCGAGCCGGCGCTGGGCTGCGGCGTGGCGGGCGCGCTGCGGCTGGCGCTCAGCAAGGGCTACCTGGAGAAGGCGGGCGCGCTGCCGGCGCCCAGCGCGCGGCTGGTGCACCTGCTGGCGGCGCGCCACTACTCCATCGAGGACAAGGCGGCGGACGACGAGCGCGGCCCCAGGCGCGAACGGCAGGCGCACGGGCCGCTCTGCGACTTCCGCGAGAAGCCCGGCTTCCGGCCGCGCGTCAAGCTGGAGTACGTGGACGACGACGGGCGGCCGCTCTGCGCCAAGGAGGCGTTCCGCTACCTCTCGCACAAGTTCCACGGCAAGGGCCCCGGCAAGAACAAGCAGGAGAAGCGCATCAAGAAGGCCGTGCAGGAGGGGCTCATGAAGAAGATGAGCTCCACGGACACGCCGCTCAACACGCTGCAGATGCTGCAGGACAAGCAGCGAGAGACGCAGTCGCCGTACATAGTGCTCAGCGGCGCCAAGCGGGAGCCCAACACCTAGACGAACAACGAAGAACAAGTTGCCCATACAAAAGTCTCCGAACACATAGTACACAGCAGTAGATTCAAGGAACCAACAGTTGTCATTTTATAACCACCATCAACTTTCTTTTGCAAACACTTGAAAATTCAAAATTGTAAATCTTGGCAATATAGTTTGCATGTAAAATAAAAGTTTTAATAAACCTATACGTGTTGTATTCTTTAAACTATTGCGCAAATGAGCGCATCACCATGCTAGCAGACTAAAGTCGCGTCTCCAGCGAAAGTTTTTTGAAAACATTCATCAAAAACATACACAAAACTTTGTTTTTGAAACATGTTTCTCGACACACGCTGTCCATAGCGATTGTGTAGCGAGGCGAGAGTTGTCAAAATCACGACAAAAATGGCGGATGATATGACAGTACCTGCCCCTCGACCCGCGCGGGGGTGTTTTGTGTACGTGTAGAAAACAAAAACATTAACATTGTTGATGTACACAAAAATGAGTATTGAAAGTTTTGTGTAGACGATTTTGTTGATTGTGTAGGGTAAAACGCGCTATTAGACCGATAGCGCTGGGCTAAAATGAGGTCATAAGTTTCAAAAACTCTAAAGTTGTTGATTTCTCGCCTGTGGACACGGACGTACCTAAGAACCTTATTATTGCGTTTTGTGTCAGATCTGTCACTTGCATTTTCCGCAATTCGATGGTTTGTGGTTGATTTTACATAATTAAATCAAAACTGACAAAATTAATTTAAAGTTTAAAATAATTATGGTATCATATCTAGGATAGCCTGCGGAGTGTACAAACCCAGTTTGTGTCATCTTCGGCCAGAGCAAAACTGAAATAGGGTCAATATGTAATAACAGTACAAAAAAAATATTACAATTGGTTGTATAACTATTTCCTATCTCAGATCACTTACTTAAGGCCAATAAATAAATTTGTGCCAAATTAAGACATGCAATGTTAATATTTTCAATTATTTTCCTATTTAAAGCTAGTAACGCTGCAAAAAAATATTACAGTCATTAGAGTTCACATATTTAATATCATAAATGCATGAAAAATCTACATTGTAAATTTGTGTCAATTTCATGCACGTTATAAATGAATAAAACACCAAAACAATAATTTCGGTCGAAACGGGCGTACGCGCGCAGGCGGCGATGGGCGGGGGTATACGCTACGCACGCACACAAGTTCGTTCGGTACCTACGATATCATGATGATGAACAAATCGCACCCTCATTCAATTCGAAAAGGACGTAACCCGAAAAAGTAGATTTTTCAGTAAAAGCTTTATTTTTAATCGTAGAAGAATGATTTTAACATCAAAAAAGGAGAAAAAATATTGCATTGGTGGTTGTTTTCAAGTCAGTTCAATAGTTTATGGTTTTTTAGAAATAAGAAAATTAAAATATTACACTAGTTATCAAAATGGACTTTAAATATAAAATACTAAGTTTTCGAGTTTGAGCCAAATTTATTTACAAAATAATGTATATTACAAAAAGTATGTTTTATAGTACCAAACAATTTTGTGAGAATAACTAAACTTACTCCATTTTTCCCTGTGTCAAATTTGTTATTTAGCGCCATATCAGTTACTTACTCCTTTTTTCAATTTAAATATTTGTCAAAAGCACTTATGTAATAGGTAATGATATTGATGTTTTCCATTATATAGGTAATTAAAAATGTGACATCCATATCTCTTATTAATACCAAGGAATTAGTTAAATGTCAAAAGTAAATAAGGAGCAACGAAATGTTCACATGAACTATTTGTTTTTAAACAATAATAATTAATGTCTGTATGGTTACAAATATACTATTTAATAATAACAATACTGAAAAAACAATGTACTTTTGGTAAATATTAACTTTATCTACCTAAAGTTTCCTATATTCATTCAAATCTAGAAAAAAATAATCAGAATAGGTACAAACTTGGTTTGATTCATAAAAATAACATAATTATATATTTTTTGTCTTATTTACAAGACTTATTATTTTTTTATTAATAAAAAAACAAAACACTTAATGTAATACAATCACAGAGTACGACAATAACGTACTATTAATAAAAAAAACGTGTTCAAATACAAACTTTAATAAATAAAAAGACAAAAAAAATACGTTTGTTTTTTTATATTATAAGACTTTTTTTTTATTAATAAATAAATCGTGTTCATGTACAACTTTTAATTTATTGAAATATTTTATATTAAATTCAACTAAAAATCTATTGTTATCGTTAAACCTATTGGCAGTTTTAAAATAAACATTTATTAATTTTATTTAATTTAAAATGAAATGTAATTAATCTTCTACAGATGAATCAAATAAGCATGGTATCGACAAATGAACCTTCAAAGGAGGTAAAATGTTTGGTAATGCATAGGAATAGCATTCGTATCACATAGACTAAATTAAATCTTTTAATAAGGCATTAATAGGTAATAATAAATTGATGATAAGCATATTGGGAGTTCATCTCAATCTCAATCAATACCCAATCAGGAAACCACTATAATCCTTGGTGACTGGAACGCAAAGTTGGGAAATAGTAAGACCGACGATCACTCAAAATCTGTTGTAGGAAGGTATGGTCTCGGCATTAGAAATTAACATAGAGGAAGACTTCTTGACTTTTGCATTGGAAGAAAATTAAGCATTATAAACACCTGCTTCTAATACCATGCAAAACGCCTCTACACATATCATGTAGTCCCCGGCAATATTTCCTCAAACCAAATTGACTAAATTATAATAAACACACGGTGGAGATCCAAAAAAATGTAAAAACCTTTCCCGGTGCTAGGCGCGGCTCAGATTACAACCTACTTGTGGCCACTTTCACTTCTCGTCTAAAGGCTCCCAAAAGGAAAACACCACCTAAGCCCAGACCTTGGAGCCCCCGGAACAGTCGATCTTTCAGAGCACGTTGGAAGAGACGATAAAATAATGCCCACCGCCTGACGTCACAGTCACTTCACACGAGAGACCTCTTTAAGAAAGTTCGCCCGCTCTCCAAAAACTTCCTGGGTGATTGAAGATGCTCGCGGTAACCCAATACACGACCTTGAACCCATAGCCGAAAGATGGTGTAGCTACTGCGAAGACCTTTATAAAGAACCTGTTATCAACAATGATACGCCTTTGAATTGGAATCTTCCGAATCAGCAACCAAACCACCTATACTACGTTCTGAAATCAAAGCGGCAATAAACAAATTAAAAAAGAGGAAAGCACAAGATCACATTACGTCAGAAATACTGAAGGCTTTAGGCGACGCGTTCATCGACTTATTGCACAAAATCTGCACCTACACTTGGCGACATGGCGACTGGCCCAAAGACTGGTCAGGCCGACCAGAAAATGCGACAACTATTGTACTCTTGCTCTGATCTCTCATGGCAGCAAAATCTTCCTTGCGCCACATACTGAACAATCGCAACCTTACGTTTTTTGGATTGGCAAATGCAGCGAGAACAAGCCGGATTTGTGAAAGAAAAGGTTACACGCGAACAAATCCTGAACCTCCAACAACTTATTGACGACCTCCGTGGCGTAATGGTTACCACGCCAGACGGCCACCCAGGTCCCGGGTTCGAATCCCGGTCGGGTCATGATGAAAAACGAACTTTTTCTGATTGGCCTCGGGTCTTGTGTTTATCTATAAATGTATTTGTTATAAAATATAATATCGTTGAGTTAGTATCCCATAACACAAGTTTCAAACTTACTTTGGGGCTAGCTCAATCTGTGTGAATTGTCCCTATATATATATTTATTTATTATTGAAAAAGCATAAAAGTTCAACACGCCTAACATTATGTGTTTTGTCGACTACGGTAAGGCCTTCGACTGCGTCAACTGGAAACTTTTGTCGAGAATTCTAACGAAGCTTAGCGTGCGGCCGCATCTAACTGCGCTGCTGCAGAAACTATACTGCAACAAACAGGAAATCATATGAGTCGATAAACTGACGTCACAACCTTTCAGTTTTGACTTTTAAGAGAAAAAAAGGTACTGACTCCCATTTAGTTCAACGTTTATAGTGAATACATTGATAAGGTGTACCTGCAAAAACTGGGAAGGTAGTCACGATTGGTGGCGAGAAGATAACGAACTTACTACGTTACGCCAACGATACCACACTGTTAGCTGCCAACGAAAGCGAGATGATCACCTTACTGAACAGAATGGAACAGGTCAGTGAAGAACTTGGCTTTTCCATAAACAGCAAAAACTAAGATCATGGTGGTACACCGCACGCAGAAGCCAGAGGTCACTGGCGCGCTAAACCAGAAAATAGTTCACAGTTTCACTTACCTGGGCTAAGAATGTTATGTCACAGCTACAAAGAGTTTGAGTAGAAAGAAACATCTCCATAAATACAAAACGCTAGTTGGTGACCACTCCGGTGTTCTCAATTTTCATATATGGTGCCGAGACCTGGACCCCAATGAAAGCGGATGGAGGAGACTACTGTAAATCCCATGGACGGATCATTGCATCATTACTCAAAGAGCTCAATATATCTACAAGGCTTTCTACCATCTGCCTCCGTAGAATTCTTGAATTCTTCGGCCACATCGCCAGGAAACGTAAAGACGTCCTCAAACGACTTTATTTTCACTAGCAAAGGGCCGATAGAAAATGCGTTGGTCTGGCCAAATCCGCACCGCTCTCGACTTTTATGGAGCAGGTGGCGGAACATCATCAGAGAAAAGGTGCTTTCTAGACGTGTTCACCCTTACGTTGCCTCCGTTGGCTCCCCGTGCTCTGTATTCAGTGTTGTGAATCGGTGCAACAAATTATTCTTAGAGGAAAAAAGCGGTAATCGATATTTAAAATTATTTTTTATGAATATAGTGTTTATAAAGACTAGCATTATAAATGACAAATCGGAATAAGATCATAATATTTATTACATACTGTTTATTTTCTATAGGTATTAAATTTTAACGAAAAGCATCATAATCTTCAGTATGTCCTATTGGTCAATTTATTCTTTGCGTTTTATCACAAATTCCTTTTTCTCGAAAATCACACATTCAGTTTTTTTTTAAAACAAAGTTTTGCATATAATAATTCATTTAACAAGAAAAATATGAAAAAAAAAATGTATTTTCAGATATGGTAAAATCGGGATTTCGACGTAATACCACTTATGTCTTTATTACCATGGGGGTGCGAAATATGTGCCTCTTCTACCTATAGAGATAAAAATAATCACCGTTTCCTGTTGGAACAACTGCTACGCACAACTAAAGTAGCGGCACGCTATGATGGCCGTTTTGACGTATTACAAAAGTGATGTGAAATGTCAATTTATTCTCGAAGAAAATATAATCAAATCGATAAGTTTTTGTTGCAAGTAGTATCTACATGATTAAAAAGGTTTAATAAAACAAAAATATAAATGTTTACTTAATATATTTGAACGAACTGAATATTGGAATGAAAATGAATATACATACTTTATATGCACACTTTAAATTTCAAAAAACCTATGCCGAGTTGTGTGGTAAATAAGTACACCATATAAAAATAAAGGATAAATGTTCGCGGGACTCTAATAACATAGCTTAGAAATCAATGTAATAAATAAATGTGTCCTAAAATCATACATTCGATAAATTGTATGACTAACTGAACGTCACTATTGACAATAAAGAACAGCAATTTGCTCCTTCAAATAATTTGTTAATTAATACGAAACTTCATGTAATCATACCACTTTTCAAGAAAGGGTGTAGTAAGGATCCTAATAATTTTAGGCCAATATCTATTTTGCCAGCCCTCAGTAAAATTTTTGAAAAAATAATACTTGACCAACTACTACCCTATTTTCAAAATAATCGGTTGCTTCACCCGCGTCAGTATGGTTTCACTAAAGGTAAATCCACAACGGATGCAGCTGCCATGTTATTTAAAGTTATCGTGGAAGCTTGGGAGGAAAGCATGAACGCTGTTGGTGTTTTCTGCGATCTTTCCAAGGCTTTTGACTGCGTTGATCACAAGACCTTAGTTAAGAAGTTAAAATTCTATGGCTTGGACAGTTATTCAATCAGTGTCATATCCTCCTACCTTAACGCCAGAATTCAGAAAGTGAGAGTAAATGAAGCGACCTCTGCAGGCTGTCCTACTAGTATAGGCGTTCCCCAGGGCTCAATTCTGGGCCCTTTTCTCTTTTTAGTCTATATTAATGACTTGCCTTATGTAACTCATAATTTATGCGACACTATTTTATTTGCAGACGACACTTCTTTGATTTTTAAAGTAGACAGAAAAAATTCTAATGTCGATAACATTAACAAGACGCTGTCTCTTCTACTACAATGGTTCACTGTAAATAATCTGGTACTGAACGCCAATAAAACCAAATGCATAGCCTTTACACTCCCGAATGCAACCCAAGCTATTAGTCAGTCATCAGTCGTTATTAACGATGAAAAGTTAGAAATGGTTGAAACGACTACTTTTCTGGGCATTGTACTTGACAGTAAACTACAATGGCATCATCATATAAAAACCCTAGCAGGTAAACTTAGTGCGGCTGCTTTCGCTGTTAGGAAAATTCGACTGTTCACCAATGTCGACACGGCACGACTAGTTTATTTTAGTTATTTTCATAGTTTGCTGTCGTACGGCATTCTACTCTGGGGTAAAGCAGCGGAAATCGATTCGATTTTCGTGCTGCAGAAACGTGCAGTGCGTTCTATTTATAAACTTGGTTACCGGGTGTCTCTACGCGAGTTTTTTAAAGCCACCAATATCCTCACGGTGGCATCACAGTGCATTTTTGACAGCATCATGTTTGTTCGTAAAAACATTCATGATTATAACCAGGTGTGCGATGTTCATAGTTTTAATACGCGTAATAAGAACAAATTAGCTGTTCCTAAATTTAGGCTGAGAAAAGCGGGAAAGTCTTTTATTATTCAAGGCTTGCGTATGTATAATAAAATTCCCGATTACATTAAAAACCTCTCCAATAATAGCTTCAAATTAAATGTTAAAAAATTCTTAATCAGTAAAGCCTATTACACTATTAATGAGTATTTAAATGAAAAGTCTCCATGGCCCCTATGCGAAAATGAAATGCTCAAACTTGTCATTAAAAGCCAGTCAATGTTCGATAAACTCCATAAATAATAAATGTTCGTTATCATATTTTTTCTCATAATATCAATGGACACACGTCGTGGTGTCATCTAAATAGTGCTGCATTTTCATTATAGTACTTTTAATTCTTTTTGACGGGGTTGTTTTTGTGAATGGGCTCTTCCGGGATTACGGTCGCATCGGGAGTCGGGTCGCTGTGTTCCCTCCAATATTGTTCATAATATTGTTGATGGTGAGCTCAGTGATGGAGGCTGGCGGGCCGACTCTCAGTTGTGGTTGTCATCTTGGGGGACTGGTCTGCTCGCTTTATTAACATCTACATATTCGACATATTTAGGATTTGACCATAGCGCTATTTGGATCGACATCCCGCGTTTTTAGCTTGATTTCTGTATGTACCTGGATCTGTATTTTATTTATTCTTATAAATGTACTTATACATTGTAACAAAAGAGTGAAAGGAAAAAAAAAATTGCTAAATGACAAAAAAGGCCGTAACCGGGTTTCTTTCGCCATTTCTTTTACCGGTGGCCATTTTGCTTGTGTCCGAAATGGTGGTAGTATATAACGTAGTATATTCTCTTTATACATATATACAAATTGTAAATGACAAGAAAAAGTGCCTGTGAAGGTCTAATTTCTGAAATAAACGATTTCATTTCATTTCATTTCATGAGTGGACAAACGTCAAAACGGTCATCATAGCGTGCCGCTTGCCGCTACTATAATTTGCGAATTTTGTTCGACCCTCCCCCCCCCCGCGCGTCCGCTTTCTTCGCCGCGCTCGCCCTTCGCGCGAAGTTTGGTTATTTTTTAATGAAATAATAAGATTTCGTGCATAAAAACAGCACAAATTATGAATAGTGTTTTGTTACACTACAATAATCTTATAGACGTAACTTTAGTAACTTGCATTTTCTTTTGTGGCTTTTACAGAGTGTTGTAATAAAAAATTAAATAATCAATAAATATCGTGGATGAATTCGACACAAAATATTTTGAATAAAAGATATAAGTAATTTGAAACGCTTAACATATATTTAACTTATTGTAATATTTTTTAGAGCTAGTTGGGTGACGTGTTAGGTACTGATTAAATATCAGGATTTTCGTGGACAGAGATGACACAAAATGCTTATGTATATTAGTTAGTACTTCGTTATTATCATGAAAGTAAATTTTTTATCTCTAATTATCTTTTCGTCCAAAACGGATCGAAAAGTCAAATACCTAAATTTCTACCCATGCAAGTACCTAGGATGACACAAACTAATGTATTAGGTTGGGTAAATGGCCCGAAAACTATATGCGAAATACAAGCAACTTTAATGTTTTTGAAACATCAGAACCTAGCGCTACAGGTCTATATGGACCCGGCTTATAAGAGCGACTGGTTGCCGTGTGGTTTGAATTCGCGACGCGTTCACTCCTGCCCGGCTCGCCCGGCAGCCTGCTTTGCCCCTTCGATTCTCGATTGGACAAAATTCAATATGAAAGTTACACGGTGTTCTTAAATTCAAAATAGAACATTTGCAGTGGAAACGGAATCTGGCACATTGTAGCCCTTCTACCACAGAAAATCAAGACGACCGATTCACGCTAGACGCTCCTTGTTTGAAATGATGTTTTGAAGAGACCTATCTAACGATACCCCACAACGTGTGGTGGGCGCGAAAAAACTCATTTAAGGACATACCCCAATATTTTTTTTATTTTTTTTGTTGCAGAACTTTGTTAGCTTTGTTAAATATGTGTATACATACCAAAAGCTAGGCGCCATAGAACCCTAAATACAGTTTTGTCTCAACTCGCGCGGTTTGATGTACGATAACTTTTTTCCCACAGCGATACGAGACATGTAATGCTGCTATAGATGTAGATTGATGAATGTTATTGGTCATAAGGGCCAAAATTGTCCTCCTTTTATCTCTAGTTTTAGTTTGACGAAATAAAAAATATTATTAGGTTAGGTATTATTAAAAATATATTATTATTATTATTCCAATAAATATAAGTTACAACGGAGGGGCGGCACTGGCGGCTCACTTGCCGGTGGCGCTGGGCTGCGGCGCGGGCTCCGGCTGGAAGTGCGCCTTGCGCGCCGTCTCCTTGCGCAGGCGCGTGGCGCGCACCAGCTCCGGCGTGGGCGGGCGGCGCACCGGCTGCGTCGACGCCATGCGCAGGTGCGCGTACAGCGGGATGGTCTGCAGCGACGTGTCGAGCGCGATGTCGTCCTGCCGCTCCGGCCTTGGGGGCAGCGCCAGCACGTTGCCCAGCAGCGGCTCCGGCGCCGGCTCGCCAAACGTGAGCGTGCGCAGTTCGCGCTCCGTGATGTCGCGCAGCTTGTCCTCTTCCACCTGCCCCGGCACGTAGCGGGACACCCAGCCTGAGCGCCACACCTTGAACGTCGTGAAGCTGGCCACCTTCTTCACGTCCGGCGGGAAGCGCGTCGTCTCCAGCGTCCACGGCACGAAGCTGCCCAGCGTCTGCAGGTACTCGCCCGACAGCCGCCACACGCGCACGCTGTAGTCCGAGCTGCCGCTGTTTGGGGCAACATCGACCTTCAACTTTGGTACCTACCTTACCTTGTCTACACACTACGAGGCAAGCGCAGTCACCGACCTGAACACGAGCTTGAGGTGGTCGATGTAGGCGATGCTGGAGACGCGGCGCAAGTGGCCCCGGTAGCTGTTGAGCAGCATCGGCAGCGGCTGGTCGCGCAGGCTGCGCTTGGCGCGGCCCTCGATGCGGTCGCGCCACAAGAACGGGAACTGCAGCCGCAGCCGCGGCTTGTTGATGTGCACCTGCGCCATAGGCACATTGCAATCATATGGTCCTAGTGTTTGGTAATTGGGAAAAGTTACGAATTACGGTTACCTTCTCCTGCACTAGATAGTTGGTCATGAGGAAGGTCTTCAGGTAGCCGATGGTGGTTCCGCAGAAGAGGAACTCGTTGCTGGCATCGGTGGCGAGCGCGGAGACGTAGTCGCCGGCGGTGTGCACGGCCTGGAAGGCGCCCTGGAAGCCGCCGGCCGGGTGGTCCGACCAGCCCTGTACCTGCCCGTTCTCCACCGACAGCATGAGCGCGGCGTCGCGCATGGCGTAGGGGCGCGTCTCCAGGAAGACCATGGCGTGCACGGCCAGCTTGCGCATGGCCTGCGTGCGCTGCGGCAGCACGACGCTCGAGAGGCGGCGGGTGCGGGCCGCGCGCACCGCCGCTGCCGTGTCCACCGACGGGCGCGCCATCATGCTGGGCTTGCGGATGGTCGAGCGCCGCTGGCCCGACGCGCCCGCCTGCATGGAGGGCGCCCGCGCCGCCGCGCGCTTGTCGTAGTGCATCTTGATGCGCAGCATGGGCTCGGTGCACGAGAAGCGCCGGTACGGCTGGCCCGTCTCCAGCTTCCACAGCACCATCTCCGAGTTGTAGGAGGCGGTGGCGAGCGAGAGCGGGCTGCGCGCCGCCGCCGCCAGCACGTCGTCGCTGTGCCGCGTCTCCCAGGCCTTGCCGCCGCGCGCCGAGCCCGTCTCCTCGAACTCCGTCACGTGCCGGTTCCAGCCCACCGCCAGGATCCTGGCACAGACCAGACTCTGACCCTAGGCGTCGAGAGAGTCGGTCGACGTCACGTCGACCAAAGATGAATAGCGTTGTAGGTACGTGCAGCAAAAATGACGAACTGCTAAAATTACTACCAATTGCGAAAATGACAAGCTGCTAAAAAATTAGTAAGATAAAATCGGACGGACTGCGAAAACGAGTAGCGTTTATGACTCACTGCTACCCAAGCGAATAAGCTAATACAAGCAAGCTCTCCACTGTATGATCGACGAAAGTTCAACTTTAAAACGATTCTATATTCTCCCTCGACACCTGTAGCATACCAAGTCAAAATCAGTAAAGAAATGGGAACAACGACATACCTTCCTTCAACCCAGAAACAACTGGTAACTTCGCACATGTGTTCTATCGCCAAACCTCGCAGACATACACCAGTGTTGAAATTCCACACCTAAAAATATTTCTAATGTCTTTATGATGTCTTACGTAGGTACCTAAACAATGTTTGTATTTTTAACATGTGACTATAATATTTTGCCAACCTTAAGCGTGCCGTTCCTGGCTCCGGTGAGCAGCAGCTGAAAGCCAGGGTCGAAGCAGGCGGCCGTGATCTCCACGGGGATCAGCTCGCCGTGCATCAGCCGCGTGTGGGCGTCGCGCACCATCACGTTGCGCTTGCCTGCGGGACATCACCGATCTAACTCGTGATAAGCACCGAACCAAACGAGCCCGTAACTCGGCGCACCTGTGACGGGGTCCCAGTTGATGATGATGCTGTCGAGGCCGCACGTGATGACCACCTTGAAGAGCGAGTTGTACAGGATGCGGGCGACAGCGCGCGAGTGCGTGAACCCGTCGGTGTGGTGCGGGTTGAGCTGCTCGTCCAGCACGATGACGGCGATCTTGATGGCGGCCAGGATGAACTCGCGCGTGGCGGGGTTGTACACGGCCGAGATGGGCGTGCGCTCGCCCACCACCGGCGGGATGTCGATGTAGGTCTGCACGCAGGTCTGCTGCTGCACGTCCCAGACCTTGATGACGCGGTCCCTGGACAGCGAGTAGACGGTCTGCCCGCCGTTCTGCAGCACGATGCAGGTGACGGAGGCGTGGTGGCCCGTGAGCACGACGGCCGGCCTGGCCACCACGAACGGGTTCCACACGCGCACGCAGCAGTCGGGGCTGCCTGTCACCAGCACGTGCGCCTGCTCGTCGAACGCGAAGCACTGCACGCCCTGAGACACGAACACGAACACTCACTATTTGCTACTCCTGCCCCTCCAGCTGTTACTACTTACTCATTTAAGGATACCTTGTCCAGTCGGAACATGTTGCGCGTCTTAGAGCCGGCGACGTCGCACATGAGCAGCGAGTCGTAGCAGGTGGCGCACGAGACGACGCAGTGCAGCGACGCGTAATAAGACACCTGGCGCACCCACTCCGTGTGCACGCGGCTCAGCTCCACCAGCTTCATCTCCGGCAGCAGGTGGGGCTGAGCACCGACAACATTGACGGTAATTGACAGGCTGATGAATGTCATAGTAGGCTATGGTAAGGTACCTACGCTATTACAATATAAGTAGTCAACTGCGGGTTAGCTGGAGTTTTTAGGCCGCTTGATGGCAATAGACTAAGCTGATGAATGTCATATATCGACAATAGTTTGAACAGATAAGCTTACATTCCGAATGGAGGCAGCGTAATCGATAGGTTCACTAATAGTTAGTAGTAGAGTTTCGAAGTTTACGCGCGCAACGACGCAAACAGGTTTGTAACATTCCTTTGTATTGGTGTCTGGACGCCCAGTCGGAATGAATGCTCACCCGCCGCTGCAGGTCGATGTGGCGCAGCTGGATGAGCGCCTTGCCCGCCTCGTTCCGGAACGGGCCTCGCTTCACGGGAGAGAAGAGCAGCACGCGCACGTTCCCGCCCACGTCTCCACAGATCAAAATGCACTTCTCGTTCTCATCTTGGTCAAAACGATAGTACATTGTGCAGATCTGGAAGAATCTTTAAATTATTGACAGGCCCGATGGTCTAGTGGCAAGTAATCGCTTCTTGGAGAGTCTAAGACCGCGCCCAAGGGCTGTGGGCCGCGGGTTTGAATCCCGTGTAACTTTTGTGCCGACCGTCTAGTAGTGTAGAGACGGGGTAACATTGTTTAATTATTAATGTGTGTATTGGAAAATCTAAAACAATATTATGAAGTATTAGTTGACATGTTCACTGAGTGTTCCGTAATTAAAATAATACAAATTAGTAGAGCACTCGGCCGGATATCGAGGGGTCGTGGGTTCGAATCCCATCTGGGGGGAGGAGGTGAAATTTTTTTTTCTAAAAATCAATTTCAGAAATACAAATTAGGCTGTTGGCTGTACCATGTACTCCCAGCTGGTGATGACGATCTTGAGCGTGAAGGTCTTGGCGGTACAGTCGTAGAAGCGCAGGTCGCGCTCCGTGGAGCTGGTCACGATGATGTTCACGTCCGGCATGCACACCATGTCCGTCACCCACGTCGTGCGCACCTTCAGGTGAGCTGCCGGGGTGGAGTATGTATGCAATCTTGTAGTGTCGACACTTATGTCGATGTCATACAGTAAAGCAAAATTAAAAGATTTTGTTATTATATGTGTATGTAGGTGTGTATATTTTGTTTGTCCTTTATAAGTTTCCAAGTTGTAACTCACGACTTGAGGAGAAGGCAGTGCGCAGTAACACCATGTCAAGAGACCACCAGTTGATCATACCGTCGCGGCTCGCCGTGATGTAAGCGCCTTGCATGGGATCTGTTCTGCGATCCTGAAAACAGGAATAAAATAAATTCCGTGTAGTGAATAAAATAATGGAAGCGGAAGCAGGCTATCATCTGACAACATGAGATCATGCTTTAGTTTAGGGTGTCGCAAAGGAAGTCCGAGCCTAGACTTGTTCGCAAAGGACTCCGAAAAAAAATATTACGCCGATACGCTCCAGACTGACGAAAAAAATTTCTAAAAACCGGGCAAGTACGTGTCCGGCCACGCACAATGGTTCCGTATTGTGCGTGGCCGGATTCTATGACATTTGTATGTTTTCGTCAAAGAAATTTTACTTCATATATATATGTTCGTCGGCTATTACTCGGTAACTATTAGTAGAGTCTACATAACCGTTTTAGTCAAAGTCAAATATATTTTATTCTGTAGGCCCTCGTGAGCACTCAGACACAACATGGGGTTTGCGCGAAAAAAAAATTCAATCCCACTACATGTAGGGGAAGCACCCAAAAAAAAATTTTTTCAAAATTTTATTATACCACTTTGTGAGCATCATTGTTCATATGCGTATACATACCAAATTACAGCATTCTAGCATCTAGATCTAGACGCTGGACCAAGGACGGACAGACGGGCATGGCGAAACTAGGCTACGCCACAGCCTACGCTCAGTTTGGACGCGTTTTCGTACGAACTTGACTCATGCGTACACGTACGAAAACGCACGAATAATCCCGACCTTAAGGCTAAGTATATATGACTGCGCGGAGCCGTTGGAGCGGCGTTCACATGACGGAATATGTACGGCGCGCGGTACCGCGCGGTAACGTAGACGATAATCACCGTTTACTTTGGTCTTGTTCCGCGCGGTTAGTAGTTCCGTAGTCCGCGCGGTCATAACGAACTTAGCCTAAAAGTAGGTACCTACTATGGCAGCGCTCACACTGGGCGCGAGATAGTCGTACCGTACGTATACCTACGTATGTGTACATCCGACGTCCGAATACAATCAGAACTTGTTGGGATTTTAAATAAGTTCGTACGTAACGGATGCAATATCACCAAAATAATGACTATGTAGACGGACAAACACGTATTCAGTGTGAACACTCAATTCGTACGACCACATTCGTACGATTAAGTACCTACGATACGAATTCGTGTCCAAAGTGAGCGTAGCCCTAAGGGTTCCTTGTAAGTAGTTTACTACGGAAACCTAAAAACGAACATGAAGCGCTGCTACTGTTTCTAAACGATGGAACATGTACCTACAGATGATTGTAGTCCCCAGTAGTGCTTGACTATGCATTGATGTCAAACCTTGGAGACGTCAGGACAAAAACATATCTTGGAGATGGGGTGCCGGTGCTGCGAGCGCATTACGACCGGCAGCCCCATGATGGGCGGCTGCAATGATGCGCGCTGGTTCTCGGGGTCATTGGCGAAGTAACCCAGCAGCAGATGCGACACAAGCTCATCCCACTCGATCTCACCGTTGCGGTTCGTATTAATCTGACAATTAGGTAGGTACAAGTTACTTCAAAAATAATACCCATAACAAAAATACTTAATCGTTATTTTACTTTATAACTTGAACAGTATTTATGCACCTTCATAAATAGAATTTTATACTCATCGTCGTCGTATTCCACATTGAGTACAGTCTTCAAAAGATTCCGGAACTCGACCGGTAACAATTTGTTGCGATAGGCAGACTGGAAGGCGTCTTTGATCTTCACCATGTCCGCCATGGAGCAGCGCTCGTGCAGCGCCGCGTTCCTCCAGCGAGTGCGTGATGTCGGCCCTGTGCTGATATCAGATTTCGATGACAAAGTCATAAGCGATCTAATATCGCTCTCGTTAGCCATTTTCAAATAATAATTATTCTAAAATATTTATTTCAAATTTATGTACACAGCAGTCGTTATTTTTAAAACTTCAAATGTCATTTAAAATGGCGGCAGCGCTTATTACACTACACGATTTCTCGGGCCCTGCCCGCAGAGACAGGGCAATGTAATAAGAAACAGGGAGTCAGGGTCCCTAAACAGGGCGATCGAGTGGTTCCGATCTCCCTAGCTCCCTGCCGCCCTGCCGATTGGGTAGTGTAATAAGAAACAGGGAGGCAGGGAGCTCAGTCGCTGCGGCGCGAGCGCAGAGTTCACACGTTGTGTTGTTTTTTGTGCGTTATATACGGAGTTACTAAATTTAATAAATATTCAAATTTCTCCTCTCCCATCCTTATCCTTACTAATATTATAAATGAGAAAGTGAGTTTGTTTGTTATTCCTTCACGGCTTAACTAAGCAGCCGATCATTATGAAAATTTGCATACATATTGTTAGGGGTACAGAGCCCAAGATAGGCTACTTTTTATCCCGTGAAAGTATGTCGTTCCAATGGGAAAATAATTTTTCTACTATAGAGGGCGCTGTATCGGCCAACAGATGGCGCCACAAGTCGCGCTATGGGTTGTTTTGTTGTCAAACGAGACCTATGTCATAAAATTAATGCGAGCGAAGCCGCAAGCAAAAGCTAGTTCTTAAATAGTTTTTGAAATCCGATGATTCCAAAACATTGAGTATCCGCATATTCCGCATATTTGAGTGCTTTCCTCTTAATTTCAAGTATTGCTTGACCCAGATTCTCCTTCTCTTTTTTTCTTCTGTTATATTGATGGATGTAGTAAGTGCCAAAGTCACCGCTAAAGCAACTTTTTGATGTTTCGAAGTCTGCGCCATAGCGACAGATGTGCACAGTTATTCACGTTCACGTTCAAACTGAGAGAAAACCACACAGGGCGTGATTTCCGCAGCGTAGTAGTAGTAATAAGCGGCACCCTAACTGGTAGGCAGGACACCCGAGAGACAGGGTCCGGGCAATGTAATAAGAAACGGAGTCAGGGTCCCTAAACAGGGCGATCGGGTGGTTCCGATCTACCTGCCTCCCTGCCGCCCTGCCGATTGGGTAGTCTAATAAGAAACATAGGCAGGGAGCTCAGTCGCTGCGGCGCGAGCGCAGAGTTCACACGTTCTGTTGTTTTTTGTACTTTACTAATAAATTGAATTTTTTAACTTTAATGAATATTCAAATTTCTCCTTTCTTTGAAATCTGCTGGATCCAGAGCATTGAGTATCCGCATATTTGAGTGCTTTCCTCTTAATTTCAAGTATTGCTTGACCCAGATCCTTCTCCTTCTCTTTTTTTCTTAAGATGAGGAACGTTGAACTGCGCTCCCTCACACAAGTAAAAGACGTAGGTGCAAAAACTGCCAAATTAAATTGGATGTGGCCTGTGTCTGCCTTAAGCAACCGGAAAGATGGGCAAAAAATATCAACTTTTTGGGTTCCGAACGAGCGACGAGGTAAAGGAAGACCGAGGAGGCTATGGCGGGACGATCTGAACTCCTTCTTAGTCAGGTGGCCAGAAGTAGCTTTGGACCGTGACGATAGTGGAGAAAGGGAGGGGGACACCTTTGCCCAGCAGTGGGACACACCTTCAGGCTAGGAAATAATAAAAATAAAAAATATTCATGGATGTAGTAAGTGCCAAAGTCACCGCTAAAGCAACTTTTTGATGATTCGATAAAGTCGGCGCCATAGAGACAGACGTGCACAGTCATTCACGATCACGTTCAAACTGAGAGAAAATCATATAGGGCGCGGTTTCCAGCGTAGTGTAATAAGCGGCACCCTGGTAGGCAGGACACTCGAGAGACAGGGCCCGAGAAATCGTGTAGTGTAATAAGCGCTTAGCGTATAATGCACAAAGAACAACAGAACGTGTGAACTCTGCGCTCGCGCCGCAGAAACTGAGCTCCCTGCCTCCCTGTTTCTTATTAGACTCGGCATCGGGAGGGCGGCAGGGAGGCAGGAAGATCGGAACCACCCGATCGCCCTGTTTAGGGACCCTGATTCCCTGTTTCTTATTACATTGCCCTGTCCCTGCCGGCAGGGCCGCAGGGCCCGAGAAATCGTGTAGTGTAATAAGCGCTTTTAGACGGACACTCGAACCGACCGTGCGAATCGACAGAATATATAGTTTTTTCATTGTGGCAACGACTCGTCCCACAACTGACCATAGTTAAAAAATAATTCACGTAAAATAAAATAGACAACGAATTTCCGATAAATTGCAATGCAAAACTTGGTGTGCAAAAATGCAAACCAGCAAAATAGAAGAACCATGTGGGGGAAATAGGAAAATGAAATGTCGAAACGAAACGCTTAATGTCATTTACCATGCTGTACTGACTACTGAGTGTACTGTAAACTTGTAAGTCAATGTCAAATAGGTACTGTTGTCGAGTGTTGTAACAATTTTGGGTAAACATCTAAAATAAATTATAGAGCTATTTATTTATAAAATGTTTCTTACTTTACGTTTACTTTCGAATCGACATCCATCATTCATCGCACGTACAGTTTTTGTCAAGAATAATGATGTAGACGACGCTTGCAGACTAGTAAACCGAATACTTGGCAAGGAAGGCCTTCTGGAACAGTTCAGGCTTACCAGATACTACGAGAAACCATTCCAAGTACATAAAATTCTAATATACTATGTACAATTTGTCTTGAAGGTTGTAAAATGTTGGATTTGCAACAGAGTAGTAGATGAATAGTTTATTACCTACCTAACTTACTTATAATAAATATTTTTCAATTTTGTGAAATTATGGAAACATTGTTTTGCAGACAAGACGTCGCATTAACCACCAACGATGCAAGGCTATTTACAATGAGGACATGGAGCGCAAGATACAGTTTGTGCTGAGAAAGAACAGGCATGAGCCATTCCCAGGATGCCATTGAATTAGCTGTAATGTTTGTAAATAGGTAGAAATGTAATAAATATACTTTTTTTTAGTCTTATTTCGTTTATTTGTTGTCATATACCTACATGTTAAAATTGTTCCCAATTATTTATTAACTCGTACTATTTGTGACAAATGCATTTTTACTCCTATAAACCGTTTATTCCCAGTTGCCCTCGCCACAACTTCGCCAAATGGGAAGTCCTTGCTCCACTTGGGAATTTTATTCCCATCTGCCACCAGTGGCAGCTGTCACAGGGGCAACTGGGAATAAACGCTATAAACTTACATTTTGTCAAAAAACAAAGAGAAGTGTTACTATTTATAGTTTATATAATGATTATTTAGTTGATATATTGTGTTTATAGTTGGAAATCACATGTTATCAATGGGCAATGAAAGATAGGCGGATGGATGCGGGAAGCAGAGGATCGCATTCAGTGGAAGGCATTTGGAAAGGCCTATATCCAGCAGTGGGTAGATTCAGGCTGATGATGATGATGCATTCATCATCATCATCATAATTTCCAGCATGTTAAGAAACTTGTCAGCTAAAAAATTGTTTTTATCGTAACTGAGATTTGAGTTCCAATCAATTACTTTGGAGTTCAAAAGACGCTTTCATGACAAAACAACAATAATATAAAAGTAATTTATTTGCTTATCACAAAAATACACATGCTTAGCAAAATATTTACAAGAGTATTGTCGCAGATTACTAAATTAAGTTTTGTAGAAATATAAGAAAGCTATTGTATAGACTAGATGCATTTGGCAGGGCGCGGTGTGGGGCGCGCGCTCGCGCCGTCACGTGAAGTTGTAGCAGGCGTCGCGGCGCCGCACGTAGTAGTGGTAGCGGTAGCAGCGGCGGCACGTCTTGATGCCGCAGCGGTAGCTCAGCCCGCCCTGCGGCTTGCCTTTGCAGTACTTCAGCCCGCACGGATACCAGTTTACACACACCTGTTATATACATTGATCAATAACTCTGATTAGGTACTACTTCATATTCATTTAGATTGGTACATGGCTCAATATCAACCGTCATTAACTGACCTCTAAATGGCAAATGCATTCTTTAACGTTGTCGGTGTCTGCGGCGCACGCGCCCACGGCCGGGGCTCCGTCCGCCGCCTCCGCCGACAGCGCGTGCGCCGGGAACGGCGTCACCGCCGATGCGAAGGATGACTGATCTAAGCCTAATTAATAATAATATTAAAATGAAATACAAAAATCTAATATTAAAACACCCAAAATCATCACAAGTGGAGTACCTGGCCGTGGCGCCCAGCGCGGCAGGTCCGCGGCGCGCAGGAACACGCGCTCGCGGGCGCCGCGGCAATGGCGCGCGGCGGCGGCGGACAGCGCGCGCGCCGCCCTTCCCGCCCACGCCGTGGCCGTGCTCTGGCGCCAGCCCTTGTCCTCCTCCGCCACTCGCACAGTGCCAGGGTTTTTCTGATTAAATCAAATGACTCGCCCATCAAACAATCATTCGCCACTCATTTTATAAGACTGAAGACAAGAAATACAGCAATCAGTAAGTTTGACACAACTTTTTTTCATTATTATAAATCTATATATATAAAAATGAAACCCGTTTTCCGTTGTCACGACATAACATGAAAACGGCTTGACCGATTTGGCTGATTTTTTTTTGTAGTTTTCTAATACTCTGTACAAGATTCTTACGGAAAAAAATAGGGTAGGGGTAGGGTAGGGTAGGGGTAGGGGGGGTAGGGGTAGGGGTAGGGTAGGGATACACGCAAACGAAGTTGCGCGGGTTTCGCTAGTTAATAATAAACCGCGAATTAACGCGATCATACCTTGATGCAACCTGGTCGAAACGTCGGGCAATATCAAGGTATGATCACGTTAATTCCCGGTTTATTATTAATTTATAATTTGACTTAGTTGTTTCTGCCTATTTTTCATATTCATAAATCTCATTATTTTAGTTGTGTAAAAAATTTACGTCAGAGTATATAAGAGTATTCAGAGTCAATGAATTCCCCACCTGTCTCAATTTAGCCATTGCATCAGGAGCTATAAAGTCAGCCTGGGCAGCGTGGGACAGAAAGCAGAGAGTCTGGTATCCGGTCTGGCCGAGCTCCTCCTCTCCTGGCACCACTATTTTCATTGCCTCTACTTCCTTCAATATAAAATTATTGGAATCACACATTTGTAGGAGACACAATAAAATAAAGACCAGAAGTGTCCAAAAAGGAACAATTAAGTAAAATAAAATAATCCTTATTAATATTATTATTATTTAGTAGTAGACGAGCAGCATTATGCTGATGTGTCTATGTCACAGATAGTGATGAAAAAGTTCACTAGTTAAGTCGCTTCACTAAGTTCCATGTCCATTCATTTAATTTATAACTGTGCTATTTATAATATTATGTTTAAAAAGTATCTTTTTAAGTTATGGTGTTGCTCTTAAGCTAATTGATACTTACACATGAAACTTTGTAAGTATGGATGTTTGTTATCTTTGATTAAAAAAAAGCTGGACTGAATTACTTAAAATTTGTTGCTAAATCTCTCTGTTTGATTGCTAATCAGTGTTACTTACGTTAGTGAAATCAACAAGTTGTGACACATAGACTCCATCAAGCCGCAGGAACTCCAACGTGACCGTGTCCTCTGACACATTGGCTGTTATGTTCTCCTGCATCACATCGCCACCCTGTTGTGGATAGACATTGTTATTCTGCTGATATTATAGTCATGTATGCTTGACTGTTCTTATACTACATATAAAACTGAATTGGCATTAGGTATTTTGATGAAAATGGACAAAAGATACATTTTATACAGCTAAGCAAAGACCTTACAGACGACTACTGACAGGACCAGAAGATTTTTATGTTCATCTGACGTTATTGCGAATTGACACGTCATTCTGGCTGGGATGGCCAGGATGACAGTAGCATCGGGAGTCAGGTTGCTGTGTTCCCTCCAATATTGTTCATAATATTGTCAATGGTGAGCTCAGTGATGGAGGCTGGCTGGCCGACTCTCAGTTGTGGTTGTCATCTTGGGGGACTGGTCTGCTTGTTTCATAAAAACCTACCTATTTACCTACATATTTAGGATTTGACAATAGCACTATTTGGATTGACATCCCACGTTTAGTACTTAATTTTGGTACCTACGGGGGTCTGTATTTTATTTGAAATATATTTTACATAAAATACCTATTTAATGACAAAAAAGGCCGTAACTGGTTTTCTTTCCGAAATGGTAGCAGTTTATAGAATAATTACATAAATAATTTGTTACTGTGATGTTTTGATCTTTGACGAGAGAAAGTGTCTGTGAGGACCTACATACTCTCTGAATATATACTTTGAATTTTGTTAGTTTCATATTTGTAATGTAAATTCACTCTCTTTCGGCGACTTTCATAATACAGTTCATAGAATATCTAGAATCTAGTAGGGTCAGATAGTTTGCCTTAGGGTAGAGACAAAGAAGATTAGGCACAGGTTCAAGTTATAAAATGTACAAAGACGTCTGTTTAATGCTGAGAAATTAGTGAACATTGAATTTACCTGATTCTTTACATTTATAAGAAGTTGTAAATTCGATGGTTGAATGAAGATATATCCTAAAAAAATGCTTAATATAAAGTTTTTCATTGTTTTAAACTTAATATTAAAATTATTTTAGACTCGGAGACAATTCCTCGAAAATCATTTCAGTTTCACATTATCATATCGAACGAAAATGAACTTTACGGCGTGCGTTCGGTCCTGCCTGACGGAGTGCTGACGCACAAATTGACTTTGACAATTGACTGATGCAAGACATTTCATTTGATTGACAGCAGCTGTGTGACAATCCAACGTGTGCGTTCTAAAATTTGATTTTTTGTTATTCGTCGCGTGCGATTTTGTAATGTTTGTTTATTTGTACAGGGAGGACTATCTGGGATATTCTATTTTTCCCACTCATTTAGCTCCATTATTATTTGATAAAGCAAAACAATTATATTTTCAATGTGTCATCATGTCATGCAGCCTGGTTTTTTTTAATGAGTGAGTGGCACTCTGGAAAATGTCAGACCGTCTTTATCTTTGTTTATTTTTTTTAAACTAGTCATCTCATTACTTTTAATTTGTACGTAGTTATTGAACAAAAAAGATTGTATTCATATTTCAAAGATCATACTTATTTGAAATTATATGCATTGAAATGTGTTTGACTGTTGCATTATATTTTTGAGGTCACTATGTCCGATTTCGCCCGATGCGCAACCGAACGAAGCGCGAACGTCATCTGAAACGGGAAGAAAGAAAGAAGGGCGATGTTGCACTAGCTAGCGAAGAAAGACAGCTGTCGTTGGTTTTCAGCTGATTTTTGTGTACGCTAGTGCAGACAGTGCGTGGATCGAGCGACGAAGCGTTTCGTAACGAGCAGAAGTTCTCAAATCGTTAATTACAAAGGATAAAGGACGCAGAGCGCGACGAGTAGCAGACGGCGGAGGCATCGGGTCGTCATCGACGCAGCGAACAAAGGGAGATGCTCCATTGAGAGCTGGCGGTGCGCAGCGGGGGCCGTGACGTCACGCCGCAGCTCGGCCGATGCGGGCGCGCCCGTGAGCTCGGCGCTCGTGCTGCGGGCGCGCGGAGGCAGCCTGGCCTCCAGTGAGTCGGGCGACGAGGGCCCCGGGCACCGGCCGCCGCGCAAGCGCAGCCGCCGGCTGTCGCCGCCGCGAGCTCAGCCCGCCGCCATGCAGCAGCCCGCCGCCAACGGGCACGTGAACGGCGACGCGCACAATGGCGAGCCCGCGCCCCGCGCCATGGGCCAGACCGACCAGGAGATCGTGCGCCTCATTGGGCAGCACCTCGTCTCCGTGGGTCTGGAGTAAGTACTCTTCCGTCCCTTCTCTAACATTGCTTGTGTCCATAGCGCCTTCAGCGGAGCCTGGTCATTCACATGCTTGTAACGTTGTTATGGTGAGTATGCTATCAAGGATTTCTACTTATTTTGTTGTTAATGTACTGTGTACACAATGACTGCTTGTGAGTTGAGCAAACAGTATCAAATTGTACAAAGTTCAGATGTATTTGGTTGTCTAATAATTGCATTCCAAAGACTACTTCTGAGTAAAGCATGAAAAGCTAACAACGTATTATATATACACAAAAATTGCTTCAAGACACTGGGAAATATACATGTTGTCTCACTTGGGTAGTTTCACCCATAGTACACTGGAAAGCTAAATGCGAAACCTTTTTAGTTTTGTTGATATTAATTTACTCTTAAAAATATATTTGCAAACATTTATACCTCAGTGACAAGGACAGCTCTTTCGTTGTGTGTAAAGTAGAATAAAAATATTTTATTGCACCAGACGCCAATTTAACAGGCATGACACAGCAGTTTTGTTGGTTTCTTGACAAGTAGGTGTCGAGATTGTTTATTATCTGTTGACCTCATTACCTTAGTACATGACCATGTGAAAATTTGAGATAATAGGTAACCGTTCAGTATAATGATTATTCTTAGAGAAAGGATAAATGATTATTCTTTGAAAATTTTCCATGTCTAAACTAAACTTATTTTCCATATCTATACACAATCAAAATTTTAAGACACAGTAAACATAATTATTTCTCTTAAATCTGATAACATGAGAAAGTTATCTTCATTTAAAAATTATATTACATTTTCAAAGCATCTCAATTATTATATCATAGTCTTAATGATTGTTTACAATAATATAGTATTGTTATATTGTGCTTTGTGATAATGGGAGATAAGGATGCACTTTGTTGCTGAGTTGGATTGGCAAGTAAGCATTTGGCAGTGAAATGTGGTTTACTACCTCTTTAGCCTTTAAGATCACACAACCAATATTTTAATCTGTTTTTCTTTGATTTTTTTTTAGTTTTTTGGGTAATAATATGCAATGATCATTACAAATATTATTTACTTGCTTTTGGAGCCTAATGATCAACTCAATTATTCCTCAGTTACTATCATTTGAGACAGTATATATATTTTTTTTTTCATATTTTATATATTTCCTGCAGCTAATGTTTACAGTGTAGCTGGTGTCAGTGTTTTTAATTGATCACTGACTTGGCCTAACAACCGTTATGTATCAACAATAGTGACAAAACAGACAGCATAATAATGGAAGTTAGTCCTCACCCTGACTAGGGATATCATTTTTGATGACAATGGTAATGAAATAGAATCAAAACAAAACTATTTGATGCAGTAATTAAAATCAAATTAAAATATAATTATGTAAATAGTTATGCCTACATTTCAATCATTAGTGATGCGTGAAGCATGAGCAACCTGGTCTGTCAACTATAGTTTCTAACTTTATTATGTACTAGCTTTTCTCTGTCAACTATAGTTTCTAACTTTATTATGTACTAGGTTTGACAACAAAACAACCCATAGCGCGACTTGTGGCGCCATCTATTGGCCGATACAGCGCCCTCTATAGTAAAAAAAAATATTTTCCCATTGAAACGACATACTTTCACGGGATAAAAAGCCTATGCTGGGCTCTGTACCCCTAACAATATGTATGTAAATTTTCATAGTGATCAGCTGCTTAGTCAAGCCGTGAACTCACTTTCTCATTTAAAATATTAGTAAGGATTGCACAGCGAGTTGCCCAAAGTTTTAAAGTTAATGACATACTATATGTCTCAAGCTATCTCTTTTTCTCCCATATTTAATTATGACATAAGATTATAGTTGCATAAAGCATTTTAAAGTTAATGACACATAAAATTATAGCTGTCACTCTCAAACTACGAGTTTTGTTTTCGATATTTTCACTCTGGCGTCGTTTTGTGATTGCATCGTGTGCGTGGGTGTCGCAAGCGTTGCAACGTCGACGTCACAATGAGTGGCGGCGCTTCCGCGTCACGCCTATTCTACATTATACTGTAAACAAATCTGCTCTTTGAAGCCCACACTGTTTACATAGATACACACAGTTTTATCGTGGTTATATTTTCGCCAGGTTTTGTCATTCAATATTTTGCCGGCTTACTTTTGGTTCTATAAAAACATTGGAAATCAAGTTCATAGCGCTTTTTTTCTGTATATTTTTTTGCGACATGGCGATCTGTCTTGCGACAATACACGACTGTCTTGCGACACGCGCACGCTCAACATAACAATAGTTCAAAATTAGGTCAATAGTAATTTATTATGATTGTGGAGTTAGTGATCGCGGGTTCGATTCTTTTATTAAGTTGACAATTTGAATGATATAAGTAAATGCTTGTATGGTATTTAGGCGCAGCGCCGCCCTGCTGATGGAGGAGTCGGGGTTGCACCTGGAGCACCCGGCCGCGGCCACGTTCCGCCAGCACGTGCTGGCCGGCGACTGGGTGAAGGCCGACCACGACCTGCGCGCGCTGCACGAGCTGCTGCGCGACTCGCCGCACGTCGACCCGCACAACCTGGCCGTGAGTACCCCGCGCCCGCGCACTCGGCGCCGAGCGACGGCGATGCTAAACGAGTCGTGTTTGCTCCCGCAGGAGATGAAGTTCGTGGTGCTCGAGCAGAAGTACCTCGAGCACCTGGAGGCGGGGCGCGTGCTGGACGCGCTGCACGTGTTGCGCAACGAGCTGACGCCGCTGCAGCACGACACGCCGCGCGTGCACCGGCTGTCGGCGCTGATGATGTGCGCTGACGCGGCGGAGCTGCAGGCACGCGCGGGCTGGGCGGGCGGCGGCGCTTCTAGGGCGCGGGTTCTAGCGCGCGTGCAGGCCGTACTGCCGCCGGCGCTAATGATGGCGCCGGGCCGCCTGCGCGCGCTGCTGCAGCAGGCGGCGCAGCAGCAAGCTGCGCGCTGCCGCTTCCACGCCGCGCCGCGCCCCGACGCCGACCGCCTGCCCTTCTCGCTGCTCGCCGACCACACCTGCTCCGCGGACCACTTCCCCATCCACTCGCTGCAGGTGCTGAACGAGCACTGCGACGAGGTCTGGTACTGCAAGTGGTCGCCGGACGGCTCCAAGCTGGCGTCAGGCTCCAAGGACAACACCGTCATGATATGGGACTTCGACCCGGTCGCCAAGAGACTCTCATTTAGGTAACGATATTAGTTTCATATTAGAATATTAGTTGTTTTGTTTACATATGATTGCATACGTTGAAATGATGGCTTTCAGAAAATCGCTAGAGGGCCACTCTTACGGCGTGTCGTTCCTGGCGTGGAGCCCCGACGGGCGCTACCTCATCGCCGCGGGGCCCGAGGACTGCCCCGACCTGTGGATCTGGAACATGGAGACGGAGCAGCTGCAGCAGAAGATGACGCAGTCGCAGGAGGACTCGCTGACGGCGGTGGCGTGGCACCACGGCTCCGACAAGTTCGTGTGCGGCGGCGCGCGCGGGCAGTTCTACCATGCGGGGCTGGACGGCGTGGTGGTGAACAGCTGGGACGGCGTGCGCGTCAACGCGCTGGCCTGCCGCAGCGACCGGCGCACGGTGCTGGCGGCGGACACGCACCACCGCGTGCGCGCCTACGACTTCGGCGACCTGACGGACCGCAACCTCATCCAGGAGGAGCACGCCGTCATGGCCATGACGCTCAACGCCGCCGACTCGCTGCTGCTGCTCAACGTGGCCAACCAGGGCGTGCACCTGTGGGACGTGCGCGCGCGCGCCCTGGTGCGCCGCTTCCGGGGCCTGTCGCAGGGCCACTTCACCATCCACGCCTGCTTCGGCGGCGCGCACCAGGACTTCATCGCCTCCGGCAGCGAGGACAACAAGGTGTACATCTGGCACATCAACGGCGAGGAGCCCATCGCCGTCATCTCGGGGCACACGCGCTGCGTGAACGCCGTCTCCTGGAACCCGGTGCACCACGACGTGCTGGTGTCCGCCTCCGACGACTACTCGCTGCGCCTGTGGGGCCCGCGCAGCCATCGCGCCTAGTGGCCGCTCTGCCTTCCGCACGCTGTTCCTCTGCTGACCTATTCTTTCGAACGAAAATCTTGTAACTCTTATTGTATTAAGAGAGTTTATAATTATGAACTAAGATAGTATAAAAGCGTGTGATGACGGCGATGCGGATTGTGGACGGGAAGCTTGTGGCCGTATTTAGTAGTTTCAGCGGCAAACGGACACAACTGCGTCGTTACTGGTCTACAACATACAAATGCTTTTTTCTCTGGTCTGTTAATCTTCTTAGCGGATTGTGAAGACACCAATAATGATTGATACAGTACTAACGACGCCCAAATCAATTTAAATTTCTTTGAAATCTAATTTGAACAAATCTTTGGGTTCAATTGTGATGTGGAGTAATAGTGGAGAGGGCGCAGTTGTGTTCGTTCGCTGACCGATCAGAGGCGGACGTGGGAGCCGTTGGTGCCGGGCCCCGCTGGACAATGACATTTAGTAATAAGTCTTTGATTGGCCCCGAGCGCATCGCAGCCAGCGTCCTGTGTTCCTCCGGCCAGTAATATACGTTTGTTTACTATATCGCAGTACTCGGGTACTTAATTCTCCACCGCTGGCTGCCTTGAAACGAGACGATAGTGTTAAAGAATGAATAATTTTAATGTTATATTTATTGTTGCCGCCGCTGCGACGCTGAAGTATACTCACCGCGTCACTTTCGACTTAGTTTGGAGATACTAACGTGCAATACTGGCAATAATACAAGTAGTGGTGCAGCGGCGGGGGACACCACGGATGATATGAGTTGAGTCGCCGCGGGAGCCGCCCGCAGTCGTAGGGTACGAGAGTAAGGCTAGAGCTAGGATGGTTTGTTAGCGTAGTGGTCGCGGTGGTTGTCACGGGACTCGCGCTGAGTAACAGAGCAATCGTTTTGTGTCTTTCGACTTTGCCTGTAACATGTGAAATCGTGATTTTTGCTTGAGTGGAAGTTAAGGTAAATGATGAAAAATTATTAACACTAACCCGAGATTCTTAAAATGTGCACAGTCGGGCGCTGCTCGGTGTGTTTTCCGTGACGTTTGATTGTAAGTGGTAAAAATTATTCGAGTTAATTTGTTTATTTATCGATACGGTTGCGTCTCTAGTGTATTCGAAATTAACGGGTTTAGGAGTGGGTGTGCATACTCAGTATCGTAATCTATTAATATGAGTTGGATATCGTGTAATTGGTCGCCGACGTCGGCGGGCGTCGCGCCGGGAAGGCGTCTCATTGCCAAAACACTTAGTTTACATTCTAGTTTTTAATTATACTTTCGTTTATTATAACGCTAATGCAGGTGATTTGCAAAACAACGCTAATTGGTGAACCAGGTACAAATATTCGGGCGCCAGAGAATGTTGATTATGCATAAATTACTCTGTATTACGACTGCCGTCGTACTATTTGTGCGAGTCTGATCCACGAGGTTCCAACAGAATCCAGCGGTAGCAGGAACCAGCCCAGCCACTTCGCATGGCCAGGGTAATTCAGACGCTAAGCCGGCAGGCAGAGACAAGATTTTATAAAATGTTCGTCATATCACCGCCTTCCGTTTGTCGCGAGGCGGCGTCGGCCGTAGTTAGGCTGCGTAGGGCGGGGCGCGGCGGGGTAGGTTACTCGTAGTTCTTTAACTTAATTAAGACTTAAATATAGCGAGCAGAGATATTTTGTAGCGGACACCGCTCGCGGCTCTATTTTTGTACCGACCACTGAATCTCTTGCGAGGTTATATCCGTTTCTGTGTTCAAAGCCGCCTCGGCCAACCTCGCCTTCTGGCACCGCGCAGCTTAACGCGCATGCAGCTCCGGTCTGACGCGCGATGCACACTTTGGAAATATATCAAACAGTATGTGAAATTAAAGATATTTCGAATGATTATGTTATTTTTGTGTCGAATCGCGAATCTGCATGAAACTGTTTGGTATACCGCGCGTGCACGGCTCAGCCCACGCGCCTCCCGAGGATATTACTTACACGCAATATCCAAAAATTATGTGTTGACGCTGTTTTATACATATTTTAGATTTTGATAACTTATATTTTATTAGTTTAGCTTTTGTAGTCGCACAAACCCCCTCGGAGCCGCGTGCCGCTGCGGGCGACGCGTCCGTGCGCGCGCGTGTCGCGTAGCAAGTACAAACGAGCGGTAACATGAAAGGTAATAATAATGTACCAATAACGATAGTTGTAAGGCCGGGGAGGCTCGAGCCGCCCCGGTTTCAAATTGTTATAAATAAATAATTATTATATCAATAAATTTTTTATTGTAAACTATCATGTGCTTTGATTTATACGATCCCCGTTTTCGAAGGAACATTGTTCATTCTCATATAGAAACATAATAAAAATATTAAATTGTAGAAAATAATTTTATATATTTTTGACATTATTCTAATAACATAACTTAACATAATTATACACATTCATTACTAAATGTAACTTGACACACATCTCTATATACAAAAAATTACAAGCATAACTGAACTGAATAACTATAATATAGACTTGCCTAAAAATATTAGACAATTTTCACTATTATGTCTGATGATGAGTCTGTCTGCTTTGACTTTTGTTTCAACCAACCATACCCAACCATAACAAATCTCTAGGAGCTGGGAGTGTGAGTGGCAGTAATTACTTACCTTCAGGTAAATCACCATTCTCTACTATCCAATAAGAAAAAAATTGCCGTGCTCAACTATTATGTTTGTAGGGTAGGGAGGCGATATTATAACGTAACGCTCAAATCGAATCATGTTACATGGCAGACAAATGGTTTGCCTGACGTTTGCACCTTCATAAACAACAAATTCTGTAGAAAATAGAGGGTCAATTTATTAGTTGTATTGCTATTTTTGAATAAAAAAAGAAAGCCAATTAATACTTACATTAGAAACTAATTATAAATAAATTATTTTAGCTATAAGTTGGCAGTTCCAGACTTCTCCACGAGTTCAAGCAATGTATGCAGAGAGGTGTCAAATAGCTCACATCTGATGGGCATCTCCAGAGAGTAGAATGGGTTTTTCAGCGCATAGTCTGAGTACAGCTCATAGATCCTCTTTAGAACCACTTCGGAGCCCTGCATGTTGGGCTCTGTCACTATTATGAATTTCACACCTGGAACGAGAATCACAATTAACCTTAGCTGGTTCATATGTCAATAATATCCCCATTTTATTTTTGTACTGTAGGGTAAGATTAAATTGAAGGTGGTTGCTAATTAAAATAACAAAAATCATGAATTTTCTTATTTTTGCGTTTTGGTTACCTGTCAAAGTTTGAAAGCAGGACAGCTTGAAGGTGTCAGCACAAAGTGACTCGATGCCAGAGGACTTGGGCACAGGACTAAGTTGGCTGGCCAGGGCAAACAGCGGGTAGAACATGCTGGCCAGCACTATCTTTTCGTTTGTAGTGGCCCGTGCTCGACCAAACTTTAGACTTAGTGGATAATTCTCCTGAAAATGACAATGATGACATTTTTAAATAGTGCCCTAAAAAAATTAAGAAAATATTACAATTTATTGATTTCAAAGATATTTCTTTAATAATTCAATCACAGTGCTCAGAAACAAACCATGATTATTTGTAGACTAGTGAATTCTATGCACTGCCAATGTAGCCATTCTTACAAATAACAAATTATGTCAGCATGGTGCAGGAATCAGTAGGACTTAAAGCCTGAACTGACCTGATCATGTCCTACTGTATGTAAGACCACAAATTCGGACACAAACCTTGGTTTCTATGACTTCAAACACATCTCTTCCAGTTCCATCTTCTATGGTTCGACCAGCCACTGGTGAACCGTTTACAGAAAGCAGCACATGGCCAACTATAATAGAATAATAATTGTAGTTATTAATTAAAAAGTTGGTCAGAGAGTCTCCTTAGGAGCAGGGGAAAACGATGGTAATTATAAAAGGAATAATATAAAGAAGAGCACTCCTAACTACTGTAAAATGTTAAAGGCATGTATACCATTGATCCCGTCTCGTTGACCAAAAGCAACCACAACTTTCTTGTTTTCGTATTGGAGTTTTAGGTCCAAAGGGAATCCGAAGGTTTTCTCTGTTTCCACACGCGGGACGACGTGGTCATAATTGTAAATGAGTCCGCCCGATTTACTGACGATGTATATTCCGTATATCACCATTATTTATAACAATTTCTACAGATTTTTCATTGAATTTTCAATAATTCCACCCTTGCCTTGTTGATCCTATAGCATTCATTTACCGAATTTTGACAATGACATTGACATTTCATGCTGACAGGTACGTTTTTTTATTTATTTAGGCATCCGCATTCTTATTCTTTGCAATTAGCTAGATTCAAGTAAGGCGCAGGCGTCACATGCCGTGTCCCAATAAAAAAAAATACAGTTTTTGAGTAATTAAACGACCCTCACAATGATAGCAAAATTTTCAGAGAAGTCGGATTTTGATTGAAGTCTACACAATATTGCACTTTTAATAGTTCCTGATCATTAATTCTAATCAATATCCACCATAACCAATGTTTTCTTACATTACGCTTAATCAATAAGTACGCAAACAAACTTCGAAGCAACAGAAATTAAATTTTTAATCGTGGTGGCGTCGGGAGTCGGGTCGCTGAGTTCCCTCTAATATGGTTGAGCACAGCGATGGCTGACTCTCGCGTCAACTCGTGAACGGGTGCTGCCTGGGGGGACTGGTCTGCTCACTCTTGTCAGTACTGACTTTTTATTTTATTGTAGATTTAAGACTTGTTCATTCCACACCATTGTGTATAACATTCCGCGTATTCTTCTTATAAATTTTTATGTACTTATCCTACATTGTAACTAATGAGTGAAAAAAAAAAAAAAAGAAAAAAAAAAAAAAAAAAAGTACAAAATGACAAAAAAGGCCGTAACCGGTTTTCTTTCGCCATTTCTTTTTACCGGTTGCCATTTTGCTTGTGTCCGAAATGGTGGTAGTATATAACGTAGTTTATTTTTTTTATTTGAACAAGTTGTAAATGACAAGAAAAAGTGCCTGTGAAGGTCTAATTTCTGAAATAAACGATTTCATTTCATTTCATTTCATTTCATTTCAATCATGAGCTCAACCTGAACTGTTATAATGCTGCACTTTTTTTCAACTGGCCATTCACAGCGACACCTGCTAGTAGGAAAATTTTAGGCATATCGTAAATTCACAAGGACTTCCATTAGAGAACGTGTCACATACCTACGTAAATATCCAGTAGCAGCAGCAACTGTTTTAAAATTAATCAGTCGAAGCAATAAAAATAGTTAAAATGGGAAACTATTTTCACAATTGTAAACTGTGTCAATATCAATGTAAAATTTTAGAGTGTCAGCGTCTTGCGTAATATACTTTATTTATTTTATTTTACCTTTTAATTTAATTGATTTATTAATTTGTGTTTTTTCGCATTAGTTACATTTTTTTAAAGTTTTTTTTCCTTAGCGATTGTTTATTGTTTTTGAAATAAGTTTAGCTTTCTATAGCCTGAAACACAGGAGTTTTTACATCCTAGCTCAGGCACCTTAACATTCTATTTCTATTTTAATTATTTACTGCCTAAATTGTTTAAATAATACGCTAAAATCGAATTATTTCTTTTTCATAAATTAACTACAAATTACTATGAAATATTAAAAACTTTCATAAGAAAAGTGATATCATGGTGACACGATTTAATAGCACAAACCGCCATTTTTCAGTTTTTTCCGGGAGACACGTTTGGTGCGCTTTGACATCGAGTGCCAGAGACTGGCACCAGTTGAGGTGTATCAAAACGGGTGCAGGGACACTCCCTCTTTATATTTTACTCGGAAGCATGGACATCATCTTATATCTCGGGATAGATGTAGTCTGTGAAAGTGGTTTAGTAGATAGTTAGTTTTGAGAGGTAGAGCTACTACTATGAACTAGTAGTGGTTCTTATATGATCTCATGATCTGGCTCAACCGGGGCAGTACAGCTCATAGAATATATAAATGTACCTATTATTTTTTTATACCACTAATGTGGCAAACAACTTACGGCCCGACTGATGGTAAGCAGTCACCTCAGCCTATGGACGCTTGCAACACCGGCGGCATAAATCGCGCGTTGCCGACCCTGTAAAAAAAATCTTTTGAAATAATATTATTTCTCACTCTTCAGCATTATTAGGTATATACCTACTAATAATGCTGAAGAGTGAGAGAGCCGGAAGCTTAATAAAGCCTGCTTCTTACTTCCTGTTTCCTTTCGACGTCCTTCTTTATCATTCTTTTACAGGTGGGCAACGCATCCAAGATTCTTGTAATCGTGGAGATCCATGGGCAGCGGTGATTGCTTACCATCAGGTCACATGTTGTCTGGATGGAAATGGCAGCTCGTCCATAACCAGCAGTGATTTTTATTTGATATATCATAATATCATGTCAATCGCAGTTATCGTACAAAGTGCTCAGATAGAACTGACGAATATTATGGAATTATCTAACATTAATTAACGCTTATGACTCACCCACTTTATATACATTAAATACAATACAATGACCATAATAATAAGTAATTATCTCTATCAGTTTGTCATACAGCTCTTGATAAAGCTTAAATCAGTAATCTATACTTACTACTATTAAATAGATACAATGTGAACATTTAGTGGGTTTGTGTATAAGAATGACTCATGCAACATCTCTTCATATAGGTATACGCATTCACCTGTCTATACGAGTTATTTTATTCGAAGCCCTACCAACCAAAATTTAAATGTTTTAAGTAAACATTTTTTATTTAAGTACTTAAATGAAAAACAACTTATAGAATGCAAGGTAATAGATATTGGCAAAAATGCTTAATAATATTTTCACAGATGAAAATACTTAAATAAGTAATTAAGTAACATGTTTTGACCAAGCAATCATGCAGTTAACTACATACGTAGGTAGTACTATTTATTATTCTGTGCTACTTAGCATAGAGGATATAATCACTACGTTTTACTACATAATTGGCCCTGGTTTAATATTTTCTAGTTAAATGTTAATGACGTAGCACATAACATTGCATTTCAGTCTCAATGAAATAAAGTCGGAAATTAAATGTAAACTGGCGACAGTCCCGGTCGGCCGTTGCAATTTCAGTTTGGACTAGGACTTTGGTTGGAGTTTCCTCAAGTACGGGTTGTAGATGTATCTTCCGGCCCACTTTGCGTCAGTGCATTCCAGCTATTGTGCGATTAACTTTTAAAGCCGCCTTACGAGGTACCTATAAGATAAAAATTATATCAAAATTCCAACAAGTAATTGCAACAATTAGAATTGAACGGGCGAACTGCGAGCGTGCGCTAGTTTCATGTCGAAGTACCTAGTGTCGTCGCTGCGATTTAATTTAAGCTCAATGTACCAAAATCAAACCATAAAACCAAGGATCGGTTATCGGTGTTATCGTACGTAGATGAAGTGAGTCATTGTTATCATTTAGTACTGAAATATTATCTATTTATATTTTTAACTTATAGCCTTTGCGTTGCGGTAACAATGGTTGCGACTTGCGGATGATTGCGGTTTAATCCGATACTCCAGACCGCGACTGAAACAGGTTAATTAATATTTTCATTTCAGCAGACGTCTGCGGGTGACATCCTGATACTAAATAACATAAGCCCTTCCAAACACGTCCACAAGCGCGGCGTAGGCACATGTAGTTGCGCGGCCGGAAAACCCACTGCGCACTTGCTATTGTTGTTTTTTTATGTTTTGCAAGTTGCATATTTTACTATACTTATAAATACCTACGAGTTGTTTGTAGCTGAATTATACCTCTGGAATTATCGATTCTATTGTTATAAAATATTTCAGGACATATTTTAAGACTTTTCCAAAAAACGTAGTGTCATAACATAATGGAATGGTTTGCTAATTAATTTGAATGCACTGTGTATAGTAATGAAATTTGTTCGACAGCTGCATGCTTTTGTGGAAAATTGGAAATAGATTCTTTTTAGTCATAAATGTCATAATTTATTCAATTGGAGATTACCCTTGAATTATTTGTTGATGATCAAAAGTACTCCGCCACGCTGCTTCATTGCGTGTTGTTTAGTAAGTCAGTATTATGTATCTGTAAGTACAAAGATCAGAAATTGGTATAACGTCGAGACCAACGTCACTCGAATTGTTCCACCTAAATCACCCTGAGCAAATCACCCAGGTGATACGTATTTTAACGAAGATTTTCATGACATTCGCCAATTGGCAGGCAAACAAGCAAGCCAGTCGCTTGTTAGAACCTGGTTACTCGCCTACAAACACTATTATGAGGCGCTACCAACGAGGAACAGAACAAGGAGAGAAGGGATTAAGAAAAGTATGAAAGGAGTTAAGCTTCCGGATCTCTCGCTCAATGAACGAAAGAAAAGAATTAAAATATTTTTATTTGGTGCTACAAAATTTAGCATTCAGTTAAAACCAAACAAAAAATCTTATTCTAAAGCGTGACGCTGGTTTTCAGTGCCACCATTTTGACGGAGTGATTGAACAAAAAATATTTTTTCTGGAGTGTGTGAGGCTATATAAAATATTATTATATTTAACTATTAATACATAGTTGCTTACATGCATAATAAATATACATTTACAACTGAAATAAACAACGAATGAATAAAACGGAACGCATAATGCTGTTGTACGCCATTACTATACATAGATCAATGTTGTACACCTATATTCGTGAGACGATGGTACTTTCCCGTCGAGCTCGCTTATTACATAAATGCTCTACTACTCCAAAAAATATTTATAATAACTTTCTAATTATTAGATAATCACCCTAACCCACTAATAGGGAGGGATATTTTACTCTGTGCACATAATACTTATACATATAAAAGACAAACCCACAATGCCGCATGGAGAGAATTCTTTAATAATAATAATTTATTTTTGTAAAATATGGGTATATTTTCCAGTTTTTTTTAAGTCTACTTAATTATATTTTAACATCCATATCGATATTTATACCTATAGCCCAGCTGTGGGCCAAGGCCACAACCACCTTTCGCTGCACCGATTGTCCTCAGGTCACTGACCTACATATTACTTCCGTTTCCGTGTGGTAACCTGAGTGTATAAGATGACTAATCTCCTTAAACTAAGAAACTATCGTGCCACCATTCATTCATAGTTACTCATCTAGTATTTCAACCTGTGTAACTGGAATGACGTCGACACTGTACACACGCGAATTACTGATACAAACGGCAATGCGTACGCATCTTCTATAAATATAACTGAAATAAATGTATGTAACTAACTACGTGATATATTGGTTATTTCAAACACCTACGAATATGTAGAAGACGTAAAGCAGGGTTGCCAGATTCAATTTTATGATTTTCCCCAAACTGACTTTTATTTTTCCCCAAAATGATACGTTTTCATCAGAAAACCCCCAAAAGTTTTGTTACAAAAAAAGGGGTTAAAAACTGTCTTTTCCTCACTTCAGATGTTGCTTTTGTCTATTATTGTTCTACACATTTGACAGCTATCAGTCATTTTCCATTCTATTTTTGTAAATCTGAGGGCACGGCATCAGTGCCCCCGCCAAGACGAGCCAAGCGGAGCGCAAGGGCACTACCTACCTTTTCTCGAAACGTTTCGTCGCATTTTTTGAACTCTCACAACTTTGGTTTGGATGATGCTAAATAGTAAAAAAAATCAAGATATAATGACACCAGAACAATCATTGAACATTCAAAATTTAAATGTCGTAGCTATTATACTTTAGATTTTATTAATGTGTAATAACCCCCCATTTGGTCACTGATTGACTCACTGACTCACTGATCATCAAAATTCTTAAGGTACTTCCTGAAGTCCTAGAAAGCTGTTTGGTATGTATGCTAGTATTAGTACACAAACAACAAAAATATCATTTAGCTTGGAACTTCACCCCAAAAGAAAAAAAAAGAAAAATATATAAGCAACTTACAAAAAGAAAATGAAATCCCACAAAAAACATTTTCATGTAAAATGTTGCCAAGACGAGACCATTATGACTCGCACTGTCAAAAAGTTATCAGATCTCATGTAGAGTCAAGCTTCTAACTCTACACGCCCTATCTCTACAAGGCCTAACTTCACAAACTCTACACCTTAATCAAAATATGTGGCTTGGCCATACAGTAGTCCTAGTCTCCCTTTGAGCGGTTCTTGAAACCTGAACCAACATGTAGTATGTCATTAAATGTCATATTCTATCTAAAACATTCTTATATAACAAGGGAAAATGAGGAAATCATGAATGTGTGGTTTGCTACCTTTTTGGCAAACTCTTAAATGTGTAGTTTAGATATTGGTGGAAGATTAGTGCTGGAATTAGTATCTCTGAACTTATCCATGGTAGGAATTTCAGGAATATCATCCTGAAGGTCGTCTTCAACTCCGATAAGGTTTTTTTCTCTTTGGTTCGGGACAAGCCCACCACACATTTCCACTGTGTCTCCTGTGTAGCCAGGATCAACAACGGCGACCTCAGATATCCTCACGATAGACCTCAGGGTAGCGCGGGTAGCGCCAAACAGTATAGTCACGTCACAGTTTCTTCGCTTTTAAAAATTCATAAAGTGCTATAATAGTGTAAAGTTACAACCTAAATATACTCAATTGTCTAGCCAATACTATATAGATTACGATTATAATAAAATCTTACTAAGAAGTGAAGTCTAAATGGTAAAAATTTCAAAATTAATCTAAAATAATTTCGTTAAATTCGGAATCACAAGTGCAGTGCTCGGGTGAACGGGCGGCGGCGGCCACAACAAACGACCTTGATCCACTACGTAGACACTCGACGCATGTATATACTGAGTGTAAATTACGACGAATCAGATAACTTGTGAGGTGGCGCAGTGGTTTACAACGGTTGACTTGACTTTTCATGTAGGAGGGATCAAATCTCAGACGCTTAAAGTCCTAAACACTTTTTGCTTTTGGATTTTTCATTTTTTGTTATTATTTTTATTTATTTTAATAACATGAATTGCTATAAGTGTAAAAAATGCATATTCAACAATCAATTTCTAAATTGCTCCATTTGCAAAAGAGCATACCATATAGCTTGTTCTAACAGATCTGAAAAGCAATATCTTTTAATGAACCGAGACAATAAAGACGCATGGAAATGTACAGAATGTCTGCAAAAAAAGGGCCGAAATCAATTAGATTCAAAGGTACATAAACCAAAAATAATTTCACCAAAAAATACTATAACTCGACAGGAGTATAAGGCGAAAGTATCATGCCAAAATTCTTTTGAGTCTTTATCAGTGGATGAAGACGTTGATGATTCATCAATAGCAATTAACGACAAATCAATTCTTAATAGAAGCTGTCCCAATATCAATATGGACCATTACGATAAAATAGAAAAGCTACAAAAAATTAACTCTGAACTTACTGAGAAACTAGAGATTGCCGAAAATGAGATCATAAACCTTTTAGCAGAAAATACCTCCCTCAAAAAACAAATTTTTTCATGTAATGTGCAGGTCGATCAACTTAAAAATATTTGTAAATCTACACCAAAAAAATCATCTCAAGGACCGAACAGAGCGAGTTTAAATAGAACCAAGTTAGATTTTTCCAATAATCAAAACACTCCCAAAATTCCCACACAGAAGAAGACAGAGAGAAAGCTCCAACTTGTAATTCCTGAAACGACTACATCAAATAATCACATTTATAATAAAAACACAGAAAGAGTCAGTAAGCAAAAAAACATATTTATAATTGGTGACGAACAGGTGAGAGGTTTGAGTTCCTACCTATCGAAAACTTCATCTGGCAAGTGGTGCGAGTACAACATACAAGGAATAGTCAAACCTAACGCTCAATCAGGTGAAATTTTACGCGACCTAAAAAAATTTTTGAACACGGCATCGGAAGAAGACATTGTTATTTTATCTGTAGGAACAAATGATATCCCGGATCCTTACATTTTGTTCAAGAATCTCTGTAGCACGCTGGATGAACAATATAAGTGTAAAATATTATTGTTGAACATTTTTAAAAATCGATTCTTTAACATAAACGATGTAAATTATGAACTGAAAATGCTTTTAAAGAACTTTGCTAAATGTACTTTCATAAAAATAAAGGATCTTTATACTAAACGGAAAATGTCTCACATAGATTTGATAACTCTTAAACTAAATATTGTTTTTAACTTTATAGAAAATGAAAGACTCTGTGAGAAAACTATTATCCAACATCAAGACGGTAGTAATTATGGTTCGAAATTTAAAAATGATGTAAATAGTACTCCCATTGATCTCGATGGTCATGATCGTAACATGTTTTTTCAATCATAATACTTCTTGTACTAAATTTAACAAACGTAGTCATAAATTAGATAATAACCAGGAACAACTAACGATCTTACACCAAAATATAGCTGGTCTTTGTAACAAACTGGATGTATTAGAATTAAGTTTATCTGAACTATCAGAAAATGGTAGGGAGGTTGATATACTATGTTTCAGCGAAACTTTTATTAAACATGGCTCCGAACCCAATATAATATTAAATAACTTTAATCTGGCTGCTTCGTTTTGTCGAGACAAATCCAGAGGAGGCACATGCATACTAGCTAAAAAAGTACTAAACACAAAACCTCTAAAAATTCCTTCTAATCTGCCCTCCAAGATCTATTTTGAATCATGTGGTATCGAATTAATTGGTTTTAACATGATCATAATCTGTATTTACAGAATACCTGAACAAAGAAGGGTACAGATAGATGTCTTCCTGCACAAATTGGATACACTATTAAATTACGTGACTGATAAATATAAACAGAAAAGAATTGTAATTTGCGGCGACTGGAATATTGACATTTTGAAAGACAACCCTACCACAAAAGATCTTTTAAACATACTTGAATGCTACAACTTTAGGACCCACATAAAAACTGCCACACGTCTCAACGCTTGCTTGGACCATATTGCTAGTAACATCAAAAAGGTGCAACCAGAAACAATTGTACTTGGTCTGTCGGATCATGAAACAGCACAAATAATCACAATAGAAACAGCCAAACATAAAACATTTACCACCTGGTTTGAACGTAGAAGAGATTACTGCGATGACAACATGAGGAAGTACTCCGAATGTATCTCTACGCTTTCTTTCTCAGAGGTGTTTGAATGCACTACCTTAACAAGCGCTTTTGAGACTTTTTATAATACCATATGTTTATTTTACGACTTGTGCTTTCCTTATATAATGGTGAAAAGGAACAACAAACCTGTAAAACTAAATTGGCTATCGAAAGGAATTAAAAAATGTAGTAAAATAAAACGCCAGTTATTTATAAAATGCAAAAATATTAATAGAAACAAAAAAGCTAATAAGATTACATATAATAAATACAATAATATTTTTAGAAAATGCATAAAGTGTGCTCAAAAAATCACAAATATCAAATATATTCAAGCTGGGAAAAACAGGTCTAAGGCTATCTGGAATGTTATTTCTTCGACAACTGGTACCAACCGACATATTAATGATATAGATAAAATAAAATTTAATAATATAACATATAATAATAATACTGACATCTGTAATGTATTCAACAATTTCTTTATCGATCTGACATCTAAATCTAATTCTAAGTCAAATACTGTAAAATTGAATAATAATAATAGAATTCCAGGAACAATTTTTCTAAGGCCAGTCGACAAAAATGAAATATATAATATAATTATGTCTCTAAATAATAGTAAAACTAGTGGATTTGATGATATCACTACTCAAGCTCTAAAGCTCTGTGCTGCGTCTATATGTCATCCACTTGCATATATTATAAATCTATCTTTTGCAGAAGGTCTCTTTCCAGAAATGCTACAAATGATGGTTGTCAAACCCATATACAAGAAAGGTGACAAAACAGATCCGAATAATTATAGACCAATAACTATCACACCTACTATATCCAAGATTTTTGAAAGGGCTATGTTTAAAAGATTACATGATTTTTTGACTACTTTTGAAATATTCCGAAAGGAGCAATTTGGGTTTCGTAAGGGAAGATCAACGACACTAGCCTGTTTCCACCTCATTAAATTTATAACAGAAAACTTAAACATCGGTACTCCAACAATATCATTGTTTCTAGATATGAGTAAAGCTTTTGACTTCGTAAATCACACTAAGCTCCTACACAAACTAGAATTCTACGGAATTAGAGGCAACGCACTCGCATGGTTATCAAGTTACATACACAATAGAAAACAATACATAGAACTAACAAAAATAGTAAGGAATACACATAACAAGTATGTGAAAGAAAAATTTAAATCAGACCCTCGAATAAACACCTCAGGTGTCCCTCAAGGTAGTATTTTAGGCCCGCTACTGTTTTTAGTGTACATAAATGACCTTCCAGATGCCATATCACATATGTGCACACTCTTTGCGGATGACACTACAATAGTTATTAAATGTGACGACAAAGAGCAACTTCAACCAATTGCCAATAAAGCACTCGAAGACGTAATTTCCTGGATGGATAATAATGATTTGAATATTAATATAAATAAAACAAAATTAATTAAATTTAATTCGTATAATACCAATCGTATAAACCTAGACATTATTTATGATGGGAACAAAGTTGAAGAAGTGGAAAGTCTCAAATTTTTAGGAATCACCTTAGATCGACATTTAAACTGGAAGGCACACGTTGACCAACAGTGTCTAAAAATAAATAGATATGTCTTTCTACTGAAAAAACTAAGACAGACAGTATCGATGGAAGCAGCATTAGCGGCTTACCATGGGTTTATAGCATCAAACCTCAGCTATGGTCTTATTATGTGGGGTCACTCGGTTGACATTGACAGAGTCTTTAAAATCCAGAAGCGCTGTGTTAGGGTTATAAATAAGGCATGGTTTTTGGATAGCTGTAGACCTTTGTTCAAAACATGTAACATTTTACCTCTGCCATGCCTATACATAAGAGATCTTTGTGTTTTTGTTAAGTCTCATCCCGAATACTTTAAAATGCGCAATACGGTAATACTCCGTCAAAAAAGAGAAAGGTTTGCTAACTTGGTATATCAGCCTCGGTGTCATAAAGAAATCTTCAAGAAAAATGTATTTAATAACGCGATTACGCTCTATAATAAAATACCCAATAATTTAAAAATGTTAAATGGCACTATATTTAAGGAAAAATTAAGTGACTGGTTATTGAAAAGTTGTTTTTACAGCATTAAAGAATTCATAGAACACTGTAACAAAAAATATCCATACTAACATTTGCACGTCTGCTTGCAGGCTGAATACATTCACCAATGCATCACTAACACCCCATGTAATTATTTTTTTTGTGTATTCTGGCAAATAAATGATTTGATTTGATTTGATTTGATTTGATAGACAATAAGCAATGAAGCTTATTGACGTCCCGGGGGAAAAAACTACAGCTGTCTTGGAACTCACAACGAATTTAATCAGAAAGAAGATAATCGGAGTAGGAAGTATTGAAAGGACTTCCCTCCTTAACAACTACGTGAGAAACAGCAATTTGAAGCAAAGGGCATTATATTCTAGAGAGATGGCAAATCAAGTGAGTTCCTCTTTGGTTCAAAACGTTCAAAACAAAAGAGTCATAATACTAGATAGCTAGACTCTAAAGAATAGTAGAGAGAGAGACACAGCTGCTTTTTAAATGGCTCTGGATTGATTGTTGCACTTTAGCCAGGATGTTAGTCCAAAAAAGAGAGAAGTGCGTTTCATTCTATTTTAAGTCTTGGTTTCTAAAAGTGCAAAAAAAAACCCTAAAATTCCCCATCACGTATTTTATTTCCTCAAAATTTTCCCCAAAGATCCTATTTCCCCAGTTTTTCGCCGAGAGTCAAATTTTTCCCCAAAATCGCGAATAAACCCCCAATCTGGCAACCCTGACGTAAAGCCTTTTCAGTCGCTCGTCATCGCGGTCCGTTATTGGTAATCATTTTCATGGTTTCAGTTGTCTAATACATTATTATATAATACAATATAATAATATTAGGTTGTCTATACAGTAAATGTACCGTCAGCAGCAGAGCTAGATTAACACTTTAGTATCATTTCAGAGATCTGCTAATATGCTAATGCTGCTGTCAGTTTATCGCATTTTTGAATGACGTGGTACTAAAGTGATACTCTACTTCTGCTGCTGACCGTACTTACCAAATCATACGGTCATCGTCCGCGGAGATCTCGTGTGAACTGACTTATCAATATAGCGCTTGCAAAAGTCTGCAATACCACCACTACACAGATGGCTCTACGCTTGTATTTTTGTAATATAAATGTTATTATTTTTTCCCTATATGATTTATCATTCTAAATGGACCTTTCTACAGGAAAAGTAAAACTAAAAAATAACTGTTAACTAGGTATTAATTCTATTTTGATGAAATCTTTCACGACAGTTCAGGAGAAACTCATTACACATGCAAAACGTTACCCAAGTGAGAAGGTCAATCGAGATTGCAGCACCGTGCAGTGCGGGCAGTTGCGGGCGGCGGCGGCGGCGCGCGCGCAGCTTCCCAGAAAGCGTTTTCCTCGTCACCGCGCGCTGACGAATGCTCTACGTCACGCTGGTGACGCGCCCTCGCGAATAAAAACCGCGGTGAGATCGCGCCGCGAGCCCTAGTGCTCACCGCTCGTGCACTCGGAACGGAGCAGAGCCCACCCTGGCGCCCCGCAATGCCTGCATGGAGCCGGCCTGCAGCGTCGCGCTCGCGGGTGACTCCGGCGACGACTCCGACGAATGCGTGCCCACCGGTAAATACAACACCATGACCAGAAAGTGGCTCCTCGCCTCATGTTCGCGAAAGAGGTTTAGAGTTAAGAGGTTATAGTGAAACAGTGCAATTTTTAGTGATGTGATCTATAACAGTGTACGAATTGGAGTAAGACCATGTGGAGGTCGTTTTTATGGAAACTAACCAGCTCTGTGAGATGTACCTAACATAATGTTCTATTTAGTATATAGTTGTCTAATTACCAACTGGTAATAAAACTGCAGCGAATGCAGTTTCATTGGCAAAGTTCCTACTGTTAACTCTATTGATTATTATCATCGTCTACCTCAATTTTATCTCATTTCTTCAGTTTATTTTTTAATTTAATTTATTAGTATTATTTTATCAAAAATAACTAATAAGGCAGCAGGTAGAACCTAAAAGGATAATGGAATGATGTTGCGCCTCGCGTTTTATAATGCTACGGATTGCGTTCATTTAGGCCTCCCCATGCACCAGCACAAACAACAGATAGATTCGTCGCAAAAAAAATATCCACAATAATCCACTAAAAATATGCTTTAAAGAATCATCTAAATATTACTGAAATCATTAAGATGAACATTAAAAACGATTGTTTAACAATTTTATGACATAACATGCTCTCCTTTTTCGTAGCCGCCGCATCACTAATAGACTAATAGTTTACAACAAAAGCACTACATGCACCTAAGGTTCAATCTCGAACAAATAGTTCAAGTTTTCACAAAACATTACATATTTTTAATGAATGATCCAAATATATTTATTTTTCTCGTGCCCTATGGAAGCAACTATATAACCCTTTGTACATTTCTGTCCTATGTAATTCGCTATAAAATCTCTGTGTCTGTAGATTGTATTTAGAATATACACTAATTATACAACTCTCAGTACAAATCTGCTGTTGAACTGTAGTGGTAGTAAAAGAGAAAAAGATTCGAAATCAATTTGAAATAAAGAGATCGATTTTTACACGATTCTCATGTTTTAATCTACTACGTCTACATATTTTTAAAAGCGACAAATATTGGACACCTTGTTTTAGTTTCTGTTGACATATACATATATGTCACAGTAAATCGCGTTGCGCCGTCTCGCCGTCGGATACCTGTTAACTATTCCAAGCCATAGGTTGAGGGGTTCATTGAAGTCCTAACCTTACAAGAACGAAATTAGTAGTAGGATATTGGGCTTCCTATCCCACTTACCGATAGGAAGTATTCAGACGCACAAACCCATCTCGTTCTGTCGGCGTTCGCCTCCATCACGATGGGTTAGTGCATCTGAACACTTCCTATCGGCAAGTGGGATCGGAAACCCAATATCCTAAAAATTAACGTACCCTATTGAATCGACGGTTGCAGATGGTTGAAAGCAAAAAATCAGATCAGATATACTCATGTCTTACGCAGAAGTGACTTATACATTAGGTTGGCGCGTGAACCCAAAGTGGTTTTTGAAGTCCGATTCGGTCTCGTAACAATTTGTATTTTTCCGTGGGAAGGGTGTTTGCCCGCCGCACAACCCCCATATTGCTGGAGGACCACAACCTACGTTGGTCGGCGAGTCCATCGGACTTAGCCGGGTAGCTAGCTAGGCTGTGCTACCGACCATTCCCCCATCCGCCACCCGGGGGACGCCCCCCTGTGCTGTGAGGTCCAGCACGGGGATTGCTTATCATTATACAATAATGAAAAGTAAAAGTTCAGGTCAGATAGACTCATGTCTTACACAGAAGTTAGCAATAAGCGTTTTTCCATGACCAGATTGGTTCAAAGAACATCTGAACGTTAGGATATCTTAGAAAATGAAATTGAAATATAGGTCCGATTGACTCATGTCCATCTATAGAAAGTTGCTTTTTTTCTATAACCAGATTGGCTCGAAGACATCTAAATTACAATTCCATTTGATTATTCTACTAAGTATATAAAATAATGATAAGTCCAGGTCAGATAGACTCATGTCTTTCACAGAAGTTAGCAATAGCGTTTTTCCATGACCAGATTGGTTCAAAGAACATCTGAACTTTAGAATATCTTAGAAAATGAAATTGAAATATAGGTCCGATTGACTCATGTCTATCTATTGAAAGTAGCTTTTTTCCTATAACCAGATTGGCTCGAAGACATCTAAATTTCAATTTCAATCATTCATAATCATCGGCATACATTTAATGACATTAGCGTGTGGTTGCAAACAATAACTTTAAATTCAGGTCAGATTGACTCACGAACTTCCACAAACTTTGAGATAAACTTATCACACGTTTACTTTCTCATCTGTGACCAAATTGGCTTGAACCTCGTCTAAATTTTAGATTATTGTTTCTATTAAACTTAAATTTGGGTCAAATTGACTTAGATCGTTCCACAAAATTAAGAGATAGATAATGCTCTCAATTTCTGTGGCCAGTTTGGCTCGAAGATCTCCAAATTTAAATTTAATTTAATACAGCTAACAGCTCACGCTAAGGTATGTCACACGCTACCGAGTCTATGAATGAACCAAATGAGTCACAATCCCCTGTACTTATACGCAGCGAGCGAGTAAAGAGCCGTTTCCACAAGATAGTCGTTACTAACATAATTTACTTCTCGTAAAATATAATATACATTTACACTGTTAATAAAGTATCATTGATGTGTAAAAAATACCAAAATTATCATTGAGGTGTAAAAAATAAAAAAAATATGATATATAAGCTTATTTTGTCTTATAATCTTAACCATCAAGTAAATCGGTAAAAAGAAACAAAAAATCCCTGGATGGAAACATATTTATGGGTATATCTGAATGCTACAAACATTGCTTAACTTAATCCATAAGTACCACAATTAAAACGAATTTAATTATATGTGTTTATATTCATCACCTACAGAGTACATAATATACCTACCTATATTATGTAGTCACAGTCCAAAAAAAAAATGAAATGCAGACGATATATAAGATAAAGCTAATTTAAGGTATAAGGTTGATTAATGTAAAGTCTACTTTAGTGTATTATTGCTGACGCGAGATTAAGAGTAATTCTAATGGGTATACACGTTTCAACTAGTCTAAACTGTTTCTCATGAAATCTAAGTCTACACCTTATCAGCATCCTGTTCCTGTTGTTGAATGGTAAAATTATATTACCTATTAGGAATTGGGGATCCGCTTATAAAGTCGACAAACAATCAAAACTAAACATTTATTCGGAGTATACATTCGGAAATATTGTTTTATTTTAATTTTTGTCATCAATGTATATAATGAATAATAACATAAAGAGAATAAATAATAAAATAGCATACCAGTCGGCAAGCGGTATCAGTTCAGTTGGTGTGAGAGCCAGCGTACCCTCCATCATCCTCATCATCAAGATATTCCAGAGGTGTATCACTTGATGGTAAGTATTGAATTGTTACACATTATTTTGAAGAAATGTTCCAACAATAATGTACTACGGAACCTACGTTATTCGGAACGAGTCTTTCTTGAATTAAAATTTATTCATTACCGAACCGAACTTTGGCTTTGTAGCTATGTAATTAAGGTTCAATTTGTAATGATTTTTTTAGCTAAAATAATCATAACAAGAACCCTCAAAATCGGCTTCGGCTTTGTAGCTATGTATTAAGGTTCAATTTGTAATGAAAAAATATATTGCTGAAACTGCATTTATTTTTAATAAAAGGGATTTAATTTAATTAAAAATCCACAGTTGTTGATCAGTCTTTCATAAGGTGAAACACCTGAAAGTCAACGTTCCAAATTACTTATTAACCAACATGTAAGTGAGTATAAAGTTATTATTCATCAATCTGGTATACCTCTCGCTGTGGCCAAGACACCCTTAGCCGTCAGTACGATCAGTTGCATGAGTCTGTGTAACTGGCAGTGAGTGGACACTAGGGTTGATAGGTCATAACATTGTCAGGGTAAATCCTACGATTTTTCATCACATGTCAAGCAACTACAATCCCATCCAGCATTTTTGATGGGTTTAAAAAATCGACTTCTTCGTGTATCAGTAAAAGTTACATCCTTGACTGTTGTCTAGGTACATATCAAGTCAGTGGTTGTCAGATGATTTAAAAACACTGACACCAGCTAACCCGCAGTTGACTTCTACTAATTACCACAAAAGAAGGAAAAATTTATTGAATTTTAGTGTCTGTCTCACTATTGTATCATACATTAGATTAACTAGAAGTTACTTTGATTAGTTTAAAAAAATATTAATTCTTGGTATGATTTTAGGTCGGACTACGAAACAGATTACTCGAGCAAGGTAGCTAAGAAGCCTAAGGCAACCCCGAAGCGGAAATCTGAAAAAGCTCCGATCGCGACCGGATCCAAAATAAGGTATTTTTTTTGTACAGTTATATCATCGACAATAATAGTAAAAATTTACACAAGCTGTTTTTTTTCAATGCAGTAAGGTCTTTAATTTTATAGAAACATACTATAGTCTCAGGTTCGAATCCTGTTGCGGAAATTATTTTTTCATGAGCTAATAATTTTATCAATAACCCCATATATGTTTGCTGCTCAAACAAGCATTTACGTAGGCTTAGATGTCTCTGTCCTTTATCTCAAAATACATACTTACTGGTGTTATAATTAATGTAAATTAATAAAACCTTTATTTTATTTACAGTAAAAAAACGAGTCGGAACGCTAGTGCGAGAGACCTGTTCCAGTTGGAGGGGGATGTGGAGCATCGTCCCCCACCAACCAAGACGGACCTCCCAAATACCCTGGTGAGCAACGTGGCGAACGGGAAGGTAAAGCGGACGGTAGACATCTCAGGGGAGTTTTACCTGGATGTAAAAGTCTACCACAAAGCAGACATCCTTTCGACGCCTGCGGACCAGCGGTGGAAGAAGGCGTCCGTCACGTTAAAAGTTCAATTGGACAGAGAAACGCCGCAGTGGGACGCGCTGCAGGCGTTTATGTTACGGGCTCACGAGCTCTTTAATGACTCGGAGCCCGTATATTTTAGTGATAAAAATTAATTATTTTTTTCATTTTTATTCATGTTCACATTTGTTGTCTGTCTCACTATTGATTTTTTTACTTAGTAGTAGTACTTAAAGTTTAGTTTTAATTAATTTCTGTTATTTAGTTATGTAATCATATTAAAAAAATAAATTCAAGTAGGTATTTAAGATATTTTGTTAAATATTAATATTAATTGCATTAAATATTTTATTATTAAATTTTTTATATTGGGATATCCTCAAAATGCCTTTTTGCACAGTTTGCAATTTAACTGTTGAGCGCAGTCACTGGACAGGTCACTTACGCAGTACTAAGCACAAAAATAATAATGTTTCATATTTTTGCGATGGTGTTGAGATAATACATTCGGCATTTCGAAATCGCATTGCTTCTTATAGAATTGTAGATATCAATGATAACTACGCACTAGAAACATTTTTGAACAATATTCGAGATAAAGTCAAGATATTAATAGACAAAACTCTTAAGAAACATATTTGTGTAAAAATTAATTTTGAATATTTCGCTTTGTTTTATATGTTTAAAAATGATAATCAAGAGATGAAATCATTTGGCACTAAAAACTATACAATCCATCAGAATTATGATTATAATTTATTAATATCTCAAATCAAAAACACATTAACAAAAAAGATAGAAGAATTCCAGGGCCGTGACAGTGGGTGGACTTTCTTGAGTAGTTCTCATATAGAAGTCAATGTTAACAAATACCAACCTTTGCGCGGCTCGGGTTTTATTGAATTGTCGCCTCCGATTAAATCAAAAAAAGCATGTATAAATATTCACAATAATGATGACTTTTGCTTTCTGTGGTCAGTTGTAGCTGCTTTATATCCAGCTAAGCATCATCCTGAAAGAGTATCATCATACCCTGATTTTCGTAATGTTTTAAATGTAGAAGATATAACTTTCCCATTGGGTTTCTCAGATATTGAGCGGTTTGAAGTAAATAACCCTGATATTTGTATTTATATCTATGGTTTAAAAAATAACACCGTAATAGGACCTCTTTACAAACCGAAAACCTTGAAGGAAAAAGTAATTCATTTACTTTATTTAGAAAGCGGTAATTTATCACATTACTGTCTCATTAAAGATTTGCCTCGTCTTGTTAAAAAACAAATAACGAAGCATCATAGTAAGCTGCACTTATGTAACGCGTGTTTAATGTTTTTTAATTCAAGCGATGATCTTAGTTCTCATAGCTGTGGTGGTATTGCTACTGAATTACCTCCAAAAGGCTCGTTTATTCAATTTGAAAATTATCAAAGAAAGCAGATGGTACCTTTCGTAATATACGCAGACTTTGAAACAATGTTAGAAAGGTACGAATCTTGTGATCCTGATCCATCTAAAGCGAACACTGTGACGCGACAGCGACATGTGCCTGTGGCCTACGCCTATCATATTACGTGTACGATAGACGAAAGCTACAATCGTTACGTTTCTTATCGCGGCTTGGATTGTGTTGCTAATTTCATAAAGTCAATATATAAAGATGCACATAACATTCATAAAATTTTGAAAAATAAAGCTCCCATGATTTATACAGATGACGATGTTTACGATTTCGAAAACGCAGTGACATGTCATATATGTGATCACTTTTTGTTCGGCGACAGAGTTCGGGACCATTGTCACGTGACTGGTAAATATCGCGGCGCAGCTCATAATATTTGCAATTTACAATACAAACTGCCAACGTTTTTACCGGTATTTTTTCATAATTTATCTGGATATGACTGTCATCTTTTTATAAAAGAATTAAGTACAGCTCCCGGACCTATTAAAGTGATACCTAAAACAAAAGAAAACTACATTTCTTTCACAAAATTTATTCCTATAACTACTGAGGAAAGTATGCAGATTCGGTTTGTAGATTCATTCAGGTTTTTAGGAACTAGTTTAGACAAACTGGCTAGTACTATGAAAAAACAGGAGTTTAATCAATTAAAATCTTACTTTCCCGATAAAAAACAATTTAATCTGCTTACACGTAAAGGAGTGTATCCGTACGATTACATGTCTCATTGGAGATGTTATGCAGATACGTGTTTACCTTCTAAAAATAATTTCTTTAACTCATTGACTAACGAAGCAATCACTGATAAGGATTATGAACATGCTCAGTCTGTTTGGGCAGTGTTCAATATTCAAAATATGGGAATGTATACAGATTTGTATCTGAAAACAGACGTTTTGTTGCTTGCAGATATATTTGAAAGTTTTAGAAAAACATGTAAACGTTATTATAATCTAGATCCCGCGTTTTATCTTACAGCACCGAGTCTATCCTTCGATGCTATGCTTTTAAAAACAAAAGTTAAATTAGAATTGATCAGCGATATTGAAATATATAGGATGATACAAAAAGGTCTCAGGGGTGGTGTTTGTATGTGTTCTAAAAGACATGCCAAGGCTAATCATAAATATTTAGAATCTTACGATCCATCCCAACCAAATTCATTTATTATGTATTTAGACAGTAACAATTTATACGGTTACAGTATGTGTCAACCATTGCCGTTTTGTGATTTTAGATTTATGAATAATCAAGAAATTGACGAATTGCAATTGAACGTGAAGGACATTAGCGATACCGCGGAAAACGGATATATTCTTGAAGTAGATTTAATATACCCTGCTATATTACATACTGAGCATAATGACTTTCCATTTTGTCCCGAAAAATGCTTACCACCCGGTGGTAAAAATAAAAAACTTATACCGAATTTATACGATAAATACCATTACGTTATTCATTATGTAAATTTAAAAAAATGCTTACAGCACGGATTGATACTGAGAAGGATCCATCGTGCTATTGTTTTCAAGCAAAGCTGTTATTTAAAGCAATATATTGATCTTAACACTCAGTTACGTCAAAAAGCAGAATCTGCGTTTGAACAAGATTTTTTCAAATTGTTAAACAATAGTATTTTTGGAAAGACTCTAGAAAACACTGAACAAAGAATAGATGTGAAATTGGTAACCAAATGGTGTGATAATAATAACAAAACAAAAAAGGTAACTTGTGCTGAAAAATTGGTAGCTAGCCCTTATTTTCATAGTGCTTCCATATTCTCCGAAGATTTAGTGGCAATTCAAATGAAGCCTTCACGTGTTATTCTCGATAAACCGATATATATAGGATTTGTTGTGTTAGAATTGTCGAAATGTCACATGTATGATTTCCACTATTCTGTAATAAAACCATTTTACGGTGATCAAATTGAATTGTGCTACACTGACACAGATAGTTTAGTTTATAATGTAAATACATATGACTTTTATAGAGATGTTAAATTACACTTTTTGAAATATTTTGATACCAGCAATTATGATTCTGATAATGAATATAATTTACCCGTTATCAACAAGAAGGTTCCAGGTCTTTTCAAAGATGAAATGGGGGGTAAAATTATTAAAGAATTTGTAGGACTGCGCTCAAAGCTTTATTGTATTAAAACATTAAACAAAACCATAAAAAAGGCAAAGGGTATAAGAAAATGTGTTACCACAAATTTGAAATTGAATGATTATAAAAATGTATTGTATAATTGCAACATCATACGGAAAAAAAATTTATTGTTTAAGTCAATAAAACATGAAATATTCACTCAGAGTATAAATAAAGTAGCTCTTTCTAGCAACGATGATAAACGCTTAATATTGTCTGATAAGATATCCACTTTAGCGTGGGGCAATGAAGCTATATTGTAACATCATTTTAATGATTCCTTTATTGTTATACTTAGATGGATACCCCAAATTCCATTAATTGTAATTAAAGTTGTAATAGATAATAAGTACTCTTATTAAGATTAGATTAATTAAAAAACAAAAATACTTAACAATTTTATTATTACAATTACTATATTAAATCAATGTGTAACTATTTACTTATCTTAGTTTGTACATATATTAAGGTTATATTGAATAAATAAATATTATTTTATAATTACTCATACAGGTGTTTTAGTTCAAATTCCGTTGACAAAGCGCATCGCGCACCCAAGCAAGTTCAAACAAGCTCAAACCTGTTCGATGAGGCACCTACTTCCTCAATTCTTTACCGCGCATTAGATCAAATTTCAAGTTATCGCGAATCCCGATGACAATCAATCCTTTATTTTACCGCGCATTAGATCAAATTTCAAGTTATCGCGAATCCCGACGACAATCAATCCTTTATTCTACCGCGCACAGGTGTTTTAGATCAAAATTCAATGTTATTCAATGTTACACATCGAAGAAACACGTTTGAGCCTGTACGTATATCTACTTCCTCCATCCTATTCCACCGTTCGTTTCCGTCATTCATTTTGCAGCAAGCTGTCGGAGTGGTAACATCACCTAAGTAGAAGTCAACTAAATTGTAAGTATCTATTGAATACTATTTGACCTAGGTATGAAGATATTCCTAATATTTTCATAAATATTAATTTATCTTTAATTTATTTCAGATCATCATTCATCATGCCGGATTCTGAAGACATATACTTACAATGCGCACAGCGTTTTACACCGCCAAGCACTGCAAGCTGGCATATTCCTGAACCACGAGAATCCGATGCGAAGAGGTTGCGAGCTAAACCACAAAAGCGGAAGCATCCAGTCTCGCAGTCTTTTGTCATCAATAACGAAAAGAAAAGAGGTGTACGGCTGATCCAGATAAAGGTGCTGGATATTAGCGGAGAGCAAGAACCAGATAGTGATGAAGTGATAGTGTTAAATGCGCAATATTTAGTCAGTGATCCGGTGGACAATATTATGAGCGAAACACACTCATTAGTTAACAAAATATCTAAAAAACTTTGCGGAGAGTATTATGATTTTGTGTAATTTTGTAATTTTTGTGTAATTAAGTTATTGTATTTTTAAGTAAGTATTAGATAAATAATTAGCATAACTAATTTCAATTTCATGTTATTTAGTTATGTATTATTCTTAAAATAAATAATTCTAGATGTGACTTAATTAACTTGTAAATAAAAAATATTATATTAATTTAAGATTTCTGTTTCTATGTAGATTATTGTAGATATTAAGTTGTTGTAGGTATGATTTTTGTAATCAATCATTTCTTACATTTCATTGTGATTTAAATAAATATCTTGCTAAAATAAAATTAAATTTAAGTTAAGTTTGTGTTAAGTTATTGTATGTGTTAAATTGATGTTTTGCATTGTAATTCGAATCTGGTTGTGTAATATTAGTAAAGTAACTTGTAATACATGTTTTCTGAGGATAAAAATAAATACCAAGTATATATCATAAATCAAAGTTTTATTTATGTTTAAAAACCTTATCATTATACCATTTTTTTACACAAATTACATTTTTTAACGCACACATTTTATTATGATTTATACAGTTTAATTCTTTTCCTTTACAATAAATTTTAGACAGTTTTGAAATATTAGGACATCCCTCGTCTTCTAAATCAATCACCAAGCATTCGGAGCACATATCACTGATCCATTTAGTTTTCTCTAGTCCTTTAGTTAAAATTTTCATGTTGGTTAAATAAGGAACAATTATTTGCTTGAATTCGTGATACTCAATATGACCTTCACTCCAGTAGATTCCGCGATTTGCTTCTAACCATCTAACATGCTTTTTTTCTTCTTTTGTTAGTGTATTGAAATTATAGGGTGGTTTGACTAGGAACATTAATGTGTACTCTTGTGTTGCAATAGCCAATTCTTTCACAATGAAATTATTGTGAATATCTTTGAATCCTTGAATATCCACTATTATAGTGTTTGAATTCATACTTTCTTCACTATGTTGCTTAATGGTCTATACTCAACAATGCAGTCGTTAAGAATAAGACAATAAGCAGCTGTTTGATCTGGTAAAGTTGCTTCGCTTTCGATTTCCACACTTACATCTACTACAGCTCCCGTTTTTAAATTATCATTTTGTCTAGAACAGTCTATGATAAACAGTGGTCCTTTATTTTTGAACTCTTCTACGGAAAGTAACGGTTGATCTGAATGACACCCGTAATACGACTGTTTAAATTTTGCGTATTGTTCATATATTAAAGCATACGCATTCTTAGAAAAGCTTGCGTCATAATTTTCATACGGATAATAAATCGAATTCAAATATACTTTAACGTTGCGTAAGTAGCAGTGATCAAAATATGACATATCAGCCGTTTTATTGTCCTTTCGTTGGCTCTGTAACCCTAAGATTACGTATCGGGGTTTCTCAATTTGAGAAGAAGTTTTGATAGCCCAAGTATGTTTTGAAGTTCGAGGTAACAAGGGATACTCATACAGATCCCAGTTTCTAAATGTTAGTTGAATAGCGCGATCTTTCTCTAAAAGTCTAAGTAGTTGTATTTTTTCTCTATCAGAAACTTTAACATGAGGTACTCGCCATATTAATTTATGTATTTCTGTACTTTCAATAAATTCATCATCATTCAATAGTAGAGCATTTAAATCGGTATTGCTTCTCAAAAGTATGAGTTCATGTTTGCAATTAGCAATAACTTTTTTGTAATCTTCAGCAAAACCAAGAATTTTACTAAGTGGAATAGAAGCTGAAAAATATCCACCTTGATTGTTTGTCGTTCCATCAATATCCCAACCCCAAGCTTTAGATATTCGCGATTCACTTCTACTCATAGAAATTAACGATTTCATTGTCGATGTAATACCAGCATTTTTTATTCGATCAATTTCAACTCCATTTAACTCGTATCGAATATCTTGGAAGAGATATAACAGTGGATTATTGGTAAAATGCACACTTCTTACTCTGTCTCTCTCTTTTTCATCTGATGCTCCTTTATAGACTTTAACAGTCCCTTCCAAATATAATGTACTTGCTGATGGTAGCACATACAAATCTTGCTGATTGATGGGTATGCGAATTTCGTCATTTCTGCCAAAACTCGTGACGTACGGTTTGTATGAATGATACTCGATGCTGTCGATGGTATTGTCGTAACTAGGAGTCGATAATATATCTAAGATATTCATTTTAACAATCCTATTGTTCTCAGGAATAACTTATTTTCGTATGACAAATTCTTCTTTCTTTCTTTTTTGATTGATTTTTTGATGGTTGCTGCTTTATGGACAGCTCGTTCAGGACTGGTGATTTGAGTGTGTGCGGTGGAGTATTTATTATAGTCAATCATTTTTTCTTCAGATGTAAGTACAATTGTACTTCTTCACCACGTAAATTGATTAAGTTATTGTTTATGTCCAGTAATCTTATTTGTATGCAGTTAATACTTGTTTGACTTACTGGGAAGTAAATAATGTTCTTAGGGATTTCTATGATTCTATAACCAGGAGGCACCGATGGTGCAAATTCGTAAATAATATGAGCGGGCTTTCCGTTAATATACGAGCCTGTGACTATATCACATTCAACCCGCACCACTGTCGTCGACAAAATGTTGATTGGATACTGCGACTCGTGTAATTTATTTGCTTGTAAAATCTGCCCACTAAAACCTATTAGTTTCCCCAAAGAATTAGCCTTTTCAAAGTCTACATTTTTTGAACAAATTATAGATGTTTTCAGTGTATTATTGTTGCAATAGAGTTTTAAAGTGGTATTTTCTATTTTAGACACTAGATAATCATTAATATCTTCAAGTTCATAAGCGCCCTCTGGTATTTCAATTACTTCATTTTCACTATAATAAAACTTATTATTATTGCTGTCGATATTTGGAATAGAATTGAAAGTAGATAAATATAACAATGCACACTCATAATCACCATCAAGTTGTAATGTTGGGGAATGTGTTGAAGACAGAATAGATGAGTTACCAGTAATGGACAGTGTGAATGACATTGTGTAAATGAAGTAAATTAAAGAAAAATATTTATTTTATACATATTTATTCCAATAATCTAGTAAGTAAGATAAACATAAATGACCACAATTGACAGTATAAAATTTTTGATATCTTGTGTAATTGTACAAAATATTATAATTTTTAAAATAATTCACTATTTCCTTTGGAGGTTTTAAGTCACCAAAGCTGTCAAAATATTCACAATGGTTTTTGATTTTCACGTAAGCCACCCAATGCGTACCTTCATTCATAGAATTGTCTAAATTAACGATACCACATTCGATACGTCTAGGTTTTTTTGGTAATTGGTCTTTCATAAAAACTCCTCGAAAATATGGTATTCTTTTAGAGAATTTTAGGATATCTATATTAGTAAGCGCTCGATGGGGTAGCTTCGTGACTAGTTTTTTGAATTGTTTACAAACAAACCGTTTCCTTTTTTATATGGTTTAATATACAATCCTTTACCTAAAGCAATAGATTCCATTACTTGATTATGACGCTGAGATTCTTGTAAATTTTTTCGAGCTGTTTTGTACTCGTCCACTGTTTTAGCAATACCTGCGGCACCTCCAGCCAGTGCGCCTAATGCAGACAGTCCAGCAAATATTGGTATCAATGGTAAAACTCCACCTGATTTAGGTAGTGGTATAACACGTGGTAAGGGAATCTTACCATTTTTGGGAAACATTTTTTTTGCAGCTAAGTAAGCATGTTTAATAATTGCTTTGCTGTTTTTATTTCGTTTTTGTTTCTTAATTCGAGAACGAATTCCTGATACTAGGGATCTGAATGTCTTTACACCTGATCCAGTCTTTAATTTTGCTTTCATAACTTTACTTACTAACCAAGAGGCTAGTTTTTCACCCTTGCCAGCATCTTTAGATCGAACACGACTATTTGCCATGTTTAATAGTATTGTATCCGCTTTATGACGATTCGCTAAATCTGTGTACTTGGAGTAGGCGATATCGTGATGCATACAAGCCTCGTCTAGTTTGTTAATTCCTCTATCCCCTCGCAATAGGCGTTCACGTAGTCTTGTTCCAGGACCACAATACTGATATCCTGGTAAATGGGCTTCGAATGGTAGGTTATTTATTATAGTGTTAACTAGTCCGCCTCCCCGCATTACTAATAATGAAATGATATATTTTTTATTATACTGTCTTATATATTTAGTTTACAATAGTTTTTGAATCAATCCAGCTATTATCATTTTCACTGAAACCTAACCATTTCACGTATAGTTTATTTCCTTTCTTTTTCATCACTTTTTCAATTAAATACACAGAAGGATGGTGAGTTCTTTGAAGTTCTTCTTTGTAAAAGACACCTAAAACTTGCTGTTTTCGTTGATCTTCAATAAAATATGTTTCTGGGTTAGTATTATTTACTTTTATTATTTTAAAAATTTCACTAGTCCAATTAGGTGTGTAACCTTTTTGAAAGAGATTTTTGTATTTACTTATACGTACAAAGTCCCCTAATTTAAATTTAGATTTATTGGTTTTAGGGGTTCGTCTGTGTGAGTTTAAAATATTTTTCATAACAATTGATTCATTCAAATTACTAACTTCAGAGGGTTTGTACTTTATAGTCCTATGAATCGAGTTATTATAGGAATTCACAACATCGTCTAATGGTTTCCCCGTCCACTTATAACTACCATTGAAACTAAGAATTTTAAACAGCTTTGTTTTCAATGTTTTTATCAGTCTCTCTACTATTGAAGCTTTTTTTGTAGAAAATGTAGAATAATGATTTATTTTGAAATCACCCATCAACTTTTTGAACAGGTCATTATAAAATTCTGTTCCCATGTCAGTTTGTAAATTGTTAGGATGACGATTACTCTTTTCCAATAAAAATTTAAAAGCATTCGTAACCTCAATCTTTGATTTAGTTTTCAATGGCATTGTCCACGCAAACTTTGAGAAGCAATCAATCACTACTAAGATAAATTTATATCCTTTATTGTGTGATTTAAGATTATTAAAATCAATCAGGTCAGCTTGCCACAAATCATCAATGTTCCTTAAAATAACTGGACGTCGTGTAAAATTTCTTCGAGCCGTTTTATGTAATTCATTAACGACTTCTTCCTTAACAGAACCCATTACTGTTGTTAAATTTTGTCTTTGTCTAAGTGATGGCTCTTCAGACACTGATCCATAATTTCCTTTACTTCTACTTTTAAATCTTTTATCATGACTTCAACGTCTGTTCTAATTTTATGCATGTGCTTGTCAAATATTTCATCAATATCCTTCTTTGTATACATTTCCTCTGCAAGTTTATCAACGTATTCTTTATTTACAACTTCATCTGCAGCTACAGGATACTTTACACCACGTAATGTGTTCATCTTCAAATTAAAATCACCGTGTTCTGACTTTACTAGTACATTTTCAGAAAAGTCGATATTATTTGAAAATACTGAAAAACGCATTCTTTTATGAATATGGTGACCAAATTTATCCACATTCATTTCGAAGGTGTGATATATTGTCAAGCTGGAATTTGAATGAAACACTCGCAACTTATGATACCGTATTTATTTACTTATAAGTCCACATTCACGCAACTCTTCTATAATTGAAATTATTTCATTGTCCAATCCTGTGTTACCTGCTTCCTTCGATGCAATCAACAGTTTTAATCTTTCAACCAATTCATTAGGATCATCCCAATAAATAAGGTCTACATTTTTTCGCCATTTCTTCATCACCGGAAGACCTTCTCCTTTTAAAACGCTATCCTTTGCTAACTCGGGGTCTTTACAGTGTTTAAACATTGGTTTAATAATTTGTAAATATTTTTTACCTTTATTACTTTTGATCGGCTTTCTTTCATCGAAATCTCGTCTATGAGCATTAGTATATATCATCAAAGATTTATAATTACGAAGATCATTTCGTGTAACTATTGTTGGGTCAGGATTTTTGCTACACAATAATTCTCTTAGTCCAGGTGTAGTAACATGTTTCTGTACACCTACTGTGATAAAATCATCATTAAACGTAACGCGAACAGAGCCTAACATCAGCTTACCCCGTTCATGTCTAATCCCAAATGGAACATTTTTGTGCACTTCACTGCTTAACGACCAAGACGAAATATCATTATTTGGAGTGTTTAACGAATGATAACTAGCATCATTACTATCATCTGTATCAATATGATCGCTGTCACCATCACTGCCCTCTCGAGTACCAGAATTATCACTTTCTTCAATGTCTTTATTATTATGTTTTTCAGATTTTCTAAAAAAATCTGATTCGTCTTTTATGTCTGATATACGTTTTGTTAAAGTTTTAGTTGTTGGCGTATCGTATTCATCTTTATCTATGTATGTTTCTGCACTGTATTTTTTCTTTTTTGCATTAATTATTTCGGTAAGAGGACCAGTGACCGGCTTAAAGACTGTCTCCAGTACATTTTTATTTTCTATTTCTTTGTCACGTAATTTTTTCACCTTTCTTTTTACTGCCTGTGCAGCTTCAACAATTTGTTTTTTTAATGTTTGCTCCATTTCACAACTGTTTTCACACCTTGTAGCTTCAATGTTAAATGAATAAGTAATGCTGAATTTAAAATACAAAAGTATTTATATGATCATTAATCAAAGACAACAAAAGTGTCGAATTTATTCCTATAGCAGCCTTCATTTTTTTTACAGTCCTTGTCTATAACTAAGTAACTGTAAGGCTCACACCAAATTCTTGTACACATTTCACGGAATTGATTCCAGGTCATATCTGTATTTACATGCTCATCATACACATGACGCATATTTATTTCATCTTGTTTAAAAAGTATTATTAGATTGGCATTATCTCTAATAAGTTGTTTTGGTATCTTAGTATAAGTTTGATTTAAGTAAAAGCAATCTATATTTTTATGTCTGCCCATTGCAAAGTAGTCACGCATGCTATTTTGTTTCTCGCATGCTACGTCGTCAAAGATTATTATTGAATCACATTCCGCATCTTGAGGATTAATCACTTCTTCTTTGTCATTATATTTCGAAAATGAGATACCTGGTACCGAATTTAAAACTTTTTCTAAAAATATATATTTCTGTTGATGAAGCGTTTTTGAGTAAATATAGACGTTCCTAAAGCTTAATCCATTCTCATGTAAAAGCAATCCTATAATCAAATTTGTTTTACCACAGTTAGACGGGCCACATATGACACATCTCACAGTGTTAGGTAGTAGTTTTCCATGACGACGTATTTTACTTTTTGGTTCTAAACACATATTTTCAAAGCGAAGTGATTGAGGTTGTTTAATAAATTTCATTGCAACCTAACTCTTTATGACTACTAGACAAAACTGATTATAATATGTGAAATACACACTTATATATAAACTGAATGTAAATGTTCCATTTGTTACAATCATCGATTGGTTAGTTAGCGAGTGAATAAAAAAATTGAACTGGACTCGCCGACCAAAATGGGATGTGGTCCTCTAGCAATATATATAACACCCGTCCAACGGAAAAATACAAATTGTTACGAGACCGAATCGGACTTCAAAAACCACTTTGGGTTCACGCGCCAACCTAATGTATTGTTATAAGTCACTTCTGCGTAAGACATGAGTATATCTGATCTGATTTTTTGCTTTCAACCATCTGCAACCGTCGATTCAATAGGGTACGTTAATTTTTAGGATATTGGGTTTCCGATCCCACTTGCCGATAGGAAGTGTTCAGATGCACTAACCCATCGTGATGGAGGCGAACGCCGACAGAACGAGATGGGTTTGTGCGTCTGAATACTTCCTATCGGTAAGTGGGATAGGAAGCCCAATATCCTACTACTGAAATTGACAATTTATACTATTACGGGATTTGTCTTATTTTGGATACAGGAATATACTACCTACCTTTTCTCGAAACGTTTCTTCGTTTTTTTGAACTCTCATAACTTTGGTTTGGATGATGCTAAATAGTTAAAAATTTCAAGATATAATGACACCAGTACAATCATTAAACATACAAAGTTTTGAATGTCGTAGCTATTATGTAGGTACTTTAGATTTAATTAATGTCTAAAAACCCCCGATTTCGTCACTGATTCACTCTCTCATTCACTCACTGATCATCATAATTCTTAAGGTACTTCCTGAAGTCCTAGAACGCTGAAATTTGGTATGTAAGCTAATATTACTACAAAGACAATAAAAAAAACATAAAACTTGGAACTTTCATCCCCCAACCCTTTAACTTAGGGGATGAAAGTTTGTATGAGATTTCCGCTTCTTAATATCCTAGAAAGCTGAAATTTGGTATGTATGCTAGTATTAGTACACAAACAACAAAAATATCATAAAACTTGGAACTTCGCCCAAAAGAAAAAAAAAAGAAAAAAAAATTATAAGCAACTTACAAAAAGAAACGAAATCCCCCCACCAAAAACATTTTCATGTAAAAATGTTGCCAAGACGAGTCTACATAGCTTACCCTGTGAAAAAGTTATCAGATCTCGTATAAAGCCAAGCTCTAAAGACTACACGCTCTAAACGTACAAGCTCTACACTACACCTTAATCAAAATCTATGAAAAAGTGGTTCACACTTTTTATGGGATATAGTTTGGGATATAGTTTTCTAAAAGAGTGAATATGGATGTCACCCTAACGCAAACGCCACGCCACTCAAATTTTGGTTATGACAATGGAATAACGACGGCGACGTCTTTATTATCTGTCACGATACTCACGATACTCTACAATGAAAGACTACTAAAGTCTAATAGAGTAGGTGTGTATTTTAATAAAATAAACGTAAATGAAGTCCCAATGTTTCAGATCCAGAGAAATGGGAGAGGAGCGATGTGCGCCGCTGGCTGCGCTGGATGGGGAGCACGTTCGGCGTGCGCGCGCCGCGCCGCCACCTGCTGCCCGACACCGGGCCGCGGCTGCTCACGCTGTCCTACCACGACTGGCTTGAGGTATGACCATTATTTATATTACTAAGATAGTTAGTAGTGATGTAGGACTTGACTGATGGTAGGCACTTTTAAAGATTTCCTGGAAAAATTACGGGAGGGAACTTACTGCATAATATTATAATTATGTTAAGTATCTTAAATGCCCATCATGTAGATACCTAAGGTGTGAGAAACTCTACTAAATCCAGAATGAATTGATGAGGTTTTTGTTCGACTAAGTTTTTCTCCTATGTTGGTGTTAATTAGGTACCGTTAACAGAAATGAAATGCCCTAACTGTGTTACCCTATTATTAATTTTTGGATTCTTTAAATTATAGTAGGACAAATAGGTTGAAATAATTCTCCTTCGTGGTCCTACTAATATGATAAAATAGTAGGATCACGAAAAAATTGCGTGCGGTGATCGTTAGAATGTTTGACGACGCATTTTAGGACCAAATTAAAATATTGTTAAATGTCAATGTTGGAACGTTGTCTACCACGTTTTAACTGTACCAATCCGTATTTGATAGCAACAATATCCCCAGAAGTTGTAGCTTTTTAGATTTTCCCAAATTCCTCAGACATTAGAAACTTAATCCAATATTTTCCTCACACATCAAAGAGTGCTCTACTACTCTAGTCTACTATACTATTTTCAACATGGATATTTTCGCTTTCTGGTATTTTAGACACAAGCATTGTTGATACTTCAATACTTCGGTGATATCTTTCTTTCTCATCTTCTACTTCTATATCTACTATCTTCTCAGGCCTGCGAGGGCGAGGAGAAGGCAGCGCGCACCTTCAGCACATTCCTGGCGCACGAGCACGCGCGCGCCCGCGGCCGCGCGCCGCCGCCGCCGCTGCCCGAGCACCAGCGCGACTCACACCCGGTTGCATCCTCCTCACCTGCTGAAAACCGTGAGTTTATTTTTTAACATCAGCACGAAGAATTCGAAATTGTTATAAAATATAGTATCGTTGAGTTAGTCTCCCATACCACAAGATTCGAACTTACTTTGGGGCTAGCTCAATCTGTGTGATTTGTCCCTATTATATATTTATATTATATTTATATAAAGTATGAACAATTTTAGGAGTAGTAGTGGACTCTCACAGAATATTGGCGTAAAACAGCAATGTGTTTCGTTCGGTCAGTGAGACATTCAGAAGCCCAACTCCTTTCCCTTCTCTCCCTATTTCCTTCCTTGTAGCAGGCAACGCATTGGTAGTGCCTCTACCTCTACATTACTGATGTTTATAGAGGGCGGTAACCACTTGCTATCAGGTTACTCACTTGCTTGTTTGCCTGCGGTGTGACGTAAAAAAACTAAACATTTTAAATGTGTTCATAAGCCACGGCGCTATTAGGTCCCTTCCCTTATATTCTTAGCTGGCTGGATAATCTTAGAGCATCGAATAATCTTTCTTATGTGGCTGGGATTGATTGGGAGATGTGACGAAGAATGGTCAGTAGTAAAATGTAAATCTTTTGAGTAAGTAATAAATTTTTATCTTAGTCGGAAATTTATGTCAGTTTACATAGATTTCTTGACATATCACAACTGTTTTCTTGAGTGGGACACGGTAGGAAGGAAATACCTGCCAATTGTTATTACGGCATAATATAGCACGCTTGATGTTCTTCCGATGTGGCGGAAAGCGGTGTCGACAGATAATCAGCATCACCGAATCTGACAATCAGCTATCTGAGCGGGCGTGACTCATTGATAAGAAAGTATTAGATAGGTGGATTTTCATTTGCTTTTCATGATTCATATGTAGTAAATCAGACAGACACAAGAACAAAGCTCCACAGACACTATCGTATGGCCACCAGGCTATTAGGCTATCCCATTCACATTACCATTGTAATTTATCATTTTTGCTTTATTATTTTCTAATGGGAATCCAGCTCAAGTTAAGTTTAATCAAACTAAGAATAAATAATAGCTAAGCAATTCCAAATAAAGAATATTAGAAGAGAAAATATAAATAATCTCAAAAAACATGTCATTCAAAACAGCGCCATCTAGCGACGTAAAGCGGCAAATATATAATACTATTGGAAAGCGCGCTAAAATTTATGAATGAAGACGCATGAGTCATCGGCCGCGGGCCGCGGGCGATCCATTCATGTGGCGATCCACCTGACTCACGGAAGTTCTCGGAATGATCTTCGTAATTACTGCATTACTGCGTGATCGACTATCTCTTGATCGCTTTTCGTTTCGGAAATCGGCTTGCCTAATGAATAACTAACCTCGGCAGCTGCCAAATTGGTGCTGGGCTACTTTGACGATGCCGACTGACGCCAGCACGCCGCGACGATTCACAATACATAATTGATGTTCAATATTAATAAAATACAGGTCAAAATGGGCGGACTTATCCACTTTTAAGGCTCTACTCGTAATGTATTTACTTAACTCTATAAAATATCGGCTCTACAATGTTGGGCGAATTTGACAGTGTCTACAGGTTCTTCGTCTTACTTCGTCTTTATTTTTCCTTTATCTTCTAACTCGGTTGGGTTGGGTAATGGGTTAGAACCAAAGAGAAGTTGACTTATTATATTTTCCGCTCATACAATAATTAGGTATTATATTTATCAAGTGCAGTCCTCCTCTTCTACTTTGGTAACTAAAGTTTCGTAACCAGTTACGAAAGAAGAATTTTTTGCGCTGTTTCGTAACTAGATGTGAAACAAGAATTATTTTTCGTTTTTGTTACTAAATACTTATTGTTAGTTACGAATGTGGATGCGGCCCCTCTCCAAAATATTGACTTTTATTTTATAGACAAAGCAATTTCACACTCGCCAATCGCCATCAAGATCAATTCAATGGATCCTAAAGACGGTGCACTCACAAGGTTAGTTCCCAAGGGTCCTCAGTTTCGCGTAAAGGGCCCCAAAATAAAGTAATTCTCACAATCAGACGGAATATCGCATTATCACGAGTGGGACGTGTGGAAGTGAAACTCAGTGCATTAATTTAACATTAAGCTTATTTATGGCCAGCTCTTTGGGGAATACAGTAAGCATGACCATGGTTTCTAGAAACATACTTTACTAGCTGTTACCCGCGGCTTCGCCCGCCTAAAAATTTGCCTATGTTGGGCTCTTTACCCCTGACAATATACCTATATAAATATATATAAATGTACCTATATAATTTTAGCATTGGAAATGTTTTTTCGATCGCTTCTGTAACAAAAGTGCGACATGCCGATATTTCCGTTATTTCACAGTCAATATAGTAAATTGAGGTGTCAAAATATTAGTATTGACGAGATTAATAATATCCAAAAAAATAAAACTGACATAGTCATATATTTCTTTCATAAATAAATAAAAAATGCTCTAAAATAGTAATTTTTTGGTGTACCTTGTGGGCCCAATATCTACTCTTATTTATGATATTTTTTACATAAACACAACATGTACATGTTCAGAAAGGTTTCTCGGGATGTTTTTTGAAGTTTATGAAAATAATAATTTTGGGAGTTATGACGATTTTAAGATCTAGGTTTGTGCGTCTCGGACGCGCGGGTTTTCAAACAAATTCGTAGATACAACAAAGCTGTAGACTACGCTTTTATAGTATGAGTAGTATTGAAACCTCTGTATTTTCCTATGAATTAAAATAAAAAGTTCATTTCCAATGCTATTTGAAGGTCATGTGGTGCATGTGATCTGTGAATTTTTAATAATGATCGGCTGCTTAGTCAAGCTGTGAAGGAATAACAAACAACACTCAATTTATTATACGTACTTATCCATTCTCAAGTTCATATTTTCTGTCAAATAAACAAGGGAAGGAGAAGGACCTCCACCTTACAGAAGATCTCAGCCAAATAGCATTAGTATCGGCCATGTGTTCCTACGGTAAGTAAGGTCTCCAGAGCTCCACTTGGGGGGTTGGGAGGGTTGGCAACGCGTGAGTGATACCCCCGGTATTGCAAGCGTCTAGAGGCTACGGTGATGGCTTTGGCTTACCATCAGGCCGACCGTATGCTTGTTTGCCACCTTTGTGGTATAAAAAAAAGTAGATTTACAGGAAATACAGGAAGCACGTCAAAATTCTATTAGTTCTGTTATCTATTCTGTGATCAGGGCGGCTACCAATACTACAAGGCAGGCGGGATTAGGGAGAAAAGGGATAGGAAAGGAGTTTTCAGATCAATCTCCGAACGAAAGGCATTACCGCCTCAAGTTAATATTTCGTGAGAGAGTGGTACTTCCGTCAAGCTGGCTCATTTCATGAATGCTGTGCGAAAAAGACTGGAACCAAAATCTTTTCGACTTCTGTTTATTATTAATCAAAAATATCTTCGAGTATTATTGTACTGTTTGCTCGTTGCCAAAAATAGATCCATCTATAAACAAAATATTTGCTCCAAACCTGTGACGAATGAGCGAAATATCTCACATGACTAGTGACATACCGAGCATTCCTATCGCGAGGCGCGTGCCGTGTCGCTCCGGCCGGCCTCGCGGGGGGAGACTGCGCCCGTGCCAACTGCCAATAGATCATTACCTTCACTGATTCACAGCATGCATGATGAACTCTAAAGTGAAACATTTTATTAACCGGGCTTCTACATAGAGTTCTTGTTTTCACACCCGACACAAGTTTCGACCGAGTTGCATCTGCCGTGGTCACATCACAGGGAGACTGGAGAACTGCGGTGTCTATACACCGTTGATGAAAATTCACTATTATAGTCACTAAGTAGAGTCATTTTGAATGACTCAGAAATCGAAATCTAGTAATTACGTACCGTACGTACGACCTATTTACTCTAGAATTTGTAAGTTTGTATTTGACCAAAGCAGATTGACAAGTTTATTACATTAAAATAATAAAAAGTTTATTTCATTGGCCACTCTTTAACCTACTTCATACTAATATTATAAAGGCGAAAGTTATGTGTATGTTTATTACTTCTTCACGCTCAAATGCCTGGGCTAATATTTATGACTAGCTGCCCGGCCCGGCTTCGCCCGGGTACTGTTTCGTTATTTTTTCAATCTTTCTGAGAGATTTTCTTAATATTTTTTTCCGTAAGAATCTTGTACAGAGTATTAGAAAACTACAAAAAAAAATCAGCCAAATCGGTCAAGCCGTTTTGATGTTATGTCGTGACAACGGAAACCGGGTTTCATTTTTATATATATAGATATTCGGTATGTAGGTAGCTGATACCTTGGATACATATGGAACACATAGGGTAGGTACTTTCTATTCCGAAAAGTACGCGATTCCCGTAGGATTTCATCAAAAGTCTGATATAGATGGCGCTGCTGTGCATAAATAAAGACACGCAAAGGAAGTTGCGGGTTTCCTTTTCATAGTCAACACCGTCCGCAGCAGCCTGCGATGAATCAGCGTGCTGTCGTTAGAGTTCAAACCATCTATATGCTGGGTTTTGCCCGGCACTGCACGACTCATCATAGTAATTGCGTTTTGAAAAAAAAATTCAAGGTTCTTATAAAAATCTAAATATTGAAATAACCTGTAGGTAGTACGACATAGCAATGTGTGCAAAATCGTGAACACACCGATTACCCTGTAGATCCATGCTACACAATTTTAAATCAGCCTAGTACTGTTAAGCGTGTCTCATTTTCGTAGCAGCCGCCTTATCAGACATCTCAGTGTCAAGGGGCACAATATTTCGTGTTAAAATAAGATGACTAATATGTACATATGCACTTAGTTTCCTATAAACGTTGGTTTACCCAATAGTAGTTTAAAATAGTGTAATAATTAACGGAAATGATTCAATATTTACTCGGAACCGTGACACATCGGTTCCGGATCGCGTTGACTCAAAATCTCGTTGGAGCCAAAATCTTCGACATCTGCCGTTAGCGCTACGATCTTGTGGCCTGAGTAATAGTGTTTACAATTGCTCGAAGATTTACGATGTAAATAGGTCGTTTTGAGATTGTGAAAGGGAACTGGCGCCGCCGCTAACCGCACACCAGCTCCACAAAAACATCGTGGGAGAGATTTTGATGTGCCTAACAATGTGTCACCCGAATTACACGAATAAATTAATTGTCTAAAAATAACTATCCGTTAAGCGCTATAAGAGTCTACCACAGATTATTTAATAGTTACTTCGTAAACCCTACCTTGTACCATACATAGGATTTTATAGATCATGAGATAAAATGAGGATTTAACTTGAAATGAGACTCAGGCTAAAACACTCTCATTTTTGTCCCTACTGGTTTGGCTAAAAAAAGGCCGGATAAAGGTACCTACTCGATGGGGCGGATTTGGCTATTTTTAACAATTGCGCTCTTGTTGTATGGACAAGGTGCGATATGATTTTTTTTACAAATATCCTAAACAAACAATATTGTAAGGATTTCCTTACAATTCCCTAAAAGTGACATGTCTAAGTGCCTTCGGGAGCCCACAGAATAAAGTATTTTCGACTTTGACTTTTGACTCTACATTTACAAGAAGTAGAAGTTTGAGACACAACTACTTTTGTGTCTCAAATTGAATTAATGTTTTTTTATTTCAAAATCATAAAACAAGATGAAGTCGTGCCTTAATTAAATGGTTTTTATGAATTAAGGGCAATATATTACTTATATTGACAGAATATGAGCCGGTCCCCACTTAATAACTGCGTCGTCGGTTTCGCCTCGCACGACCTGCGTGTCAGCAATCAATTATCCAAAAAACTTCAGTCGCATCGCACATCTTTGCTCTTATTTCCATCTATGTATAAACATTTCATAACATCGGTGTGGCCGAGGCGGCGCCGCGCCCGCCAGCCATTGGTCGCCGCGCCGCCGGCACTCCCACGCCGCCCGCCACAACCTTACGATATTTTTAGCTTTTCGCAGAAACTTGTAACGCCATTTAAGCGAAGGCTGTTACTATCTAAACTATTTAGATTTAGGTATTAATAGAATTAACACAGATTATAATAATATATAACATAATAGTGCTATAACCTATGTCAAATAAGTACAACTTAGACTACAAAGTTACATTTTACTAAGTAAGTAGGTACAACAAATAACTTGAAAATTATGATCTGTTTACTTTTCCAATTCCCATTAGTGCCTTCGCTTCTACCCATGTGTGTAGTCGCTGTAGAAAAAAATTATTGTCGGAAAATGATTCGGGAAAACAGTCGAAAATCTCTATGTTGGTTTTTAAAATGTTGAATAAAGACGTGCAATTTGTAAATACTTATTTAATACTAGCTTTTCCCCGCGGCTTCGCTCGCGTTAATTTTATGACTGTATAGATCTCGTTTGACAACAAAACAACCCATAGCGTGACTTGTGGCGCCATCTGTTGGCCGATACAGCGCCCTCTATAGTAGAAAACATATTTTCCCAATGGAACGACAAACTTTCACGGGATAAGTAGCTTATGTTGGGCTCTGTACCCCTGACAATATATATACAAATTTTCATAATGATCGGCTGATTAGTTAAGCCGTGAAGGAATAACAAACAAACTCACTTTCTAATTTATAATATTAGTAAGGATTGCCATCATCAAGCTATCAGTTAACTTATTCCAAAGTGTCAGGGTTAGGAAGGAACATTATGGTCTGTATTTGATCAAACAAGACCAAACTACAGTGCTCAACTTTTATAACTTGTAGTATAATAGAGTAGGTTACACTTTCCTAAATATGGATATGTCGAGACCTTTCTCGAAGCGCGAAGGTTAAATTCGGTTCAAGCAAGGTCAATCTGCGGTCGCCCGGTCAATGCGCAACATTGAGCCTGCATTTTGCGAAATACTGGAATAAAATGAGTATAGCATATTTAATTTTTACAAGTTACATAATTTTTAAAGTGTGCTATTGCACATACCTATAACAATGTACCTATATAAAGGTACTTCCCATAAATAAGACTGCCAGACGTTGTTGATTAGTTACTTTAATAATCAAAAATAATTTTCTTTCAATGTCTACGAGTCAAATGAGACACCTAGCATTACCAAGAATGTTTCCATCACTAATCTAGGAAGCACCTTCTTGGAATCAGAGGCGCCCGACTGCTTAATTGAACGATGATGCCCCAGACTCCAGCCTGTCGCGACAGACTGACATCACTCACTTTACTATTATTATAATTAAACGACAAGCTCGCTAAACATTCCCACCTACTAGTGGAAAGCCAGGATTAAGAACGTAGATTGACAATAAGCAGTGAAGCTTAGTGACGTCCCGGAAAGAAACTACAGTTTTTATGGAACACACAACAAATTGAATCAGAAAGTTATTAGACGGAGTAGATTATTATTATAATTAAGTTATTTATCTGTAGCTATTTATTATTCTCTATGGTCTTATTGTAGAATAAATGCTGTACAAGTGTACACAGCTATTCTGACTTCAGCACAAATGTTTTTCTTAAGTCCTACGCCGAAGTCGTAGACGTCTCTACAACGACATCCATAGGCCGTCGTCTGCATTATACATACTAGTGTAATATTATTATGAATGCACATGCTATGCAAAAAATAGCACAGTGACATACACTGGTATGAAATGACGCCATGAGCAGTTGATAACATTTAAAGGAAATCAAAGTCCATAGGACTGACACTAGCTGTGTGTATTTGAAGTGTAGTATCGCAATATCGCTCTCAGCAGGAGAGCATTTGCAAGTCAATGCTGTGGGCTTTGCGCCGGGGTCGGGGCGGGGTCGGGGCGGAGGGCGAGGGCCATCTTTCACGGGGGCTCACGGTGTCATAACATCACGCCCCGGTTTATAAACACGTGCCTCGTAACAACTGAATACAATTGCGTATTTAACTTTGTCATATTCATAACGAAGTATTCTGAAAGGTTTTCAACGTTTCAATTGCTTTTTCTTCCTATTGTGTCTTTATAATTAGTTTTTAACTTTGTTCACATTTCTTATTAAGGCCGTTTGTATTTCTTCATCTTTTTTCAAACTCTTATATTTTTAATTTTTAAACACTACTGAAAAAAAGCTGAAGTTTTCCAAATTGAAACGTGAACAACTAGCTACAAGCTCTTCCTAACTATCACTACATAGTATAAAACAAAGTCGGTTTTTCTGTCCCTATGTCCCTATGTCCCTTTGTATGCTTAAATCTTTAAAACTACGCAACGGATTTTGAGGCGGTTTTTTTTAATTGATAGAGTGATTCAAGGGGAAGGTTTTAAAGTATCATACATTCCAAAATTCCCACGGGAAAGCGGGATACACGCAAACGAAGTTGCGCGGGTTTCGCTAGTAATATTATAAAATGAGAAAGTGAGTTTGTTTGTTTGTTATTCCTTCACGGCTTAACTAATCATCCGATCATTATGAAAATATGTAGATATAATGTCAGGGATACAGAGTCCAACATAGGCTACTTTTTATCCCGTGAAAGTATGTCATTCCAATGGGAAAATATTTTTTCTACTATAGAGGGCGCTGTATCGGCAAACAGATGGCGCCACAAGTCGCGCCGTGGGTTTTGTTGTCAAACGAGATCTATGTCATAAAATTAACCGCGAGCGAAGCCGCGCGGAAAAGCTAGTGTTGTATAATTCACAAAAAAATATTATGTAAACTTCAAATGATGGTTGATGGATGATTCATTAGGTATGGGTTAATTACTCGATCACATACATCTCCGGTCAGGTAATGATGTAGATTCAGTGCAGGCACGCCGTACAGTTAGGCAGCCTTGCCGGGGACCCGGTCCCTGGAACCGCGACCGGATTCCTCGCTTTCACATTCTCGCGGGCACTCTGAATCATAGACCGGAATGCGGACCCGCCGCCGCCGCCCCACGCCGCGCGTGTGCTGTAACAACTGATAGAGTATGTTACCAAAAACGAACAAAAATGTTGTTATGCTTGCAAGTTTTTATTCCGCGACTCTTTATACCAATTAGACCCTTATTAGACATCCACATTATGGAGATTCTTTAATTGTATTAAACGCGTGGAGTTAATTTTTAGAATTCTAGAACACTTACCTACATCTTATGCAAAAAGCTTTTATCTATATCGTCGACAAATTAAAAGCCACCATAACGGCATCTTACAGGTTCATAATAAGTACATTTTACGCTTAGGTACGCTTTTGGTGTAGAAATCCTGTAGAGTCCTGTGCAGTAGGTATTGGTTTCGCACTCAAAGTATTTCCATTGCTATTCAGCGAGGCAACGCTGCAATCAATTTGGATGCCCTACCACAAAACCTAGGTACTGTTTTACATAATTTATTTGTCCAATAAATAAAACATATATTGGTAGTTGGTAAAAAAACATATATACACATCTCTTTCGTAACGTATCTTCCCTCGATTGCCGCTTTCAATATGGCTTTCTGTAGAGAATGTCCGGAGACAGGTTGCATTTATGATCATCGTGTTGTGATCATTCTAGCGATAGCGATCTTTGCGGCGGCGGGCGGAGCGCCGCTCCCGGCTCCTCCTAGCCGCGGGACTCCGCCCCGGCCCTCCTACCGGCGAACGTTGTGGTCGACGCGAAAAGAGACCGCGAGATCTAATCATATTATAAATGAGAAAGTGAGTTTTACGTCCAAAGGCCATTGGATAACTTGGAGTACATGGTCCTGCGAGCGACGTCCTGCAGTGGTCACACGACCCAAGTATTTCCCTAATTTCTCAAGAATCACATCACTATAAATTTTCTCAAAGTAAAATCAATTTGGGGTCCGGGCTTGTAATGAACTTTTGACATGGCGGTGTTCGATTATATGTGGTGTAGACATGCCCAGAGCGATGTTTGTTCGCACAGTTAGTAAATTATGTAGACGCTACTTCTTGTCGCTTGCGGCAAACATGCCAATTTTCTGAGAAGGTCTCGACCGAGCAGCTGCGTCGCCACACTAAATTTAGTTTGTTTTATAATGCACTACTTAGTTTCGACGTGGTTTCGTTGTTAGTCTTTGAAGCATCACAATTTCACAAACACACACAGATTATGCACATACTATAACAAATTCATATTTTAATTTCATACAAAGTTAAGTATGTTAAGGGAGATGCTTTAGTTGCAATGTCCAGCAAGAAAAGATATAAGTTATACTTACAACAAATATGAATAACTTCAATTAAAACTGTAAATAAAATTCTATAAGTATGCGAGAAATGTGATTATGTATTTTGAATAGAAATCTATTTATTTCAGAAATTAAACATTATTAAAACTAAACTAAACATATTATAATGAACCTAAAACTAAAAACCTTAAAAAATATAATAAAATAACTAAAATATATTATGAAAAGGAGTCCCTTTAGGCAAGGTTCCGAAGATACTGGCAGCGTTCCCCCTTTGAATAGCTAGACTAATTCTTTGTCCGAGGTAGCTGCCAGCTCTTCGGTCTCCTGTGATGTTAACCTTTTTGAAATTTCCTTAAAAAGTCTTATAGCACAAGGACCCCATGGACCAAGGGTCTCGACACCGAATAGGACAAAATCGTATTCGGAGCCTACACCTCTGTATTTACAAGCTTTAGCTTTTTCAGCCGCTTCACAAGCCGCACCAGCTCTGTTGTTGGTTCCATGTAGATGGGAAGGAAGGGGCCAGTGTGTCTGAACAGGTTGCATCCCATACCAGCACCCGGCCCATCATCCATGGAATCAAACTCATACCGTCCGGTCTCTTGCCATCGTCTCTTGATTGGAATGTTTTTCTTATATGTTATATACTTACAGTTTTCCAAATTAATAAACATATTAACTACTTACATAGTGTAATGTAATATCGCGAGAAGGCTTACTGCTAAAAGCATTATTTTCAAGGTAACCTTGTAACGAACACAATGTTAAATGTTTATGAAATCACATTATTAGTTTTTTATTTGGAAAAAAAACTACATGACGAGGGTCATTCAGCCAACCCGCAGGTAGGTGTGGTTTGCAACACTTCAAAAAATATTGATTTATGAAATGCAAATCGACCAGCACCAGCCGATTTTTGATATTGTAGGACATTAAAGAACCACCTAACTATAAAACGATAAGTATTTATTGTGTAAGTATAAAAGACGTGTCCATTTCGTGTTTAAAATTAACTATTGTAATACCTCCGTGGCGTAATGGTTACCACGCCAGACCGCCACCCAGGAGGTCCCGGGTTCGATCCCCGGTCGGGTCATGATGAAAAACGAACTTTTTCTGATTGGCCTCGGGTCTTGGATGTTTATATACATATATATGTATTTGTTATAAAATATAATATCGTTGAGTTAGTAGCCCAAAACACAGGTTTCGAACTTACTTTGGGGCTAGCTCAATCTGTATGAATTGTCCATATATTAAAAGAAAAAAAAAGTATATTGTCATTATCGGCTCCATTCGATCCGGCAGACATGCATTATGCATGCGCCGCCGCCCCTGCATTGATCCTGCAGTTTTCATTAGTGCCATCGAAGCGCAATTTAACGCCCTCCCGATGTTCATCTCAATTACCTATTTTGATATCGACATTACCATAAGTCAGTTTATTATCACAGAACATTTATAGTTTAATAAATGTTGAAATTATCAGTCAAAACTTAATATTTTTTTAAAAATTGTGATTTACCAGCGTCCAGAAAACCGTTTAGCTGACCAAATTCAATGTTTTTGACTATATAACATTTAGAATTTTATTGAAACATAACATGAATGTTACAGGAAGAAACAAAAGCTTTCTTATGAGTCGAGGTCCGAGGGTATGCAGTTGTCTCGTTAATTCTGTCTATACCTATCTCTTTGGGAACTTGATAGTGCCTCAGGAAAAACCCAAAAGCTAATCAAAAACTTTTATTTTTCTCTAACGTGAAGTGAGAAGAAAAAGGATAATGATGATCAAATGGATAGTCTTGGAAATAATTATAAAAACAATAAATGGGTATGTAGAGATCCGTCTCCACACGTAATCCACCGCCGGGCAATGAAAGGTCCCGCGCGGCGGGCGGCCGCTAAGCCCGGGATCTGCGACCCTCCAGTTCATTGCAATGGTGATTCATATTATACCCTTATTTTTGCTATTGTTCCACTCTATGTTAATATGTTTGAAAGTTACTTTTTGAAATTATTTTTAAACTAGCTTTTCCCCGCGGCTTCTCTCGCGTTAATTTTATGACAATATAGATCTCGTTTGACAACAAAACAACCCATAGCACGACTTGTGTGTGGCGCCATCTGTTGGCCGATACAGCGCCCTCTATGGTAGAAAAAATATTTTCCCATTGGAATGACATACTTTTACGGGATAAAAAGTAGCCTATGTTGGGCTCTGTACCCCTGACAATATATATACAAATTTTCATAATGATCGGCTGATTAGTTAAGCCATGAAGGAATAACAAACAAACAAACTCACTTTCTCATTTCTAATATTAGTAAGGATGCCTCAAACTTATGGTTGCATAATTTGCATACACTCACACTTCACATATATTTTTTTTATATAATGGAGGAGCCTGACGGAGAGAGTACCTACTAATCCGTTTCCAATGTGAGAGGGAAAGTCAAACTTGTGAGAAGGAAAATCAGTGTTACAGTTTCACACAAATTTTGTTCATATTAGTAAGCTTTTATTTTGTCTTTTAGTATCCTTCGTGTATAAAGGAAATTCGTAAAAATTTTCAAAAAGCTTTCTTGCTTTACGCTATACATTTTGTACATTTTTTTTAAAATTATTAATTGTTATGTTCAGGTTCGGGTGTACTCATCCTCTTCTGAGACACCGAACTGTTGCGGGGCGTAGCGCTCTCACCGCCAACATTTTGTACAAGAAAAATATCTCCCAAAATAAGTAAAATTCATGAACACAAAAGCTCATTTCCACAAATCTTAAGATAAGCTCGTGTGTGGTGTCTACGGCGTAGCCCGTAGCGGCGTAGCGGCCCGGGGCGGGGCCTCGCGACCCGCGCGACCTGCTACGCGGCACTTGTCCGCTTCCGGTGCCATATCCGGGCGCGCATCCGGCGGCCACGTGTGCTCCGGGTGATTTAGTGCTCCGTTTGTCAAGTGACCCGGGTTTAATGCGTTAATACCTCTGATCGCTAGTAGATAATTAATTTATACCTTACCTAGATGTTTTATTATTATTGTAGTGTTAGTGAATGTGAAATTTCCTTATATTCAAATATAAAATGTGTACAAATAATGTAATATAATGGACAGAATTGGTCAAGTATTAGGGTTAGGCTCCGGTCAGCAAAATAAAAGTTTTGTTTGAAAATTACAAGCCTATAAGTTATGAAAGTAAAGTGTAATTATTCTTAGCTTGCAGTGTAAATAAATACTTTTAGTGTGTCGTACGCCATTTGACCAAAAAATGAATTGTTTTAGGCGTTAATTATAATAATTTATATAAAAAAAGTGAAACTATCTAATAACATTCTGAATGCAATAAACAACTGAATGTAGCGCCTCTTGTGACGTATGTGGGGCGCGGAGCGAGCAGCGTGGCGGAGCAATGCTTTGGCTGGGCCCCATCGACCACCGGCGGATTCACCACCTGTACCACGGTCAGTGAGAGCGGCCGTTCTTGCCAAAGCACGAGGACATTTTCAATTGAGTCCCATCTATTGTGTATATCTGCGCTAATGTTTATTACAGACTCTTCTTCATCTTAGTACAAATCTGCTGTCAGAACTGGTCGTAGGGCAAAGTGTGACGGTTGGAAAGAGCTTGTAATAGAGATTTTGATAGGATAGACAAGTTTTTAGCCTTGAGCTGCACGTGTTCAACCAAAGGCTGCGAAAATATAAAAACTTGGCTTACATTTCTAATGTTCATGAAATGGTACATCGGTTTAACTGCCGCAGACGTTTGTACCGCGATACCGAAATCGGCTCAGAGGAATATTGATTCAATTGTTATTAAAATATTGATTAAATTGTTATTAAACCACAATTGAACTAAGATCAAGAACCGATCCGTAGTTATTGTTATTATCGCGATTGCCCTTTTGTACTGTAATGTATTACGTCGGATGCTTGTTTTCCACCTTAATACTATAAAAAATAACATAATAGGTGTTTGTTGCAGAGCCGTACGCGGCACTGAGCGCTGGCGCGCGCGCCGGCGGCGGCCAGGTGCAGCTGTGGCAGTTCCTGCTCGAGGAGCTGGCCAGCGGCGCGCCCGGCATCTGCTGGGAGGTGGGACACACTTATGCACTTTCAAAGTTTTAGGAGCAATCAAGTCCATCGTAGTTATTACCTAAGTAGTCACCTCGGAAAAGAACTAACTAATGATTTCTTATGCTTCTTACTGGTTTTCCCTGGGAATACTGTTTTATAGAATACAAGCGATTTCGTTTGCACGTTTCACGCTTTCCCGTGGGAATTTCGAAATTATACTTACCTAAAAACCTTTTTCTTGAATCACTATCTGTTTAAAAAAAACGCTTTTTTTGCGTAGTTTTAAAGATTTAGGCATACATAGGCACAGACATGGGTCAGACAGACAGGGAAGCGACTTCATTACATAGTATAAATACTATGTAAATCACAAGTTCTCCTTTTGGGACCTCTCTTTGATGGTATCATATTCGGCAGGGCGCCCCGGGCGAGGGCGAGTTCCGCCTGTCGGACCCGGACGAGGTGGCGCGGCGCTGGGGCCGCCGCAAGCAGAAGCCCAACATGAACTACGACAAGTTGTCGCGCGCGCTGCGCTACTACTACGACAAAAATATCATGAGCAAGGTACAGCCTCGACCTTATATACCTTCGCAGCATAAAACAGTCCTCTTTCCACCCTTCTCTTCTCCGCAATGTTCGTGTGTGTGTGTGTGATGTAGTTCGTGAGCCAAAACAGGAGTTGCGGCTCCCTTTATACCTACTACGCTGTAATTTAAGACTGCTATTTCGAAAACAAAACAAAATGGTAAACTCGTACGAAAACCATTCATTTAATATGTTATACAAACCTAATTATCACTATTAACATGTCTACATAATATAAATTTTCATCTGTCCTGGGGCTATGCCCAGGTCCTCCGCCCACACCACAGATAAATACCCACCCCGTTAACAAAACGTAATGTAATAAACTTTATAAAACATTAATTGATAACAGGTGCACGGAAAACGCTACGCGTACCGTTTCAGTTGGGCGGGGCTGCGGGCGGCGTGCGCGGCGCAGGCCCCCGACACGCCGCCCTACGGGTACCCGCCCGCGCTGTACCCGCACTCGCCCCCGCCGCGCCCCGCGCCCACGGGCCCCGACGCTGCCCCATCCGCCTCCCAGTGAGTCAACCCCAGCCCGCAGAGGTACCACGAGTTAATTTGGGAAATATAACATTAGGTACGCCGACGGCTGACCGTGAAGTGACTACCAAATAGTAATAGACTACAAAATATTATGTTATCAGTGAAATATACTGTTTCCTATGTTTTCGGAAGTAGCAGACCGTGGCTTAAAGAGGAAGAATAGAATAACTAAGGATTCGATCGTAATAAAAGAAGTTTTTAAGTTAATAAAATGAAATGTGTTTACCAATCTAACCGTTACTGTAAGTACAGTGTTGTATATTTACGGGTGAGTTGAACATTTTGTAAAGTCAACCAAAGAAAGAAGTAACCAGGGTAAAACTAGCAATGAAAACAAAGATTTTAACGTTAAAAATTATAAGAACTGTACACAGTATGAATGCTATTGATAAATTAAAATTGGAGTACATCATGTCGTGCAATATTTAGTAAACCTGCTTACCAATTTAATTGGTTGACTGTCCCTGCACATTTCATTATTTTACATTCCCTATCGGCTATCTAACTGCTGCCAATATGTGAAAAGATACTTAGCACTGCCTCGTTCTACTACAAAATATTTTTTATTATGTTTTAAATACTAAAACTGTACTGATGTCGTAAATATTTTTCATAACTATTGATTTATTTTATAATTGAAGTTATTATACTGTAAATATATGTACAATATTTTTGTTTGTTCCAAATAGGTCTATCTAGTAGATAAACTGCGCTTCGTCATAGCAGAAGCACGCAGAAGGAAGCCATGAGGTGCATAACAGTTACCAATGTAAATACATGTGATTGCAATTAGGAATTTAATTATCAATTTTTTATTTGTATCTGTAAACAATTTATTAAACACATTTTTTTTTCTTGTGTAAAATTGTAAATCTTCTGACTATATAACCTGCATAGGTATATATGGTATTATAAACAATAATAATTATTGTTTTTTGAGTGGTAGAGCCTACTACCACCTACCCTACCCTACCTATGAAATGGTAGTGGAGTTGGAGTCGAGTTAGCATTTCATAAAAGCTTTACCACACAATCACTCTACTACTACTCTGAAAAACTATATACTTGTATAATAATGTATGTTTATTTAAACATTTAAAAAAATCAGGTATTTAGGGTATATTGACGACCTCCGTGGCGTAATGGTTACCACGCCAGACCGCCACCCGGAGGTCCCGGGTTCGATCCTCGGTCGGGTCATGATGAAAAACGAACTTTTTCTGATTGGCCTCGGGTCTTGGATGTTTATCTATATATGTATTTGTTATAAAATATTATATCGTTGAGTTAGTATCCCATAACACAAGTTTCGAACTTACTTTGGGGCTAGCTCAATCTGTACGAATTGTCCCTACATATTTATTTATTTATTTATATTATGCTTATTAAGAGATGGGAAGACCTGCCTTACTCAATTAGAGGGCGACCGCAGCTCACATTTTATTTTCTTGTAGAATTTTACTGACTTCATTACTTTTAAATGTTCCTTGTTTTATTTAGAATTACAAAATAATGACTCTACTAAATGATTGTCGTGTAGAGAAAAGCACACTTTTATTGCGTTATTGTTTAAGTTTTAAATATATGTGTTATCGTGGTGTGAATATTTGCTATGGATGTTTTCGCAATAAAGTTCCTTGTCAATTACAGTGTTGCTTCAATTCATGAAATCGTTATCTCTGTCTTCCCTCTATGAAATGCGAAATAGATACCTACATAGGTACATACAAGCGGGCGACCGCGGTTTGGTCTGCGCAATCCCTTTGTTTTCTCGTTCCTATCCATTCCTATCCATTCCTATCCGTATACCAAATTATAGAGTATCAAACATCCACCTATAAAAACTTTTGCGTTTCAAATATTACTAGGATTTTATTTAATACTAGCTTCTGCCCGCGGCTTCGCCCGCGTGGCCTAGTAACAATTAGCATATTTTTCTTCAGAAACAAATTCCGGTCCTGCACAGCCCGGTACGGTACGGTTCCATCCGGTCCGGTCGGTCCGGTCAGTCCGGGCCGGTCCGGTCGGTCCGGTCCTGATATGGAACCTACATGCCAATTAGCATATTTTTCTACAGAAAAAAAAACCGGTCCGTTCTGGCACGGCCTGGTACGGTGCGGTTCCTTCCGGACCGATCAGGTCTGATCCGTTCCGGTCCGGTCCGGTCCTTATATGGACCCTACATGACAAATTTGGCATCTCTAGACCCAGCGGTTTGGGCTGTGCGTCTTCTCGCAACTACGTTTGCGCATATCTCGCTTTCCCGTGGGATTTTGAAAAATCCTTTCTTAGTACATCCCTAGACGTCGTAAGGAACCTACATACCAAATTTGATATAGCCTCGCAACCTCGTTTGCGTATATCTCGGTTTCCCGTGGGAATTTCGAAAAATCCTTTCTTTGTACACCCCTAGACGTCGCCGTCGTAAGGAACCTACATTCCAAGTTTGGAATCTCTAGACCCACCGGTTTGGGCTGTGCGTTGATATATGTATAGTTAAGTCAGTCAGGACTTTGAATTTAATATTTATATATATTATATAAATATAATATCATTGAGTTAGTATCCCATATCACAAGTTTCGAACTTACTTTGGGGCTAGCTCAATCTGTGTGAATTGTCCCTATACCTTTAAACCTATAAATATATATAATATTTATAGTCCGGTCCGATCAGGTCCAGTCGGTCCGCTCCGGTCCGGTCGGTCCGGTCCTGATAAGGTACCTACATACCAATTAACATATATTTCTTTAGAAAAAAAAACCGGTCCGATCCGGTTCGGTCCGGTCCGGCACGGACTCGGTACGGTGTGGTTCTTTCCGGACCGATCAGGTCTGATCCGTTCCGGTCCGGTCCGGTCCGGTGGGTCCGGACCTTATAATGACCCTACATGCCAAATTTGGCATCTCTAGTCTAGACCCAACGGGTTTGGGCTGTGCGTCTTCTCGCAACTTCGTTTGCGTATATCTCGCTTTCCCGTGGGAATTTTGAAAAATCCTTTCTTAGTACATCCCTAGACATCGTAAGGAATCTACATGCCAAATTTGGAATCTCTAGACCCAGCGGTTTGGGCTGTGCGTTGATATCCCCTTGCAACTTCGTTTGCGTATATCTCGGATTCCCGTGGGAATTTTGAAAAGAAACATACACTAAATGTTAAGTTGAGCAAATCGCCACATATTAGTGAAAACCGCATCCAAATCGGTTCAGCCGTTTCTGAGATTAGCGTGTGCAAACAAACATACAAACATACAAACAGACGGACAAAAAAAAAACGGTCCGGTCCGGTTCGGTCCGGTCCGGCACGGACTCGGTATGGTGCGGTTCCTTCCGGACCGATCAGGTCTGATCCGTTCGGGTCCGGTCCGGTCCGTTCCGATCCGGTCCGGTCCGGTCCGGTCCGGTTCGGTCCGGTCGGTCCGGACCATATATGGACCCTACATGCCAAATTTGGCATCTCTAGACCCAACGGTTTGGTCTGTGCGTCCTCTTGCAACTTCGTTTGCGTATATCTCGGTTTACCGTGGGAATTTCGAAAAATCCTTTCTTTGTACACCCCTAGACGTCGCCGTCGTAAGGAACCTACATTCCAAGTTTGGAATCTCTAGACCCACCGGTTTGGGCTGTGCGTCGATATCCCCTTGCAACTTCGTTTGCGTATATCTCGGATTCCCATGGGAATTTTGAAAAGAAACATACACTAAATGTTAAGTTTAGCAATTAGCCACATATTAGTGAAAACCGCATCCAAATCGGTTCAGCCGTTTCTGAGATTAGCGTGTGCAAACAAACATACAAACAGACGGACAAAAAAAAAACGGTCCGGTCCGGTTCGGTCCGGTCCGGCACGGACTCGGTACGGTGCGGTTCCTTCCGGACCGATCAGGTCTGATCCGTTCGGGTCCGGTCCGGTCCGTTCCGGTCCGGTCCGGTCCGGTCCGGTCCGGTCCGGTCCGGTCCGGTTCGGTCCGGTCGGTCCGGACCATAATATGGACCCTACATGCCAAATTTGGCATCTCTAGACCCGACGGTTTGGTCTGTGCGTCCTCTTGCAACTTCGTTTGCGTATATCTCGCTTTCCCGTGGGAATTTTGAAAAATCCTTTCTTAGTACATCCCTAGACATCGTAAGGAATCTACATGCCAAAGAGCAATGCCCATGAGCCTTACAGTGTCAGGCCCAAAAGTGAACAGTTATAAATTATACAATTTCCAATTGTTTTAATTAGCTCAATATTTACATAAACAGAAAAATCTAATAGGAAGTCTGCCATTTCATTATTTTTATTTAAAAAACGTCTATTACTTTGTATCGACTATTATATTTTCGGATTCTATTCAGCATCGCAGCGTCATTTACACTTTAAAAAATCGCAACTATCGAATAATAAATGGTTACATAACTTACTTATTATTATTACCTATGTATTTAATAGGTTTACAGTATAGTGACATTGCTGTTATCGTATTTATTGAATAATGAATAATGAAATGACAGCTGGCTGGCTGACGACGGCTGCTCAAGCGGCAGACTTTTGGTATTGCCATGTTTTAAAAAAAAGTATCGATATTAGTATCGATTACGAATAATACCGATTGAGTGTGTTTTTATACCGGGAGTCGGTATGTTAATAGACTAGTTATACTTGCACATCATACTTTATTATAAAAATAAATAAACTATTGTACGTTGTTTCAGCAGGCAGTTTGTGCAACTGATTAATGCCTGTATTTAGTTATAATTATATAACTGGATACAAGATAATACCAACGAGATATCGATTTATTATTTTTTCGTTTTATGACTGGATCAAAAAGATTGTTGTTGGCAACATTTTTTTATTATGTGCAGTTAATTATCATTACAAATCCTAATTATAATAATAAAATCAAATAGATAACTGGCACACTTTTAATAATAGCCAAAAATATTATTATTTATTAGTTAACTAAGTTCATAATTCAGATATTTTTTTTCGTATTGTCCACGAGTGGGCCTGAAATGGGCATTGCTCTTTGGAATCTCTAGACCCAGCGGTTTGGGCTGTGTGTTGATATCCCCTTGCAACTTTGTTTGCGTATATCTCGGATTCCCATGGGAATTTTGAAAAGAAACATACACTAAATGTTAAGTTGAGCAATTAGCCACATATTAGTGAAAACCGCATCCAAATCGGTTCAGCCGTTTCTGAGATTAGCGTGTACAAACATACATACAAACATACAAACATCCAAACATACAAACATCCAAACATACATACATACAAACATACAAACAGACGAACAAAATTTTACGAAATTCTTGTTCTATTGCTTATTCTTCATCGCCCTAAACAATTTTTTTGGAAATATATTCAATGTACAGACAAACTTTTTTTACACTTTTATTATATTATAGATAATTTGTATGCTATATTCTTTGACAGTGGCAGCGGGTCCTCTCACCCAACGAACATATGTATCTACGTTCTGACACACAACTTTACTCCACAACTGACCGGACAAATAAATATTTTATTTGGATGGCCAACAATGACCAATCAAATAAAACTCAGATCAGACTAGTGGGTAGGTACTAGAAGTGGAATAGATGCAAATATAGCCAACTAGTGCGTTTGCGTGTATTTATTTATGCACAGCAGCGCCATCTATATCAGATTTCAAATTCTACGGGAATCGTGTACTTTGCAGGATAAAAAGTACCCTATGTGTTAATCCAAGGTATCAGCTACCTACATGACTATCATAAATATTGGCCCATCTATTTGAGCGTGAACAAACATACACTTTCGCTTTTATAATATTAGTAGGATAATTGTGTGACTTTACAATCCTTCTTTCTGTTTGGTAAACAAAATTAATTTTGAAGGCCGACTTAGTAGTACTACTAGTACTAGTTACTACTAAGTAGTATCTCTAATAATCAATATTTGGTGGCCAGAAATAGGTCCCGCGGCGGCGCCGCCTGCCGTCCTTGGGGCTCCGGAAACGCAGTCAGATAGCGCGCCCACATCCCGAAAGCCAGTGCTCCACAACATGCTGACTAGCATGCACGCTGTGATTTCCAGTTAACCAATATTGTTACTATAAAGCATTAATAGTGAAAGTATTTTTTTTAAATCTAGTACATTTTTTATATTGTACCTGCCCAACCTGCAGCAGTCGCAGTCATCGTTCCGAAATAGGGTCACGGATACTTAGAAACTTTTTACAAAGTACTTACCAATTGTAAGTATTTCAGTTTTATTTTAAATCAAGCAATAATGCAAGAGATTAATTAGTATCATCTGCAGGGACACAATCGAGCGAGTAATAAAAACCGGGCAAGTACGTGTCGGGCCACGCACAATGTAGGGTTCCGTATTTGCTGCGCTTTGCTTGCCTTCAATGAGTACAATATCAAGTTCCATCACATTTGTAAGTTTTCATCAAAGAAATTTTGTTATAAAAGTTCGTCGGCTATTTACTCGATAAGTAGTAGAGCCTACTTAACCGTTATAGTTTTTTAGTTGAAGGTTCAGCATTTTATATGGACTACTACCATGATTTTTTCAAATTTCTAAACATAAGACTTTCGGAGATAGCGGGTATCCCCCCGGACCACCATGCAAAACGAAAATTTACACGATGTAAATAATTTGGATACGGATCATTGTATCGAAAAATGATCTTCCCACGCCCTCAATGTTTTAAAGAGACCTATCTAACGATGGGTGCGAAAAAAAATCATTACATGTAGGAGAGGCACCCAAAAAAAAATTATTTTCAAAATTTTCTTCCAGCACTTTTTTAACATTGTTAATATGTGTATACATACCAAATTACAGCTTTCTAGCATCAAGCGTCTAGGCACTAGACCGCGGATAGACAGACAGATAGACAAACAGACGGACATGGCGAAACTATAAGGGTTCCTTGTAGTTTACTACGGAACCCTAAAAAATGCTGCTCGTATTTTAAATACAAAATAGGACTCATCTCGCGGCGACATGGAGGTGGCCGCGGCTGTGAAAGCTTATTTTTAGCCTCTTTCTCGTCTTTAGCCAAACAAGTTGACTCCACCCCACCTGATGTTGAGTAGTAGTGGTGTACAGATGTGTGTGAGACCCATCGGCATCGCGGCGGACAGGAAGCGCAGTCACCGATCAATCTAACCTTGTCGGCTTAGCACAGGACCATCAATCGTTACTCTATATTGTTCGTCGTACGTTAGATCCGTTTAAACTTTAAATATTAATGTGAATAATATTGTAATCAGTATGTTGTGAACCCCTGCTTTCTATGTTGCGAGCTCTCGATGCGCTAGCAGTTGTGTCGAACCGGCCTTGCAAAATGTGGTCGCTGTCAGCCGCCCTGGGGCTACTGCTGTTCCTGCACGGTACGGTATCCTTCAGTTCGACGATGTTTAGTTTACTAGTTAATCCTACAACCAGTGATGCTAAATAAATCTAAAAAGGAGAGTGTATGAACTGTGTACTTATAGATACTAGCGTGTGTATTTCTTTCTTTGTATCTGTGAAAAGAATTAAATATAATTAAACGACTTACTTTGTGCAACAATTTGACACTATATCTAACTCATTACTTACTTATTATTTTGCAATGTGGTTAACATTTTTTTTACTTCCGGTCGTTTTAACTACATTGTTAAATAGAATTGACAAAGTACGTTTAGTTACTACTACCTAGCGGTTAGTGGTTTATCAGTTTTAGTATGGGGATTAGGAACTCTTTATTAAACATTACCAAATATTAATAATAAACCGGGCAAGTACGTGTCGGGTCGGGTCACGCACAATGTAGGGTTCCGTATTGGCTACGCATTTCTTGCTTGCAGATGAGTATGTACAAAGCGTATTCTATGACATTTGTACGTTTTCGTCAAAGAAATTTTACTTCATAAGTCCGTCGGCTATTACTCGGTAACTAGTAGTGCCTAGTAGTGCCTACTTAACCGTTATAGTTTTCCTTGTAGGTTCACTATATGGAATACTACCATGATTTTTTTCAAATTTCTAAACACAAGACTTTCGGAGATAAAGGGGGGGACCAGCGTGCAAAACGAAAATTGACACGTTAAATGTAAATAATTCGCAAACGGATCATTGTATCGGAAAATCATCTTCCTATACCCTCAATGTTTAAATATATCGACCGCGCGCGGTCGATATATTTAACTGCATGCAGTTGTACGTTCGACTTCGTGCAGTCATGATTTCAACTGCACACGGTCGGCTGCAGTCTGCGATGCATTCCGTCGGATGTCAGCCTTACAGTTAATTTTGTGTATACCTGCGTATTACAGGAGCGCTAGAATGTCGCGGGCAATGTGTGAACATGACGGAGTTTTCTTCGCGGCTGGACACGGTGCTGGCGGAGTACGACCGCGAGGCGCCGCCCGCCGCGCCGCTCAGCGTGCAGCTCACGCTGGAGCTGCGGCACGCCTCCATCGACGAGCGCAGCGCCACCGCCAGCCTTCTGGGAGATTTGAGAATGGTGAGATCTCTTATATAAACCAAAACAAAGAACTTAAAATTTTCTTCTATCTAAGGAATTATCAAAGTATAATTATAATAGGGATTTAGATACGAGGGGGACTAGGGACGAGGGGGACTGCGTTGAATGTCTGCATGCTTTACTGCAAAAGACATGGGTTTATTTACATTACTGAAATATAGGTTATTGGTACCTACGTAGTTGTATGGAGTTTAGAGCAAGGATATTAATATAGGTGTTCTACTTGTAATGATGACTAGGTTTAAGTAAGGTTATGGTAAGAATGAGGACGTGTGTCGTCACACTACAGTCGTGTGTAGTGTTTAGTCAATTGTTCTAATTCAATATAAGTCCAACATGATACGATGACACTAGGCAGACAAGTATATTTTTAATTTTCTGGATAGACTTGGGATGACGACCGCGTGAACTGGAATAGTACCGAATGGGAGTGCGACAGCGCGCTTGTGGCCGCCGAGCGCCTCTGGCTGCCTGACGTGGCGCTGTTGAACGCGGCGGCCAGCGGCGGGGAGGCGGCGCTGCTGGCGCGGGTCGCCGCCGACGGCCGCGTCACGTGGCACGTGCGCCTCGACCTCGCCATCCCCGTCGACATGCAGTTGCACGACTGGCCCAACGATGTCCAGACCGTCGTGTTCAAATTCGCCTCCAAGGCACACAGCATCAGCAGCATGGACTTGCAACTGAGCGATGATCAGGTAACTGATAGCACAGTGTGAGAATCGTGGAAGGGGTAGACCATGTCTAGTTAAACCACGCAAAATTGTTGGAATTCGTAAGTTGGATAATGTTTTTTTTGATACCACAAAGTTGGCAAACAAGAATACGGCATCACCGTAGCCTATAGACCAATGTCATTTGGATACGATCTTCTGTATGGTAGAGGTCTTTCCCCAGACGGGCTGCTCCGATTTGAGCGGATTTTCCGCTGAGCTAATGTATCGATTTTTGTCAGTGGCTCTCATATTGTGTGTAGGTAGTAGGTACATAGTACTATTACTTAATCTGGTGCCGTAGGTAAGTGTATGTCTTAGGTTATTTGTTCTTTGTTTTTTGCAGCACGCAATAGTATTTGAAACTGGTGCGTGGGACTTGATGTCGGTGGTGGGATTCCGCGATAAGTGGTCGCGCGCGGGTGAGGAGCTCCGGCTTGTCAGGTGGGAGGTGAGCATGCGGCGGCGCGCGGGTGCCCACGCGCAGGCCACCGGCGCAGTGCTGGTGTCAGTGGTGCTGCTGCTGGCCGCTGCGGCTTTACTTCCACCTGCGGAACGCGCTGGGCTTTGCGCAGCCGCCTCTTTCACTGCTTCTTTGTGGTAAGTTAGAAAATCTCTTATTCCTATTCTACGTCTGAAGAAATTCTAGATGAAGTAAGTAGGTAGGTTAGGTATGTTTGTGATATGGGAGCAGTGAGCAGCACCAAGTACAAGTATTGACATTGTATCAGGCTGGTGTCGTGCGTGTTGCGCCTGCCGGCGTCGCGTGGCACGCCGCTGGTGGTGCGCCTGGCGGCCGCGCTGGGCGCTGCGGGCGGGGCGCTGGCCGCGTGCGCCGCGCTGGTGCTGCGTGTGGCGGCGTGTGCCGCATCACCGCCACCTCAGCTTTGCACGCTGTTGTCCGCCGCCTCCACGCTGTGCAGGCTCACGCCGCACCAGGTCACACGGACGTATTTTTTTACATAATAGTTTTGATAAAAGACGTACCTACATACCAGATAGCAGCACTGACGTATTATGTCTACGCAGTTATTGTAAAAATCTCTGAGGAGTGAGTAGGTAACAAGACCTTGTCCACGAATTAGCCGCGTTTTCGAGCAGAACTTAAGAGCAGTTTTGCTTGTTTGTTTTATAACAGCTATAAATAAATTAATGATTTATTATACAATTTTTTCAATTGTTTGATGAAACGAGTATCAATTTCTGGTTTCCAGGAAGGCGCTGGGGGCATGTCGGACGCGCCGAGCGGCGCGGGCGCGTGGCGCGCGGCGGCGCTGCTGCTCGACCGCGCCCTGCTCGCCGTGCTCGCGCTCGTGCTGCTCGTCATCCTGTGCTGCACTGCTGCTGTGCTCATGTAGATTGGTTCTAATCTATTATGTTGTAATTACCTAATGTGTATATTCTTAATAATGTCAAATATTAAATAGATACTTATTAGACGTACGTGTACTTTTATACCAAGAGTGCAAACAATATAAGTAGAGGTATTTATTATTGTAGGGGCACGCTAAAACGGCTACGTTGCAAAATGTAATTAGAACGGGCGTGTGCTTCGTAACAGATGCATCACTCCCTACAAAAAATCATATACCTACCTACCGCGATAATAGCCTACTGCAACTCGTCGGCGATCGCTGCGTGCTAAATTGAGCCTAGTTGCTGCTACGATAAAAATATTGTTCACACAAAATAACTTGTACCTAAGTGGCTTGTTTAAGATTTTGTACCTAGTGTATATTAAAATAAATGATCAATTGTAATGCTAAATTGTTAAGATCAGTACGATAATATGGACCTCGGATTATATTTCTACTACTTTTTGTTTGCTTCACCTGTTCAACGCTTAATGCAATTTCGGGTGTCAGGGCTAACATGCGCACGACGACAAAATTTTGTCGTCGCATTATCTCGTGCCGAGACGAGATATGTCTATTTGTCGATGGGAGCTAACATAGCAACACACACAACTCTTCTCGTTCTGTCACAGAACTATCGTCTCGATTTGTCAAACCACTTTTTGTCGACAGACCGTAACATGCGCGCCATATTTAATCGAATTTTGACGTTTCCACACGACAAGTTTGTCGTCAGTAGTTTTCGTAGACGAGAACCGACGACAAAATAATAGCGTGGATAAAAATCCAATAGAATGGCTGTGCCGTAATATAATTATTTATTAACCATTTATGAGGAGAGGGAGGAAAGGAAAATTCAAAGAAAAACTACAAGAGACATCTGTGATCCGTTCGATTTGAGGGAAGGAGAGTTCCAGGCTGAGCCCAATCGATCTAGGCATATTGTCCAAGGGTGGATGGAAGTGATTGTTCATGTTGTATTTCAGATCCTGTGCTGTATTCAATTTTTAGCTAATGAAGGTTCCCAGAGGCAGGTTGGACAAATTTGGCACAGAGTTTTATTAATACCTTCCTGTGGGATAATTTATAAGTTCATGCATATGAAGGGCGGAAGTAATTTTCAAATAAAATTATACATTGTATATTTACTATAATTATTTATTTGGTCTATAATAATATCTCTAATATTAACTTTTGTATTTGGCATTTATAATCATCACTTATTGTTAAACAACATAACTGTTCGTACAAAAACACTGCAAAATCTACATAATTAAACTAGTGCCTTATATAATCAGTAAAAACAAAGTATTTATCACTACATAGTATAAAACAAAGTCGCTTTCTCTGTCCCTATGTCCCTTTGTATGCTTAAATCTTTAAAATTACGCAACGGATTTTGATGCGGTTTTTTTAAATAGATAGAGTGATTCAAGAGGAAGGTTTTTATGTATAATACATTCCAAAATTCCCACGGGAAAGCAGGATACACGCAAACGATGTTGCGCGGGTTTCGCTAGTTTATTAATATAATAGCACAATACATGTAGTGTAGTAATACCACAGATATATCTATATATTCTACGAAAACATGGACCCATAGAATCAGTAAAAATAAAATCTAGCTTATTCTATTATCATTAGTTCTGTGACAGAACGGGAAGAGTTGTGTGTTGCTATGTTAGCTCCTATCGACAAATAGACATATCTCGTCTCAGCACGAGATAATGCGACGACAAAATTTTGTCGACGTGCGCATGTTAACCCTGCTGGGTGGGGCGATACCTGCCAGAACGTAAAGCAGGTTGAGGGGAGTTATTTATACGCTGAATATATATTTTTTAATAATGTTTCCTATGATCCTACTAATATTATACACAATTACTATTTATACTACTTAAATAAATAAAAAAACAAAAATTTATTCAGTATGAGGCTACGACTACCAGCGTGCGCGTGCGATAGCGAGCGTTTGCGACAACCCAGTGAGTTTTAGGGTCGCCGGCGAACCTACGCTCGGTAGGTAGTTAACGCGCGCAAGTACACATGGAGTGACGTAGCCCTGCCTCAAACAAAATAGAATTTACTTATGTTGCGGATCCCTAACGCGTTTATACAGGATGTTAGACACGCGGCGGACGTATGGTAACTGAGGTGCGAAAGGCGCACACGCCCGTTCTAATTACATTTTGCAACGTGGCCGTTTTAGCGTGCCCCTACAATTATAATAATAAACATGTCAGTGCTGTTGTATATTCACATATGTTATTGTCACAAACACAACAAGAGGAATATTATTCATTTGATGATGATTCTGTTAAGAATAAACTTGCAGGCGCATTTGTTTTTGTGTGAAAAAAGTGAGAATTTCCCCTTTTAACCGTGGTCCCACCGCTATACCCCACTGGTGGGTCCACAGGTAATTTTTTTCTCTGAAGACCCACTGCACTCTTTCATGACAAATAATAAATTAAAAATAAAACTAATAATTCTTATAATAAATCAGCAGCTGTCTTAATTTTAAATCTAAAAGTCTAATCAGATGCATCGTACCGGGCTATTCACGTAACAAGACCCGATTCTAGTTCGATTCAACGACACTCGCTGTCCCGTTCAATTCCTATTTTGTATGAGTGAGACAGTGAGTGTCGTTAAATCGAACTAGAATAGGTTCTTGTTACGTGAATTGCTCCACAGGCTTCACGGCGAACATGCTCGCGCCTCATGTGTCACTATTGCGATGGGCAATGAAACTCGTCGCAACGCGCAACGATCGATACCAACATGTTGGCTTGGAACTTGGAACTCACGAATTTAAACAATCAGTAGGTAGATGATACCTATGCGTTTTCAGTAATTTGAAGATATTAGGTATGTTATCAGGTTTATCAAGCGCAATTAACCATATCACATCACGTTCGCGGCTAAATCTCACAACTAGATACGTATGGCACTAAAGTCTTATTTAAATATAGAATGATAATATATGAAATATCTTTGGATAATAAATAATAAAAATAAAAGTTTTGTGTTTCAAAATTGTTAGATAAGTGATAATAACATTCACTTTAATTTAATAGGTAGGTAAATCAAGATCATAAGGCCGCGTTTATATTTGCAATAAATTGCAGCGAGAATACAGACGCACGGTGGAACGAAAATGAAAATTTGGGACATAGGGATTTTTATGCATATTTTTGAATTCTATGTACTAATACGATAATTTAATGTCATATAACATTTTTTGATATATTCCATATTTTTGGAAATATAACACTTTAAAGTTTGTATGGACATTTAATTTTTTTATTTCTGATATTTTTAGTATGTACCGTGTAAATTCAATAAAAATCTTAAAATGACATTCCACACCACCAACAAGGCTCTTTTTATTGAATTTGAATAAAAAAAATACATTATTTGTTTAGAAGAAAAATGTTTTTAGTGACAAAACAAACAATGTCAATTGTTAATAACATTGTTTTTAGTAACAAACGTATAATGTCATAAGTTAATGCCGTCGATTTTATTTAAAAAAACAACGTCATTTATTAATGACGTCGTTATTAGTAGCAAAAAACAACGTCATTTGTTAACGACCTTGTTTGTCTGATAAAAACAAAGGACGTCATTAGCTAATGACGTTTTTTGTTTTCTATCATTCCCCCCTCCTCTCTATGTCGGCCAATCAGAGCGCAGATAGCCATGACGTGTCTTATTGTCATTGGTTAATCCAAATCAATTAGGAAAAAGTTCGGTTGCGTTTGAAATATCAATGTTATATAAATTTAAAACATTTAAAATAACGTCCAGTACGTTGATACATAACATACGGACTACTTTGCGATCAAATTTTCGGGAAATATTTAATTTCGTCAAAATGTTTAAAGATTTGGTGACAAATATTGACATGTTTGTGAAATTACAAGAAAGTGGGGGTATTAAAAATAATAATTTCTTATACGAAACTTTAAAATCTCGACTACCTGTAAATTTAAATATTGAAGATGATAAAAATCTAAAAGAGTTTTGCTATAAATACTGTTTTAATCTTCATAGGAGGTGGATAAGTGCTAACAGAAAAGAAATTCAATTTAAAAATAATAATAGTCAGTGGTTAGAGGCAAATATAGTGTGGCCAGAAGTTATTACGAAAGTTTTTGAGACCTCGACTAACCAATCTGGACCGAGTACGGTTATTACGGGAGTGGAAACATGTGATCAACCTAGACCAAGTACATCTACTCAGTGTTCAGTATTCATTCTAGATGAAATTGTTGACAATGACCAAGAAAAAGAAAATTTTGAGTTTATAGACATAAGCGGTCTAGAAAATGATGAATCTGAGGACATTAACTAAAGAGAATAATTAAGTGGATTAGGCCTACAGGATACCACTGTTAAAAAAACGCGCCTGTTTCTCTATCTCTAGGGTGGTGTGAAATTGAGAATAAAACAACAAAAAAATTATTTGTCGCAAAAGCGCAGCGAAGCGCAATTACAGACGTACCTTAAAAATAGTAAAATAAATAGTATAATACAAATCTAAAATCATTTTTTTAAGAGCTCTTGAGAGTTCGCTGTTTTTAAGGAATTTGTGTTTTACTCCATACAAAAAAAAGAACAAAAAAAATATTGTCGCAAAAGCGCAGCGAAGCGCAGTTACAGACATACCTTAAAAATAGTAAAAAAAAAGTATAATACAAACCTAAAATCATTTTTTTGAGAGCTCTTGAGATTTCGGAGTTTTTAAGGAATTTGTTAGAAAAAAACAAAAAAAAAATATTGTCGCAAAAGCGCAGCGAAGCGCAGTTACAGACGTACCTTAAAAATAGTAAAAAAAATAGTATAATACAACCCTAAAATAATTTTTTTGAGAGCTCTTGAGATTTCGGAGTTTTTAAGGAATTTGTTAGAAAAAAACAAAAAAAAATATTGTCGCAAAAGCGCAGCGAAGCGCAGTTACAGACGTACCTTAAAAATAGTAAAAAAAATTGTATAATACAACCCTAAAATAATTTTTTTGAGAGCTCTTGAGATTTCGGAGTTTTTAGGGAATTTATTAGAAAAAAACAAAAAAAAATATTGTCGCAAAAGCGCAGCGAAGCGCAGTTACAGACGTACCTTAAAAATAGTAAAAAAAATAGTATAATACAACCCTAAAATAATTTTTTTGAGAGCTCTTGAGAGTTCGGAGTTTTTAAGGAATTTGTGTTTTTCTCCATACAAAAAAAAGAACAAACAAAAATATTGTCGCAAAAGCGCAGCGAAGCGCAGTTACAGACATACCTTAAAAATAGTAAAAAAAATAGTATAATACAACCCTAAAATAATTTTTTTGAGAGCTCTTGAGATTTCGGAGTTTTTAAGGAATTTGTTAGAAAAAAACAAAAAAAAATATTGTCGCAAAAGCGCAGCGAAGCGCAGTTACAGACGTACCTTAAAAATAGTAAAAAAAATAGTATAATACAACCCTAAAATAATTTTTTTGAGAGCTCTTGAGAGTTCGGAGTTTTTAAGGAATTTGTGTTTTTCTCCATACATATTTTTTTTAAATAATTCATAACTAATAAAGTATCGATTATATCAAAAAAGTGTACAAGTAATTAATGTCTTATATTTGATAGTAGAATCGAAATCCATCATAATTTTTTTGTATAATCGAAGTTGGTTTTCGATTGTCGCTATGTCCACTAGCGGCCGTTTTCGTTCCAACGTGAGACGGCTCTCTCCGACAGAAACTTGCAATATACGTACCTACAACATTTTAGAGTGGCTAGCCCTCAGAACACAGAAAGAAGAGAAATGTAATAAGACAGTTTTTGTACCGGAACCGATGTCGCCACTTACACACACAGTTACATTTTAACACATTCATAGAATAATCTCCGACAGTCACACTCACACAAATCGTAAGCCCGTGATTTGCAGTTCGATTACGAACACAGATGTAAGAAGTGTATTATAGTGACGGGCACCTAATGAAAAAGGGCGACAAGCATTATCGATAACTACCTCTCGATATTTTACAATAACAATTTATTACGGACTACATACAACTATGAACTATAATACCTATTTAATTTTAAATAATTAAAAAAGAAAAAAAAATTACCAAAGTTTTTAGTTTTTATTTATTTTATTTTTGGAAAATAGTAATTTTTATACAACCAATTAAAAGAAAGAACTTTAAAAAAATTAGTACATAATAACAAGCGATTTTTTTTAAACTAATCAAATGAGTTTTTAGGTGAGCTACTTTCCCCTTGAGTTTGATCCAATACTTATGGGACTAGGACACCCTGTACAAGGAATGCACTGTAGTAAAAGTTTCAAATTATTATACTTTCAAAAATTAGAAATACAAAATTATCGATACTAAAATATTCTACTTTTGGCAGCACTACATGGCTTGTGCGACGGCCATTATCACTTTGACAGATCGCGGAAGCTACAAGCGGCGGTACCACGATATTTTCACAACATTGTAATTATCGTTACGTTTGCATTCCATTGTACGTGCATACCGCAAAACATTGAAAAACGCGTATCCAAAACAAGCAATGGACAATATTTTTAACGGAAGTATCGACTATGCCGTATATTGTTTAATGATTTCTATGCCTCAAAAATATTTCGTTAATTTGTTATTTATATAGAAAAATATTAAATAAATGACTTACCTATGATAAGTAACACCACTATTACTTAAATTTACCGTATCACTGCGATTTTTGCACGTAATTAAAGCACAAGCGGCATTTTTGTTGACATTCACGGACGTGTGTTCGCGGAAGCGTTGTTTTGTGAATGACTTCGAACAATCAAGTTCCTGCACATTTGTGCAGAAAATGGCGTCATGTGCCCCGCCCACAAACCATATCTCTTGTATTGTGATATCTGTGGGCTAGCCACTACTACGAACTGGTATAGTAGCTCCTGAGTGGGCTGGCTAGACCGGGGCAGTACCCTCGCACAGAATATCGACGTGAAATAACGGTGATACTTATACCGCTGTGTTTCGTACGATAAGTGAGAGAAGCCTAATACCCCTCCTGCCTCCTACTCCCTTTTTCACTTTTCTTCCCTTCCTTTTTCATTCTTTCATAGGTGGGCAACGCATGTATACAAGATCTTGTAATCGTAGACAGAGGTGATTGCTTGTGACTCGCAAGCTGTCATAAAATAACAAAATTATAAAACACAGCCTAGCGGCAAATTGCACGGCAGTACTTGCTAGTTCTCTCGCAAAGTAAGCAACTAAGCTTGTACTGTAGGTACGATTGCTGATAAATACACTTAAAATTTTTTTGTAAATAAATACTTTTATACATAGAAAACACTCAGACCAAGGCAAACAGAAATGTTCATGCACATAAATGTTTGCCATGCGCAGGATTCGAACCCGCGGCCCTTAGGATAAAGTGACCATTGCTAGCCACTCGACCACCGGGCCTGTCATCGGGCTTGTATAGGTACCTACATGCTAATCCATCACAAAAACATTCCAAAATAATCGTAAAGTCAATCCTAATGCATCCCAAAATTATCTAAATCTTACCTACATATATTGCAAAATCATACGCGAGTTGATAAACAGGCGATTTACAACTTACAAGAGTTACGAGTTGATAAATAGACCAGTTGCCACATATGCGAGCTACAAATGCACCGATATGATACTCATGTGAAAGTTATGAAAATTAAACGAAGAAATTAAACAGTTAAGTATAATATATTAAGTACCTATAATTAAGTAACACAGATAATAATAATTTGTCTAATTGCTGGGCAATGTAAGGTAAGTGATGGGCGGGCAGGCGTCGGGCTGTGTGAAAATCGCGGTGTAGTTGACGAGCGAGAAGAGAAGCAAAGAGCCGAGCGCCGAGCCGAGCTGCGAGGCGCCGCCCGCCGCTCGCATGCCGCGCGCCCCGCCCCGCCGCGCCCAGCCCAGCAGCCACATGCGCGCGTACGACACCACCGCTACCAGCGCCACCCACGCCAGCACCACCAGCGCCTCGCCGCCTGCCGCCTCCACCAGCGGCGGCGATGGACTCATCAGCGCCGTCGCCAGGATGTAGCCGAGCGGCGCCAGGGCCGCGACCAGCAGCGCCGTCAGCAGCGCCACCGTCGCGGGCGCCAGCCACACGCCCGCCAGGCACGCCAGCGGGTTGGCCATCGTGCTCAGCGACGCGGCCAGGTGGTATGCGCGCGCGCCGTACGGCATGCACGAGTACGACTGCACGGACGGCAGCACGCCGTTGGCGAGCGCGTTAAGCACCACCACCAGCGCCAGCACGCCCAGCCAGCGCGGCCGCCACACCGACGCCGGCCGCACCGCCTCCTCGTCCTTGGAGACCGCCGACGACGACACGCGCTCGCCCGCGAACGCCGTGCTGTCTATGATGAGGAAGCTGACCACGCTGCCGACGGCCAGCGCGCCCAGCACCAGCATGAACACCATGGGCCCGAAGCGCGGTGGCGGGTAGTGCGCCTCCAGCGTGGAGTTGTCGGCGGACGGTAGGCACTCGGGCGCGCCGCCCACGCCCTGCACGAGCGAGAGGATACTTGGGATGAACCCACTGAGGCCTTCGCCCACTAAGTACGTCGCCAGGTAGACGTCTCGGAAATGTCTTAAGTACGGATAAAATAGCACTGAGCTCGTGCACCCCACTAAACCTACGGCGAACGTCACCACCAAAAAAGCTACGGAGCGCTCCGAGTCGCCAATGAAAGTAGTCTGCGTGTACACGAACGCGTTAGTGATGAGCGCGGCCGCCGCCAGCACCAGCAGCGCCGTGATGTAGTGCGCGTCGGCGACGCACGGCGCGAGGCGGCGCAGCGCAGCGTACAGCAACAGGCCCACGTTGGCGGCCTGCACGGCCACCGTCATGGAGCTCGGCAGCGCCCAGCCCTCGGGCAGCCGCTCCACGAGCAGCGGCAGCTGCACGTACAGCCCGTTAACGCCGAGCCACGTGGCCAGCCCCCACCACATCATGAGCAGGTCCAGCGGCACCCGGCGGGTCGTTTTCAGCATCTTGACGGTCACGGTGTCCCCCTCACCCAGACACGGCGAGCGCTCGTTCGCGTCGTTTAGTCTGAAGCGAATGCATCGTGTTATAAGTAACTCATACTGACTAGATTAACGTGAGATATGATAACATGATATCGTCGACGATTTTAAAGCGACAGATCGTAGTGTGGTGCGATGCGACAGTCAAGGACGGTCGGCCAGGTGGCACGCGCGTGGCCCGCTGACTGGTGCACACGACAGAAGCGCATAGGAGGCGAGCAAGGTAGGGTGAACTCAAGTAAACCGGCCAAGCAATGATTTATGAAGGTGTAGATTTAAAACAGTCTCAATAATTTTTCAAAAAGAATCTTTTAATTTTTAGATTCAGTAACATAGTAACTACAGATTTATAACAAGTGCAGAATAAGATAATGAAATGGCAGGCAAAGTGTCAGTAATCGTTTCACCGTGTGGACCATGAGGGTGGTGCTGGACCTACCTGTCACGGGAGCGCGGCATGGTGGGCGCAGCCGCCGCGAGCCCGGCCGCCGCGCGCCGCACCTGCACCGTCGGCCCAAATCACTTCACAATCTCTCGTGAGTAAGTCAATCGTCATTAAGTATACATATACACAAATTAATTACTAGCAGTTGAATTCCCTAATTTACTTGCACAGATGGATTTGCCCAATGGTTAGGAGCCCAAGAAATGAAAGTTTAGCTATTAGGTATTGTTATATCCCACTGTCTACCAGTATATCACAAAGAAGACTATACATTTGATTATTAATAAAGAATGCACAGCATGTAGTAAAGTTGTCAGTGAAGGACAATTTTTACTTCCGATATTTACTCAAGCAATTTCTGGAAATAAACAATATTTACATGTTTATTATATGAAAATTATAAAGAATAAATATATTCTCTTCTATAATGTACATTATTATTATAGTGTAATTGGTATTTAATAGAACAAGTAAATCAACAATATTACAGAGTCATACAACAGAAAGCTATTTGGATTCCATTTGTGGTTTGCTTTATCCATGTAGCACAGTTCTGGCTCATAAAGTTAAACAATAGGTTGTTGAGTTGCATTACACCTGGCCTTATCAGATAACTGCGAATCAAGACGTAGTCAGTCAATGAACTGCCGATGCAAACTACAGTGTGACATAACCAGTTCGTAATGATGTATGATAAGCATATACTATTTGCACCTTGCGAAATTATACCTAATGTGCGACCCAGATCTAAACTGAGAAAACTGAAAATCAAGGCCAAAAAATAGTAAAATACTTATTTATCTCTTGCTGTAAAACTACCGATTTTTATTTTTAATAAGTCGTTTTGCAGGGTTTACAAACCAGTTTACTGCATTTTTGGCCCCTTCACAATCACGACTTATTTGAGTTTAGATATAAGTATGCAATCTATGCATTACATTGTTAGAAGTAAATGACAATATGGACATTATGTTCAAAAGTGACATTAGTAAAATAAATTTTGTATAATAAATACCAATGCAAACTTGTATTTTGCTGTTCAGCCACAATGAATTATTTTAAGTGATAAATCGCCAGTGGCAGCGCAGACTCTGATTGAACACAATGCCAATGATTGTTCCACACTTCTATCAATGTATAATGATATTAATTGATGTCCTTGAGTGCACTACAGAGTAGGTACAGAGTCAAGTTGCCATTTCACATTATCACAAAACCATGTTCACAAATTCTTTAATCACATTGACTTGTTATTCAGGAGAGACCAGCTCAGCTTAGCATGGACAGCATTGTGCGAACTCTGAACACTAACACCGCAAACAAAGCTGAAAGTTTGTAAATTTTGAAAAATAATAAACAATTTGTCTACAGGCTTTCAATGACAACTGACAACACATTTAGTGTTTACGTTTATGTACCTACAGCACATCCATGACAGTGCAAGATCATTATATTTACATGGTACATATGTTCAAGTGTACAAAAGAAATTGTCATTAACAACAACATAATATTGTGTATGTGTTACATATTCATATGTAACACAGTCACAATATTATGTTGTCTAATTTTTCATTTTGATGTACATGACATTGGTTAAAATTATGAATTAACCCATAGAACAATCATGTAGCCTCGCAAAGGAAAATCAAGAAAAGTTTTCACACTAATCATCAAATTTACAAACTTGGCCTCCACAAAGCAAACCCAAAAAAATAAGTAAGTAACTACCTATGTGCAAAGTGCTTCTACAGTGCAAGTAGCAGTGCCCTTAGAACCTGGAAAGCAGAAAAGTTGGAATGTATCCTCGTAAGCTGCCCTACACAACCACGAGAGCAGGGGATCACAGTCCGACGCAAACAGGGCAAAAGGTTCAAAGGTAAAACAAGGCATATCTAATATATACACTCACCTTAAATCCATCACAACATGGACTCACGATCAGTATTCGTATGATTTTACGAAGATAATTTAATTTGCGTAATTTGACGTAAATTTCGCACAACTTTCGGCAACTTACATCACAAGTTATAACCTATGTACGCAATGATACGCGACCACTAATGATTGGCTAAATACACGAAATACATCAAGTTGGCATTTTTCCTTGAAAAAATGTTGCACGCGGTCGATTTCAAATTCGCTCGTAATTAATAATAAAAATAAGCAAATTGTATTGTATTGTATGACGAAACATACAAAGTACTCTGTCTGTGGACGAAACGAACTATACTTTTTGCTTCCTGTCAAGTTGAAATGAATGAAATCAGCTGTCTGTCAGTGTCAGATAAAGAATCTGACAGAATTACACTTGCATGACAGACGACTTGAGACGACAGTCCAACATTCGGCTAGAAACCGCATTGATACATTTTATAGCGGAAAATAGGTTTTACAATGAAGTTAACTCAAAGCTCATCGTAGGTGGCGTTACTGTTGAGTGTTCCGCAAAGAGGATAGTAATAATGGTAGGTATAGAGTGGCAACTCCGGGGTGAAATCGGCATCTATGGAAGGTGCTGCCATCGCAGGGATTGGTGGGTGAACTAAAATTTAAACTATAGCTATACATAGTATGTATACCCTTTCCTATAATTTCTGAATATATTTCTTTGTTAGCACCCCAAAGAAGCCCCCATCCGAAGGAATACATCAAATTATGAGTATTTAAGTATTCTACTTGTATTTTATTTACATTTTATGTAAATAAATCACTAAAATAAATAAATAACTAATAAAATAAATAACGTCAATGCTATCGAATGGTCCGTCAGACGATAAGTGAAGTACAAAAATGGCCGCCGATTTTTTTTTAATTTTAGTTCTTCCACCAATCCCCCAAATGTCGCTGTTGCCTATGGAAATTGACGGTTATACTAAATGTGCCCCCCCTGGGTTCATTGTTTATGTTTGATGTGAGAGTAAATGTTAAAAATCATAGAAATGTATATAAATCGAAAGGTAAATAATTAACAGGCATTATTGTGATTTGTAGGTTATGCTGTGTTCTTTTTATTTATTTCAATTTCTTTTTGTAGACTGGAGGCGTACGATGGAAATAACCTCATCGAACTTTTAAACTTTCGCGTTGCATTATTATAAATTAATAATATACCGGTGTTACGTTGTGAATTAGATTCACACGTAATTTATCACTGGTATTAACTAATACTAGAATATTGAAAACCAATAAAACTTAATAATTAAACTTTAACGGATGACGGCGAGTGACTTCATAGAATTCTCGACCGTATTTCTTGAGGCATTAAGATCACTCCGGCTAATCAAGCTACGGCGTGCCGATGCAGCGCGCCGATAACCAAATTTGGTAATGAACAAATGGTAGGCGTTACAATATTCGAGCTCTTCAGTCGGATTGGCTGTCATAAGACAGTGCACGTATTTCGCCGTTGAGAATATTCGAGATCAAACTTAGTCTATAAATTGGCGTGGCATGAATTGCTCGTCACATTCTGTCTGTTGTGGTGACGCGAATATCCCTAATAAGTGATTACCGATAATTTAAACGTGAGAGTAATTTCGTTGTCCGTTGGGTGAGTTGCACTGAATAATTTCTAATAGGATTCTGCTTTGCTTCATTCTGTCTTTGTGTAAATTATATCTTCTTAGTATATTTTATTGACTAATTTAAATATCTGTAATTCTTAGCTTGTGAGATCGCGTAGGTCCCTCAGACATACGTGATCGAGCCTACCTTACTTGTTACTTGTTGTCTTGCGGGCCTTCTCCGCAATTAGGCAGCCTATGTGCCCTTTGTGCGTGCGAAGAGTGGGAGCTGGATCACTCCAGCCATCCTAATTCCTCCAGGAAGCCGGCCAGGGACTTGACGTCGCTGAGGACTTCTCGGAGACTGCCTGGTGTTCCCAGGTGGATTGCCCGGTATGCTGACACCTGCACTGCATTCCAGCAGGACATGTGCCGCAGTTTCTTCTGCCGACATGCAAGCTCTGCACAGGGGAATGTCTGTAACACCTATGGTGAAAAGATGTTTGTTAAAGCTGCCATGACCTGTCAAGGCGCTGGTTATTAATCTTAGTTTTTGTTTAGTTAAGTTAATTATGGACCTAGCGAGGCGAGCGTCCACTTCAGGGAGGGCTTCTTTCGCTTGTCTATAATCTGTGGTGCCTAACCATAGTTTGTTATGTAAAAAGTTAGTATGTTTTAAAATGTTACCTTTGAGCCAGCTGACTGGCAAGGGGAGAATCGGTTCCGGACCAACTGATCTGTTGCCTGATCCCCTCCTCGCCAGCATGTCAGCAGCATCGTTACCTCTGTCGCCGCTGTGTCCTTTGATCCACTGCAGTGTAATGTGGTTTGAGTGCCCTGCTTTCGTTAAGGCATCGTGGCATTCCAGAACCAGGCTGGATGTCACCACGTATCTTCCGAGTGCGCAGAGCACTGATTTGCTATCAGAGCGAATGAGTATGCGCTTGTTTACCACTTTTTTAGCAGTTATTGCATTGGCAGCTAGTAGGATACCCATGCATTCTGCTTGGAATACTGTATTGTGTTCTCCTAAGGGCATGGATATGTGTATGTTTAGGTCTTCTGAGAAGACTCCCGTGCCGGTGCCCTCGTCTGTCTTAGAGCCGTCGGTGTAGATGGTCAATGATTTGTGGGCTGTTTTCAGGTTGCTATCTTCGTGTAATTGGATTTTGTATCTCTTATCGAAGATATCCGTTGGTAGTACTCTGTCACACGGTGCAGTTACAAGAGGGCCTACCTTCAATGTAATTCTGTGTAGCCGCCTAAGACAATTATAGACTGGACCTTTAGCTCGTCCAGCCAGCTTGAAGATTGTCGGCGACGGCTCACAGAATTCCTGGAAGACGAATCTAACACCGTCCCCATCTGTGAATTCCAGGACAACTACCCTAGGGCTACAACCTAGATTCAACACACCTACGGGATAATCTACTCTTCCCCTGCACCATTTCTACGTGGCACCTTCGGGAGTCTACCTACTGCGCAACTCTACGCTGCGTGAAAGGCAATCGTGCGCCCCTGCCGCGCCGTGACGCTGACTGCTGACTGCCAGCCTTCCCGAGAGGATCTACCCTTCCCGGTCTCTACGCCCGTCGTCTGAACCCCCGAAGAAGCCCTAAGCTAAGTGTCCCCAAGGAATTGCAAGTGAATTCTTATAGCCCACACCCTAAGTCTACGAATAAATCTATTATTTCGTTTCTTGTGCTTTCTCTTGTCTCCCTACTCTCTACCCTATCTTGCTTACGTTGATCGGCCTCCCCGGCAACGTAGCACCGGGAATTAACGCGATCATACCTTGATATTGCCTGACGTTTCGACGAGGTTGCACCGGCCGTGGTCACAGGCGAACTACCTGAGTTATATTATTAATTTATAACCTCATCGAAGTTGAAGACGAACTTGAGGATGATATTCCTGAAATTTCTACCATGGATAAGTTCAGAGATATTAATTCCTGCAATAATCTCCCACCACTAAACTACCTTTCAAGAGTTTGCTGACAGGTAACAAACCATACATTCATGATTTCCTTATTGTTCCTTTTTATTTAATTTTCAGATAGAATTAGACATTTAATGACATACATGTTGTTTCAGATTTCAAGCAACACTGAACGGGAGATACACTACTGTATGAAAGTAGAAGCTTAATAACCGTCAGAGTTGCCTTTGAGGAAAGTTATATTTATTTCCATGTGCAATACAAAGCCCAAATGAAGAAGCTTCTTTATATCGTTCTGTGAAAAATGGATAATAGTGGCATGATAGTGGAGTCACTGTGAATGTGCAGCTGAAAAAGGAGTAGAAGCACACTGCAAGCATGTTTTTACAGTTCTCCATGGCATAGAAGATATGGTGCATACTAAAACTATAGTTTTGTACAAAATGTGCACAGAAGAATTGATGACATTTAAAAAACCGAATAAAGTATTCTATAATTCCCCGATGCAATCCCGTGTTACCAGGAAAATATAATGGACAATTATGAAGGATATGTCAAAATCCTAGCAGTTTCTCCTGTACTACCTACTAGTAGTAAAATGGTTTATCTCCAAGTAATCAAACCTGCCAATCCATATGCTATTGAAATGGACCATGATTACTTGGAAAAAATTTCTTATACCTATGAGTATTACCTTTGTAAAGTTTTTGTTAAACCTATTTTTAAACCACAAATTTTTAACAAATATCTGTTTATAAATTATGATTTTTGAATAAGACAGTGTAATAAAACAAAATGAATACCTATGTATAAATAGTTTTATTTTCTTATACCTATGAGTATTACATAATACACTCTAAAATTGCAGCATATATGACACACAAAATGTGTTTTTGAAGCCAGAGGTGTATTATGAATTTCTGTAATCAGCATCACATTTATTTTGAGTTTGGACCCCGCTAGACCCAGGAGTATCAGTAAAAGAAGTTTCATTAGCATCACATTCATTTTGAGTTTGGATCCCGTTAGGTCCTGGAATTGGATCACCACGAGACGTTTCAATACACCGTTTCATGCAACTTCTTTTTAGCAATCGATCTGAGCGTTCTTGTGCTAGTGGGTTAACAGATTTGATTTAATTAGAGGGCACAGCACTTTTCTTTAATGTTCGGTATAAATTTTCATTGTGTGTTAATTATTTTTAATATTATAATCTTTAGGTCTAAAATGGGCAGCACCTCGACCTCGACCTCGACCATTTACTGGATTTCCAAATTTTCCTTCGAAGAGCCTTTTCCCCGTTTTATTTCTTTGGAAAATAAATGGATCGCCACATTTTTACAATCGATAGCTGCACAATGAGTCATATTTCGGAATTATTTAGAAAATAGGTATGATGTATACAAAAATAGTATGGAAAATGACAGCTAGCTGTCAAATGTTTGGAACACTCGACAAAGCGACATCTGAAGTGAGCAAAAGGCAGTTTTTAACCCCATTATATGAGTAAAAACATAGATTTATTATATACTAGCGTAAGATTGGCAATGCAAAAGAGATAGATCATAGCATACACGTTGGATAGAGCGAGATAGGTAGGCGAGAACATTTTCCTATACACGCTATCGTACTGTATCGGCCTGACGCCAGTCGTGTTAAAAACAAATTCTACTTATTTTTACAAAATTAATGGTTTCGAAAGTGCTTGTAATATGCCTATTTGAATAAAATAATTTTGATTTGATTTGATTATTAAATATGGTTACCTGTGCAGTGCCTGGATATAGCGCTTATTACAGTACACGATTTCTCGGGCCCTGCCGGCAGGGACAGGGCAATGTAATAAGAAACAGGGAGTCAGGGTCCTTATACAGGGCGATCGGGTGGTTCCGATCTTCCTGCCTCCCTGCCGCCCTGCCGATTGGGTAGTGTAAGAAACAGGGAGGCAGGGAGCTCAGTCGGTGCCGCGCGAGCGCAGAGTTCACGCGTTCTGTGGTTTTTTGTGCGTTACACGGAGCTATTATTAAATATATTATTTATTAATAAATTAGTTATTTGTGGTTATTCACTAATAAATTGAATTCTTTTTTTTTTACTTTAATAAATATTCAAATTTCTCCTTTCTTTGAAATCCGCTGGATCCAGAGCATTGAGTATCCGCATATTTGAGTGCTTTCCTCTTAATTTCAAGTATTGCTTGACCCAGATCCTTCTCCTTCTCTTTTTTTCTTAAGATGAGGAACGTAGAACTGCGCTCCCTCACACAAGTAAAAGACGTAGATGCAAAAACTGCCAAGTTAAAGTGGATGTGGGTGGCCTGTGTCTGCCCTAAGCAACCGGAAAGATGGGCAAAAAATATCAACTTTTTGGGTTCCGAACGAGCGACGAGGTAAAGGAAGACCGAGGAGGCTATGGCGGGACGATCTGAATGCCTTCTTAGACAGGTGGCCAGAAGTAGCTTTCGACCGTGACGAGTGGAGAAAGGGAGGGGGAGGCCTTTGCCCACAAGTGGGACACAAGACCTTCAGGCTAGGAAATAATAAAAATAAAAAATATTCATGGATGTAGTAAGTGCCAAAGTCACCGCTAAAGCAACTTTTTGATGATTCGATAAAGTCGGCGCCATAGCGACAGACGTGCACAGTCATTCACTTTCAAACTGAGAGAAAATCAAACAGGGCGCGATTTCCAGCGTAGTGTAATAAGCGGCACCCTAACTGGTAGGCAGGACACCCTGCAGGCAGGGCCCGAGAAATCGTGTAGTGTAATAAGCGCTTTACTCAAAAAAAAAGGAAATTCCACAAAATTATATATGTTGCTTGCACACTTGGACTAACTGGTCTGGAGAGAAATACCACCCTCTCACAGAACATCGGCGTAAAACAGCAATGATTAATAACCCAAAAGCCAAGCCCAACTTCGTTCTCTTCCTTGTAGCAGGCAACGCATTGGTATTAGGTATAGATGTTTAACTATCTCTTATTGTCTCTACTTCGCTTCATCCACAGATATCAGAATACAATACTTCTTTCTGTGTTCTGTGGCTTCATCAGTTCGATCGTCGAACTAACTGTGTTTTTCTCATTTGTTAGACTAATAAGCCGAACGTCATGGCGCAATATAAATTCGACGGTCGAACAAATGAGAAAAATCATCTAATTCGACGATCACACTAGTGAGTTGCATATGTGGAGTCAATAATAAGATACGGAATTCTGATATGGGGTAATGGAACGTACATAAATACTATACTATTGGCCCAAAAGAGATGTATACGTAGTATCTCTAATATTGCTCCGGACGTTTCATGTAGACCATACTTTAGATCTCTTAATATTCTACGCCTTCCATGTCTTTATATACTGGAGGTGGGAAAATTTGTGATGTTAAATAAACACATGTTCATGTTCGCTAGGGACCAAATAACGAGAAGTGCAAGGCACCCAAACAAACAAGTACATAGTATGGTCCCTAAAACTGCAAGGTGCCATGGAGGGCCCTATCTGATGTGTATACGAATATAAATATATAGAATATATATAGGGACAATTCATACAGATTGAGTTAGCCCCAAAGTAAGTTCGAAACTTGTGTTATGGGATACTAACTCAACGATATTATATTTTATAACAAATACATACATAGATAAACATCCAAGACCCGAGGCCAATCAGAAAAAGTTCGTTTTTCATCATGACCCGACCGGGGATCGAACCCGGGACCTCCTGGGTGGCGGTCTGGCGTGGTAACCATTACGCCACAGAGGTCGTAATATATAATAAAATACCAGAATAATGTAATATAATATATAATAAAATACCAGAAAGCATTAAAAACCTTCATTACAATAAGTTTAAACTAGCACTGCGCAAATGGCTCTTGGAAAATACATTTTATTCTGTTGACGGGTTCTTGAAATTTAAATCGATGCATGATGTTAATTGATAGGAAAAATTGTATTACATATTTGCATGCTATTATGTTATGGCTAAATAGGTTTAAGTACATATATTTTTAGAATAAGATTAGCATGTATTGCACAAACCCTATTTATAAGCAAATAAATGAATTTGAATTTGAGAATAAGCCATGTTTATAGGCGGCGGTAAACACTTTCCATCGGAAGATCCGTTTGCTTGTTGGCCTGCAGCACGACAATGGGAGGGCACGAGTATTGAGAACAAACGACTTGTCAAATGAAACACTGCAGTTGGTTCGACAGTTATTTTAATTTAAAATTTCAAAAAGCAAATACAATAATCTCTGCATGACTCTTCCATAAAGCTTTACACATAAAGTAGTATCTTTATTTAATAGTACAATAATAATAAATATAACAAACAGTGAGTGAAGTACTCCGGCGCTAATGAAGTGTCGCCGCGCGTGGCCGCCACCCGCCGCGCGTTAAGCCGCCGCCGACGCCGCCGAGCGACGCTTACTTGTCCTTCTCGCTCTCCGCCTTCCTGCCTAGAGGCACCGCCGCCCGCACTCTGCAATGCACGACCAAGGAAGGCGTGAGGAAAAGTGTGCCAGTACGGAGATACATTCTGGGAGATACACCGCTCGTGCGGATACTCACTTGGCGGAGATCTCGTTGATCTTGGCGCGCGCGAGCTCGAGGTTGGCGTCCACTTGCGCCTTGTTCATCTCGTACGCTTTCGGCAGCGTGAACAGCGCTATCCAGCCTGGAAACAGCGAGACAGACACGTACGTCAGTCAGACACAGTGGGCTACTAACTAATGTGTGTGAGAGAGAGGAGTGCGCCACACTCACCGAGGATGATGAGCGTGATGCCGTTGAAGCAGGCGCCCACGTACGTGAGGCACCAGAGCAGCACGCCGAACTTGAGCGAGTCGACGAGGTCCTCGACGAGGAAGAGGCGGCGCAGCTCGCCGGCGGCGGCGTTGGCGTGCGCCGTGGCGGCGGCGGCCAGCGCCTGCGCGCGCTCGGCCGGCACGCTAATGTCCTTCTCCAACAACCATCTGGAACGGACACACGTCACTTATTTTAATGGGGACACACATTAAAAGGGGCGTCGTAATATTAATTACTTGAAGCACAATTCACCATTTTCTTATTAGGAAACTCAAATGAAACGCTTTAGCCGATGTTTGTAATCTTGAGGAAAAACTGCTGACCGTAAATTTTGGGACTAAAACGATTTCGGCAAAAAAGGTATCTCTTTTAGTACCTACACGAAATAGTACCTACTAAGCTTGAAAACTTTTTGAATCATTGATCTTTTTATAGGTAGGTACTAAGCATACCATACCACACCACTACTTGATTCGCTTATCCCGTCCCAACACAGAAATCGTAACATGAACGAGCTTTTCGAAGTGGTGAAGCATTTGTAAAATGAACTAGCTCGACCGTGGAAGTAACTCTCACAAAATATAAAGTAATTAGCATTGCGTTTTGTTCAGTGAGGGAGAGATCCGGAAGCCCAAATCCCTTTTCTCCCTTTGTAGAGGACAACGCATGGCAGCACGACTGGCGGCCACATTCCATCAGGTGGCCCGCTTGCTTGTTTGTCTGACGTATGTCATAAAAAAATTGAGTGAGAGTGAGCCAGCGATCTGTTGATACAAGTGGTGCAAACTGCAAACATTACACTTCGATGTCGGGCCAAAGATATTCATAATTAGATATCATAAACTAGAAATACTACAGCAGTAAGTATATTGAAAAAACTAGCTTGCTGCGTTTCTAAAAAATGAAATCGAACCGGTATTTGGGTCTAGTTTTGAATAATAATATGACAATTAAATAAATTCGTTTTCGAATTATTACGCAACATTGGAATGAAGTCTAATATCGTCTATTCACGCTGCGCTGGCGACACACATTATCGCTTCATAATGTTTACCTAAACACTATTGAATTGTAACAATTAACATCGATTTCTTGAATCAGTGAATATTTCATAACTTTTGGAAATTAATCACAAATCAATGAGAACGTTATTAAATATCTCCATTGATCCATTTATTAAGAATCTATCATTAAATTCTTTGTATGTAAAATGTTTCCACGTTTGAGTGATCACCGTGGTCGAGACAGTAATTACTAACAGCAACATAATGAACTTTTCACGTTTAACGTGTTTTTCACTTAACAACGTTTTGGCGTTGTAATTTCCAAAAAATATTTCTTCGCCTTCGTCATACAGAGTGAAGACCACACCCTCTGAGTTTCATCTCTCTACGACCAGCGATCTAGGCTGTGCGATGATCCGTCAGTCAGTCAGTCATTCAGGATGGTAACACTGGTTAGTGTCTTCGTAAGTAAGAAAACAATACTTACTTGAATGGGTGTCCCTCATTGGTCTTCTGCACGGCCTGCAGCACATTCTTGTATACGCGGAAGGCGACGGCGGCGGACAGCGCCAGCAGACTGGCGTAGGCCAGCACCGACACGACGGAGCAGCACGCCAGCGCCACCAGCAGCGCCAGTCCCGCGCCCAGCGCCGCGCCCGACCGCGCGCCGCACCGCCAGTAGATCAGCGACTCCACTATAAACACGCACACATAACATCATATTAATTAAAAGAAAAATCAACACAGGCCGATGCAAAATTTTAGGTCTTTAGGAAACCAATCAATTAAACCTTTAACGATGGAAGTTGAAGCCTTCTCTTTTATACAGGAGAGATACCTTAAGTAGGTACTCCATTTCAAAATTTCTCGACTCTAAAATGTTGTGTAGCTCAGTGTGACACCGACAAACAAGCATTGTGACGTAGCCGCTTCCCACGGGTCACTGTCCGCGCCACAGACGGTAAACAAACACGACTCCAGGACACTGCGCCGCCACCAAGGAAAGGCACTATGAAATGACGCGACGCGACCTGAGATAAGTTACTCGCGCTAGGGTTTATCTGGCATCATAATATAAAGATTTAGATAGTCGGTAGCACTGGACGATCATTATTCGACGAACGATACATCCAACCGAATTTATCAAACGTTTTTACATATTATTGTTTCTTATCGTCGTTTATGCTACGGAGGTAGAGCCGCTCTAATGGTATTTTTTTAATTTCAATGCAAATATTAGCAACGAACGAAATAACTCCAATTTAAACTAGAAACACTAACATATTTTATCAGTTATTTATCACTGAGAAAAGGCAGTTCATTCCCAAATTCCCATAGAAACGGTACTCGGACAATGAGTTAATTAAATTTAAATTAAAACTCCCACACATTATGAAGAGAAACACCGATCCTCTGTCATGTAACGGACAATCTGTTCCTTCCACGTTAGCAAAAGCTTCTTGCTCCACGTCCTCAGCGCGGGCGCGGGCCGCGACACCGCGCGCTGAGCCTTCGCTCCGAGCAAGAGGCGAGTTCGTGAGCGGAATGCGGGAGCAAGGCGCGGGGGCGGGCGTGGGGTCTGGAGTGAATACCTGGGCCGCGGGGAGGTAGGTCCTGGTTCTGCGCGGCGTGACGGGGCGACTGCTTCGGACGCGCCATGGCGGCGGAGTGAGGGAGCGAGCCCGCGCCGCGCACATGGCCGCACCGCCACGCGGACCCACCTTTCTACACACGTCATCTGACCCAGTGGTGACACCATCACGGCGGCGCTGCGCGGACTACACCGCGCCGATATCACTCGATAGGCGCCAATGTGAAGGTTATCTCCGTTGTTTTTGTAAACCAAGCGGCGGCCACTTCTGTCTGTGTCGAGATGTTGGCCGCATATGACTTTCATTTTCGATAATTATAAATAGTACCTATTATTAAAGATCGTACTTGGGCAGAGAGGAAAAATCAATACTCGTCATTTGAAGGACTGTTTATTCACTTATATTACAACACAACACGATTACATATTTAGCGGCGGCCATTAATTCTTCGGAAGCTCACACGCAGAGACGCGCACATAGACAACATTTTCTATGTCATAGAGTATACTAGTGATGTGCCATTGCACCTTCAACACCCTTCCTCAATGTCACATCACTACCAAAACCACACAAATCTTTTATCTTAAAAAAATTACTCCTTACATAGGTACTCGTTTTGCTGACTCTACATAACAACTAAATAACTTTCAAACAAATATTTGTTGTCTACAATTCTCAAACTTTACTTTACTTAATGGTTTAGTACACAAATCTGCAACTTGATTCTCACTCTGAATATACCTCAAATCTACAATTTTATTCTTAACTTTATCTCTTATAAAATGATACTTCAGATCTATATGCTTTAATCTTTTATGATGCTCTGGGTTTCTGGCTACATGAATGGCAGACTGATTATCCTCATACATAACAAAATTATCACATTTTAAATTAATTTCAGTTAAAAAACTTTTTATCCAACACCCCTCAGATATTCCTCTAGCTAGAGCTACATACTCTGCCTCGGTTGAAGATAATGCCACACATTGCTGCTTACTTGAAGACCATGAAACTGTAAAACCGAACACTTTCATAATATACCCTGAAGTTGACTTTCGGTCCGCGTGGTCTCCTGCCCAATCTGCATCTGTGTATCCCACCAATGGCTCATCTGTGCCTATTTTATAAATTAACTTAAACCCTAACGTTCCCTTTATATACCTTAAAATCCGTTTCAAAGCCTTCCACACATCCTCATTCGCACTTGATTGAAAACGGCTCAAATAACTTAATGCATAACAAATGTCAGGTCGTGTGCCTAACATTGCATACATAAGACTTCCAATTAAATTTCTACACTTTCTCATCAACTCTTCATTTTCCTGTGTACTCTTCTCTATTTTAAATCCAGGCTCCATCGGTGTAGAAACCGCCTTACATTCTTCCATTTTATACTTCTTTAAAATCTCTTTCAAATAATTTTCCTGATCAATTTCTATACATTCATCTGTCTTCTTTATGTTAATACCCAAATACTTAGAAATTCCATTCATATCCTTCATATCAAAATTTTTATTCAATACTCCTTTTAAATTCTTAATTGCTCTTTTATCTTCTGAAATCAAAATTATATCGTCTACATATAGTAGTACATAGAACTTTACTCCTTTTTTATAGTATAAACAATAATCACACTTACTTCTCACAAACCCTTCCTGAATCATTAATGTATCAAACCTTTCGTTCCAATACCTTGGTGACTTCTTAAGTCCATACAATGACTTTTCTAGCTTCAATACCTTTCCATCCTTTTTCATACCCTTTGGTTTCTCAAGGTAGACTTCTTCATCTATTCTTCCATTTAAGAAAGCGCTCTTCACATCCATTTGTTGTATATCTAAGTTATATTTGCTTGTTACAGCTAACAAAATCCGCAGTGTTTGTAACTTGGCTACTGGAGCATACACTTCTGAATGGTCAAACTTCTCTTCCTGCTTAAAACCCCTAGCTACAAGTCTTGCTTTGTAAATTTCTGTATCTTCACTCTTCTTTATTTTAAACACCCATTTGCTGTCAATAGTCTTCTTCCCTTTAGGTAATTTTGTCTCTATCCATGTGTTATTTCGTTTCAATGCTTCTAGTTCCATTTGTATTGCTCTAAACCATTGTTCCTTATCTTTTCCATTTATTGCTTCTTCATAACTCAACTCCTCTTCTCCTTGTGCTAACATTCCTATTTCATAATCAGTCATCCAATTAGGTTTCTTTGTTTTCCTTCTAATCCTAGTCTCCTCTCCCTCTGTCATTGCTTCATCTGGACTAAACCACTCCTCTTGAAGATATTCTTCTTGTTCATATTCATCTGGGCTTCCACATCTTTCAATTTCCAAATCTGGTATTTCTCTTTCTGCCTGCGTGTCCTTCTCTTGTTCTTCTGTGTCTATCCTTTCTTTCGTCAGTTCCTCTTCTATTATTTCTTCTTCTACTCTATTCTCTTGCATTTCTGTGTCTATCTTTTCTTCTTCTTTACGTTTTATTGACTCTTGAACAAATATTACATCTCTGAAGGTTTCCACAGTTCCTTCATCTTCAAACCATACCCTGTATCCCTTGGTATTTATTCCATAACCCACAAACCTTCCTCGCTTTCCTTTAGAATCCCACTTACTTCTTCTCTGTTTTGGAATGTGTGTGTACACATCATCTCCGAATGATCTTAAGGTGTTTATATCAAAACTCTTCTTATAAAGTAGTTCATAGGGTGTCCTACCCTTTTGGCTACTGCAACCTGTTCTATTTATTGTATATACTGCATCACTCACTGCTTCTGCCCACAATTCCTTGCTTACATTTGCATTTATCATCATAGTTCTCGCAGACTCCACAATCGTTCTCATCTCTCTCTCTATTCTGCCATTCTGCTCTGGTGTATATGCAACCGTAGTCTCATGCACAATCCCTTTCAACTTAAACATTCTTTCTACTTCCTTACTCTTAAACTCACCACCACCATCTGTTCTGATCCTCTTGACTTTACATTCAAACTCATTTTCAAACTGTTCAAGAAACTCTGCTATTTTCTCTTTTGTCTCATACTTGTTCTTAAGAAAGTAAACAAACCTACAACTGCTATAATCATCTTTTAACAATAAGAAATAAAACGAACCTCCTAGAGACTCCGTTTCCATCTTACCACATAAATCTGCATGTACTAGTTCACCTGGACATTCTGCTCTACTGTCACTACTTAGAAAAGGCAATCTATGCTGTTTCCCCTGAATACAAGATGTACATTGATCAATCTGCCCTTCATATTTTACATTATTTTTATTTATTATCTCCTTTACATGTTTAAAATTTTGATGAGCTAACCTCTTGTGCCACACTGACAGACTCAACAAAGCGCAACTTTCATTAAGATCTACATTACTTTTAAATTTAAATTCCATCAAATATAAGTTGTCTACACGTTTACCTTGAGCCATAACTCTCCCATCAAATAAAAATTTACAATAATTTTTACATGACAACACTCTATAACCACGGTCTACTGCACAAACCATTGAAAATAAATTAGCATTTAAATCTGGAACATACAACACATTAAACATCCAAGAAGGTACATAATTTGATCCATCATAGGCTAAAAACTCAATATCCCCAATCCCTTCTACATTTAAAAATTTACCGTTACCAATTACTACCCGTTTATCAATTTTGTGAAAATTACTAAACAAATCTCTACTGTAACTCATATGCTCACTGGCTCCCGAGTCCATAATGAACTCCATTTTCTTTGTGTACTTAGGCTCCTGGACTACAAATGCATTCTGAGAATTTTTACTATCTATCTTACTGTCCTTAGATGCACTGTTACAGTTTCTAGCGAAATGTCCCTCCTTATTACATTGAAAACACCTTACTTGTTGTTGTTTATTACACTCCGATGAGATGTGACCTAACTTGTTACACTTGTAGCACTTTCTTAGCCGACATTCACTCTTAAGATGGCCACTTTTACCACACTGAAAACACTTCCTATCACCATTGCTCTTTTTAAAACCACTTTTACTAAGAAAGGCCGCTGATGATCCAGACGATGTTTCACTCTTGTTGTACCGTTCCTCCTCAACAATTAATCTGGACGTTAGCTCCTTTACACTCTGTTGACTCTCTGGTACCGACTCCCATGCACTAATAAAGTGACGATACTTCTCCGGTAATGTCATCAATATCTTTGTAATAATCATTTTATCCGATGTAGGTTCATTTAAACTTCTTAATTGACTTGTAATTGCTTCCACGTTGGCAATAAATCTCATGACAGGTTCTTCAAACGCCATGTTAAAAAAACGCTGTTGTACTAAATGCACACTTACTTGTGACGATGACTCGTACAATGTTAACAATTTATTCCACATGTCGTAACTCGTACCGCAGCTTGACAAATACGACAAAACCTGCTCGTCAATTCTCGTTACTAAAATCTCCTGAGCCTTACAGTCTTTAACGGCAAACTCTTCTCTTTCTTTCTCGCTACTTTCACTCTTAACTGTTTCGATGCCGGTAACCACGCCGTACAAACTCCTCGCCTTCAAGATGACGCCGACTTGAAATTTCCATGATGCCCAATTCCTTCCATTCAGTACAATATATTTATCCGTACGTCCGCCTTCCATTTTGATTTCAGCAAGCCGCATTTACCGCCGACCTTACTGCAAAACCAATACTCTCTTCTATGCTTTACCGCCTTTCCGCCAAGAACAAAGAACCCGGTTAGAAGTTATTTTTCTTGTCGTACTTTTTCTCCAAACACAAATCGCGCCTCTGGGCCCATAACCTATTATAGATCGTACTTGGGCAGAGAGGAAAAATCAATACTCGTCATTTGAAGGACTGTTTATTCACTTATATTACAACACAACACGATTACATATTTAGCGGCGGCCATTAATTCTTCGGAAGCTCACACGCAGAGACGCGCACATAGACAACATTTTCTATGTCATAGAGTATACTAGTGATGTGCCATTGCACCTTCAACACCTATAAGTAAGTACGATAGTTGTGTCAGGATTCCCCATATCATCAATCTATCACAACTGCTTTATATCAAAATTGAGCAGGTCTTATAATCGTTCAATTTATTTTGATTGGACTAAGATGTTTCATAAATAAACCTCTCGAGCCGGCAGATGGATCAATAACTTTGATCGATCCCCGTGAGTCACGCGGACTAAATCCGTGAAGCCTCGCTCACGGTCAATAACTTATGATACAACAAGGAACACATTGTTTTTTTGACAGAGGAAGACAAACGAGTTAGCGGGTCACCTGATGGTAAGCAATCATCGCTGCCCATGGACATCCACGAATACAAGAATCTACACAACACCAGACCTGATTATGAAATGTTTTCTTATTGGATGGCATATCTGTTTGTAAACGAAAGTCGGCAAGCCCGATATAGTTGCAGCTATTCTCATTATGAAGAGCGCCTTTGAGACGTCACGAAGAAAGCCGACCGTGACAATGGCTGGGCTATAAAAAGGTGGGCGAAAGGAGAGCGGCTAACTGCTCATGAACGGCAATTAAAATAAAATTGGGGAGATATTGTACATCTCTGCATGAATGAAAAGGCGTCTGTCGTCTGTCTCTGAAGGATCCAGAAGACTTTAGTCGGAAATCAAAATTTTCTTTAATCTTAATTCTTTATAGATTTGTGAAATTTTATTGTAAGTTTAGTCTAAGGCTATTTAGGCTTCGAACTCCCGAATAGGCTTTTAATGACTTCAATGAATTCTTTTTTTTCATGACTTTTATGCCTAGAAGTAGATGCCTCGTGAATACGTCGAAGATATGAAAAAATCGAATGGCAGATGCATAAAAATAACTCGATGAACATCAGATGCAACTTCGACTTTCGTCAAAGTTACACCTGAATTTATACTAAACCGCAAGTTTACTTTCATTCAAGATGTCAGAAAGGCTTGACAAAATGGGTAACTTAAACATGCTTGTTTGCCATGTATAAGTTCCCGCCAAATTGGCGCGGCGTGGGCACACGCGCCGCACATGGAAACTTGATGTTGTCAAGTTGACGCGGTTATCACATCTGCTGCGCTGTTATGAAGGAAAATTGTAGAAGCCCGAACAACATTGTATTCAGTAATAACACAACTTAATAGTGTAAATAAGGCAAAGGCGATTTTTATGTCATTCGGCGAGCAAACAAGCAAGCGGACCACCTAATGGAAAGTTACCGCAGCCCATAGTAACACCATGAGCGCCACCAAAACGTTGTCCACATACAAAGAAGGGAATAGGGAAAAAGGAATAGAATGGAGTTGGGGTTATCGATCTCTCACTCACCGAACGAAACGCATTGCTTCTTCACCCCGATATTCTGTGAGAGGGTTGTACTTCTTTGGTTGAGCTAGCCCAAATTTATACATGCTTTACCACGACTACCACTCCAATCGTCTTTCTGTCGTCCATCATAGTCTTCTTCCTATTATAAACCTTTATTCCTGTTTACTGTTTACATGGGGATATATTTTCTTCCTTCACATACCTACCTATTTTTTAATTATTTCCAGCCATTCTTTCTGTAAGTCCTGAATTTTGCAAAAGATTCTATATGGTGTTCATAAAGGTTTTTAAACAAATATTTTCAAAATTTTGTGGGTTGGATACAAACAGGTTTGAGCGATTTTCAAAAGGCTTGACGGAGGTGGCCCGAAGGCATATTGTCGTCACTTTTCCTGAATAAAACAAACTTGTAAGCTTAAAATGTAATGAAAAACTTTTGGTAACCTTTCGTAGTGCAATAAAATAATCCCAAAGTGCTTAAGCTAGGCATAACCTACCTGTTTAACAATAAATTATAAATAGTGAATGACATTATCTATGTGGACGAGTGTCTAGATTTATTTTTAAATTAAGCAGTTCAAGCACCATAAACGTGGGAGTGATTCCCACGTTGAAATGCATATTTTTTGGTTTAATGTGACATAATTATCAACACCAACTAAGAAGAGTCCGCAGTAATAACATTCTTAATTTGGGGGCAGCACGAATATAATGTGCGAACGAGTGAATGAACGACTTTGAGACATCAATCTCGCATGTTTCACGGACAAAACAGATAAAATTACCAAGAAAAAATAATTAGACACACCTCGCATCGCACTACAACGAAGTAGATTTACTACTACATAAACTGTTAAGAAATCTGTGCTATATATAAACTAAATGTTTTGGAGTGGTAGCACAGTTATCGGCGTGATAAGCAATGCGTTTCATTCGGCGAGTGAGACATCCGGAAGCCCAACAGATTGATCAGAGAGAGACCAGAGGTGCTCTGAGATATTCATAGGTGGCAGTAACCACTTTCCATCAGGTGGTCCGCTTGCCTGTTTGCCTGCCGAATAAAAAAAAAAAGTAGAATAATATTATAATGACTATTAGTTATCAAAGGCCAACAAAAATGCGAATCCAGTAGAAAATATTGCGCAAGGTATACGAACGTCACGGATATGAATAGATTGTGATACCTACCTATAATAAAATACAGAATGACATCATATCCCTACAGTTATGGGCATGTAGGATTGTGGGCCCCGCTGCGCGCGCGCGTTTGAGATGCACTTATTCCCCGTGCACCACACGACGACGTTAGTTCCCATTGTTACTTGTACCTACAATACTTATACTTTAACTATTACTTTTATCGGAATAACGAACGTCGTCCTATGAATGTATCATATTAACATTGTATTCAGTACTCAAATCCTATTAATGTATTAAAATTTAAATATCTCGACATTTAGGACAAAAGTTGTTCCCGTAGGATAACAAAACACAAAGGTACAAATAACAATTAAATAGCCATTAGATAATAAAGAAGATTATTTAAGGACTATTAAATCTAAAATAAAAATATCTTGGCTTTAAAACGAACATACCGTCAACGCAACAAAATTATTGGTCCCTTCCAAGAAGAAATAAATCTCGAATTAACAGAGCAATCGATACGAATCGCTGAAGGGCGTGCGGTTTGTTGCCAAAATAAACTCGCAGGCGCATCGGCGGCCACCCTCCAACACGAACGGCGCGCGAGCAAGCAGCCGTACGGGGGAGAGCATCCAGGCTGGGTCGGCCGGGGAGGTCAATGCCACAATGCCACTGCACCTTATCGACCAGACCCGGATCAAGGATCAGTCGACGATCGCGTGAAATGAAAAGCAACTTATACTTTAATATTGTTGATAATAATATCATTTTATACATTTTAGCGGTAAACCAGCGCAGCGGACGGAGTTTATTTTATTTTGTCTAATTATAGAAATATTATATTGAGGCCAAAGAAAGCAATGTGTGACGAATTCGAAGGTAACACTGTGACATTAATGAAAACTTGCGCCAAGTTCTCACCGTAGCTTCGAAAAGTTGTGAGAAATGGAACGCGCTCCGACTATTCGGGTACGGAATATACAATGAATTTATGTATCTAAAGTCAAAGTCGTTTTCGTCGTCGTATAAAGTATGAATTAAGTATTGTAGCTACGTTTGGCGATAGAGGACCACAAACAGTGGGGCAATTCACGTAACAAGAACCGATTCTAGTTCGATTCAACGACACTCGCTGTCCCGTTCAATTCCTATTTTGTATGAGTGAGACAGGAGTGTCGTTGAATCGAACTAGAATCGCCCTACAGTACTCATACAAACTTATTTGACACAGTCTTCTCCCCATTTTCAAGTGCACACAATTCCGTTAATCCTTATCTCTTAATATTGAATCTAATACGATTATCATATTTATCGTTATTTTGTTATGAATCGTGGGAATATCGTTATCAGACGTTACATAACTATTAGTTATGACAAAGTAATGAATTACACACCACTTTCCTAGCGTTACACGAATCTCATTCAGTGGCCACGCATCGCGATCCAGTTGTACCTTCAATTTTATAATGTTTAATTATTTCTGCGAGTGCATTGTTTGTTATGGTCTGATTGATGCGCTTATCGGGGAGTGTACAGCGAAACGATAAGCGGTCACTCGCAAGGACGCGCCCACCTTGAACCGGCGGACCTCGGCAACGCGTTGCTTTGCTACTGTTCATAGGAGTCTTTCTTGCTAAGGGGACAGTTATGGACCTTTGATAGGCCTAAAGTAGACATTCTATCGTAGAGTTTATTAGCATAAAATTAATTCTTTGTTGTTAGTTTTCTATTCAGCCCAACTCTTTTATTGGCTGACTGCGGGACTGTACTATACTACCCATCAAATAACAATAGCAAAAGATGGTAATTTGTTTCATTCCATTCTAACGTACGTTGTTATTGATGTTTAGATATAAATGTATTCGAAAACCACGTGGAAGTTCAATGACTTTGGTTGGATTGACAGTCCAAGCCATCGTCAGCTCGAATTGGAGCGGAGTTGAATGCTCGTGCCGCCAACAGCAGCCATGGAACGTTTCCAGGTTACTGGAATACTTGCCAAACGTCGGCTAGGTGAGTTAACCACACTTAGTGACAAATCTCGAAAGTATGCGACATTTTTACTATTTATAACATTGGAATATTTATAGATTTTCAATTTTAGTATGAAAAGATTATCGGTTCGATTTTTTGGTTGAAGTCTTCAGTCTAATTTCACTAAATTGACAATATACATTCCAATCAGTAGAGTTATGGAGCCAATCCAATTCGAATCAAATGAAACTATTTCGAATGTTAATCAAATTATGTATTTTATAACTTACTAGCTGACCCGTGCCCACTTCGTTGGGCATAATGTTAATAATCCTTTTTTAGTACAGGCGTTCGTAAGAAACGCTTTCATTCGACCGTTTTTTCTCCGATTTACTTTGCAAAACCGACTACCACATACAAGCCTTTTTATTTTTTGGTTTTTTATATAACCTATGACACTCAGCAATAATGTGGCTTTCTATTGGTGAAAGAATTTTTAAAATCGGTTCAGTAGATCCCGAGATTAACCCTTACAATTTAACAAATATACAAACACAAAAACTTTACCTCTTTATAATATTAGTATAGATTTAAATTACATTTTAAATAAATTCCAGTCACATTCTAGCAAGACCCACCGAACTCCCTATACGATAACCGGAGAATAAACTGTAGAGACGCAAACATCGTTCGCTACACTAACAAGAGCTTTGCTCTTAAATATGAAGCAGAACCACAGCATCTTAAAATACCTCTTCATACGAGATAATTACATTAGCGAAGTAGTAAAGGCTAAGTATAAGACAGGGCGCCCATTGATAACTTGGGCCCTTTCCCAGGAAATGCTTATTGACATTTTGATAATTGTGATATTCAACTAATTTTATTTTCCTTCACAAGTAGCTAATCAGGCAGGTCAGGTCACGATAAAGATATCTCCGCCTACGGACAAGTCAACGGGTCGCAACAAAGGGCTGTAAGGGAAAAGTATAAATAATGTGCAGGTTCATAAATAGCAGAGCAGCAACGCCCTAATTGGACCCCGAAGTTAACCGATGCCGTGACACAAACACAATAAACAACGATTTACGGCGGCTGTGACAATGGCAAACCAATTCCCATAGTAATTACAGCATCAACAGTGACAGAAATCACATATGTATGACTATATAAGCAGTACAACGATAACCTATTGATACTGTACCTACATTTGCAACAACACATTGTTAATGAAATAGGCCCATATAATGCGATATTTCTAAGATGTTCATCTTAGAAATAAACTGGTAGGAACCAAAATACAAATAATGAAATTATCTAAAAGCACACAAATGAAAATTAGAATGCTTTGATCATTCCAATATGGCGTAAAATAGATCGTAAGTGGAATTCAATTCATTCGGGTCAACTAATCGTGATGATGAATGCAGTAAGATAAACGAACTGTGAGGTCGAGTGCAGAAGAGCACCACGTGCTGCAAAGTCCGCCACTAACTGAGCTTGCCTATGTAGACGATCTACGCACACCGGCAAAATTAGGGGAACACAAAAAAAAGTTCGATTTTTTCCAATTTTGTGGGGTATCTATCTTGACAATTGGTTTATGCATAAGTGTTAATACCCTCACAACGAAGTATTCTAAGTGCATTCTACCCATTTTTAAGTGTTCTGACAAGAATAATCGCTGTTTATGAATTTTTTGGTGCTTACTTACGCCTTTGATTATTTTGATAAAAATGTCATAGGATGCTGGACATTTTACTGTTTAAATGTTAATAGTGCACATTATGGTCCCGTTTGATGGTGATGAAGTCCCAGGGTAAAAGGGACAATACCATCAAACGGGATTCTAAAGGTTTGAACCTTTTTTTTACATACAGTTCTGCAGTGCAGAAACATTTGCCAGCCCAAACAAAAATTGATAATTCACTACAAGTCATTTTTAGTAAAATTTGCTAGGGGGTATCGTTTCTTTTGATATATCCACATGCTTTTCTTCTCAGTCTATGAAATTAGAGCAAAAACGGCTCTCGTCACTGATCAAAACACGGCTCCACTCCATTAAACAGTAAAATGTTCCACAGAGAACTGTGGTGCTTGCGCCAAATTTGATTATTTTGATAACATGTTATAGGATGCTTCCTATAACATGTTATCAAAATAAACAACGATTATTCATGTCCGAACACTTAAAAATGGGTAGGGTGCATTTAGAATACTTTGTTGTGAGCGTATTAACACTTAAGCATAAACCAATTGTCAAGATACCCAACAAAATGAGAAAAAAACAACTTTTTTGTGTTCCTCTAATTTTGCCGGTGTGTGTAGTTCAGAACTATCTACTAGTCTAGAACCGAAAATTATTGGTTTCCAGAATTTAAAGTTTTATGAACACAAAAAATACATGTTTAATGTTACGTTACGTTCCATGACTAAGTGGTGTCATTTGCGAAAAGAAACAAAATATTTTTTATTGTTCTTATAATTTTGGATACATTACATCAAACAGCACTGGGCGTGATAATGACGGGCACTTCTGATTCGAGGTTGCTTTGCATAATGACCGGCGATAATACGCTCAGGCTCGGCCATCAGCTACAAATGCTCTGGAGACTAGCGTCTCCAACTAATCAATGGATTGATTAGTTTTTTAAGAGTTATAATAATATGTATTTCATTTTCCTTCGGGATAATCTTTTTCGTGGTCTTCAATAAGTTCGAAGCCCGAGTAGCATTCTACGTATAGTTGACATATTACGAGTTTGTAATAATTGGAATCTATACCAGTTCAGTCAGTCGGCGAGCCGATAGAATCTCTAAAGTGTAATTACGAGTATCAATGAGTCGCGCAAAAAAGTGCGATGCTATGATAGCGTAGTATGATAGCGAGTATGGATGGATTCATTGTTCTATAGCGCCTAGCGTGCGTGTGCTCAAGAGTAGTGTCATCACTACATAGTATTAAACAAAGTCGCTTTCTCTGTCCCTATGTCCCTTTGTATGCTTAAATCTTTGAAACTACGCAACGGATTATGATGCGGTTTTTTTAATAGATAGAGTGATTCAAGAGGAAGGTTTTTAAGTATAATACATTCCAAAATTCCCACGGGAAAGCGGGATACACGCAAACGAAGTTGCGCGGGTTTCGCTAGTTTAAAAAAAATACTTTTAAAGTTTAAAATAGGTGAAAATGTATTTTTTTATGCAAATGATCGTGTTTTACACACGATAAATTATAGCCAACATAACAATTCATTATACACGCTAAAGTAGACAAATTGGCAAACAAACTAAGCGTATCGACAGGAAATATGATACATACAAGCTAAACACAAGTCAGTTCTGAGGGAATCAACATTGAGAGCACTTTAGCCTTTAGCGAGAACAAAGGGAAATGTTAACGGCATCGATCCAATACACAGCAGCGGAGTAGCGTGCGTGACATGAAGACTCATGCAAAATGCAATAAAACGAGCAGTTTTATGTGAAAGGCATTACGTGGACCTACGGTAGCTCACCTCTGGGGAAACATGGCCGCAGTATAAAGCAAAGGACTGCTTGACTAGAGTAATTTAATGCATCACGGAATTGAGATGTCGCTCTCAAGCGTCTAATCTCAGGGCATATTCTTTAAGTATTGTTATCATTAGCAGGTTTAACATAAATTGGACAATGTTGAACTGTTGATTGCTATAGCATACTAAATTAATAATGCTGTGACTGACAAAGAAATTATAGGTTTCTTTTGAACTCACAGGTCAATGAAAGCCCAAAAGTTTTGGGCTTCTAAAAATTACACAAACAATAGGAAGTGTAAGCTAATTATACTGCAGTGTATAGATAGACATTTGAAACCACCAATTATGAGATTTCTCCAATCTGCGTAAATTTGCCATTTGAAGAAATACATTTACAATTCGCCCGATCGATGCCCGCCGCGAGTAGTTCGTAAACTACGGCTCGTCACGAACAGATCCCGTGCCAGCTCGCCGGCGATCTGTGTCACGAAGGGGCTTAACGACGCTACTACAGATTAGCTTCAACAGCTCAGCTAAGCTATAGGTACACCTAAAATGACTATATAGGGTCGTAGCCAAACACGAGTTTGCACTTGGACTTAAACGATATGTGCTACATGTAATGTTCCTGAAATTTAAATTCGCCATCTCTCTTATCATTGATGTTGGCATTGTTGGCAACACGCGAATAATACATGATTCGTTTTAAGTAAAAAACAAACGCTACCTCCACTGTACACACGATGGACACAAAGACAAATAAAAATTGATTATAACGATTGGTGTTACATTGGCGTGTTTACACACCGCCCGCTGCCTGCTGGAGCGTACACAATCAAAAGCAATCGGCGTAGAACGCCAACCATACTTGTTCCTTGGTTTTTGCAGCATTATGCACGTGATGGCTATCTACTACCGGTTGTAAACAAAATTAGTCGTCATCCAGGATATGGTCGCATTCATATATGAATATCATTATACCACTGTTCCCAATGCCGTTTGTAGCGTCCATCATCATAATGCAAAGAAGAATCACGTCTTCATCACACTATTCCATATCATTTGACATTCCATATGATGGCAATAAGCAGGAGCTGGGAACAGCAAAGAATATATTGTAGTGTGGACATGTACATTTTTTATCTTTTGTAAGAGACACAACGTTTCGCCAGATGGAGATCTTTGAGATAAAGATTCCTGACAATCGCACAGAAATACAATAGTTGAAACGGAGGTCGGCCGGTGGCGTCTCGTCACTCGCGGCAAAAATAACTCCGCTTCCGCGTGAGGAGAGCCGGGCTTTGCGCGCCGTGCAGCATTTGTCGCATTCCTCCCAGCACGCGACCAATACTATTCCAACAAGGGAACAAAAGGCTCGGCTCAATCCAGATATGGCGGCAATCCATCCAACAAAGGCCCAAGTGTATGATGCAGTGTTTACCGTGGAAATGTACAGAATGATTAAGTAACAATTACTCATAATGAGTTCCCATTTGTCGGAGCGATAATGCCTAACTTTATCTGTTTGTAAGGAGACATTAGCAGACAAACACGATAAATGACATGCCGAATTCGTTGAAACTAATGACATTTTTGCTGTAGATAGTTTGCACTAAACATGGACGCCTTTAGCTTTACATGAAACGTGTGAGCACATGGCGGGATGGTGACGTGACCGAATCTAAGGTGAACAACACTCGAGTGGAGTAGGTGCCAATCAACAATGACAGACACTATCAGTTTCATGTGTAATGGTGAAACCGCGCCACGAGTGACGGGAAATAGGTCATCTAGGCGATACAGGCGGTGATTTACATCGCGCCAGCTATTATGAGACACGGCAAGGTATTAATCATCTCAACAATATGAAATCAAAAGGATTAGGCACCTAGGCCGTATGTGCCGCGAGCAAATAATAATTAACCTTTCGAACATTCTTTTATACATCTATAGGAAGGTACAACGGAATGAAATAAAATTAAAATGTTTATTTCAGAAATTGGACCTTCACAGGCACTTTTTCTTGTCATTTACAACTTGTATATATAAAAGAAAATAAACTACATTATAATATAACGTTGCATAAGATGTATCATGATAACCTCGAGTAGCCGATCGCGTTACAGTGTGCGGCTAGAAGGAAACGAGAAACGAATCACCTTCCGAACAATTAGAATCATAAAGCAATAAGCAAGTGAATTCTAATGGCTCGTTCGCTGAGCCCGATGTAACTACGCTCCCCTAATTTAATTAGGATTGCAAAAGTGTTAGGAGATTGCGAGTCACGTGGTGAGCAACTGGACGCCGCGCCCGGCAAATGGGAGCACAGAAATCAATGGTTTCATATGGGATGGGTTGACATTTAGCTCGTAAAATTGACACCTTTTACGCTCTAGACACCGGGTACTTGACGAAGTCGAATAACTGAGTGAATCTGCCGTGATAGATATCTATACATCTACGCATTGATATTCATAAAAGTAATGGTAAAAGGTATATGGATTTGAGATATATGATGTCGCGAATTGCAATGAAGTAATTAAGAACCATAAATCAATTGTCAGAGGCCTCAATGTCAGATAAAATCGGTCTAATTTCATCTTGGCAGAGGTGATGGCTGCTGGCGGAGCAGCGGGCAGGCAGGGCGCATGCGTCCCGCAGGCTCTTTATCAACACGCAATCATAATGAATAAAAGCATCTTGCATACTCCGAGGAAACCGCTGCAGGGCGATGAATGGGCTCGCAGTTCGCACACAGGCTCACTACGGCCGAGCGGCGGCGGAGCACACGCTGCGAGAAATGCGGGAATCGTCGCAGTTTCATTAACTTTGTTAGAGAATCTCTAAGGTTATTAAGTTGCAAGTAATTTTTAGTTTAGGTAATGGTTCGGATGTCACGTGTACTTATATATGTAGTTCCATAGGGAACTACACAGATGATCACAATAGTTGCTAACCGGAGTAAGGTAACCAAAGATAAATGATAATGATTGACAAAGGCGCGTGCGTTAGTGATACAATTAGGACGATCATGCATGTCAGACCTTGACTCGGCATAGGGAGTTATTATTGTTCTGCGAACGGGCCGGCGGCCCGCGCCCGTGGCGGGTGGTCGCGTCCACCCGCTGCTGGCCGCTCGCGCCAGGAACGCATCCACTGCTGGGTGTCAACACTGAGCTCACACTCGACAACACTATACACAGCGGTCACTGGGTCACAGTGCAGGGCCGCGCGCGGGGCCGCTCGCCCGGGCGCCCGCTGGCCGCGCGCCGACCTAAGCGTATTTCTGCCCCCGCCCGCGGCGACCACTCACCTTCGGGATGCAGCCTCTGCGGGTCGAACCAGGCATCTGGAATAGAAGGGCTGCGCGTTAGCGGGTTAGTCGCGACAGGGAGAGGAAGCGCGAAGCGAAGCCGGCGCGGGGGACTTACGCGGGTTGAGGACGCTGCAGAGGGAGGGTCCGCAGACTGCCATGATGACACTTTACGTAACGGAGCGTGTGGCGGTAGAAGGCGGCGGACGGAGCGCGCGCCGCGCCCGACTCTCGCGTCGATACTGGCGGCGCAGCCCCGCGCCCTGTCCCGCGCCCCCGGCCGCGCATGCGCGCACGTGGTGTCACCACGCCGCCACAGCACCGCTCGGGCGCCAGCACACGAGCCCTATCTGCAGCGCCGTCAACAGAGCACCCGCACGATTGTGATACGCATGACAGTCATTTCTTTCATAACCCACCAGATTTTGTTAGTTTGACAATGTTAGACAGTACCTAGTAAGTAAAAGCTACTTTTGAATGCAGGAAAGGAAGCGTTAGTATGTTAGAATTCGATTTAGCAGAGTTATAATATATGTAGGTAGGTACAATATGTTAGTAGTAATGAGTGTAATCATATTTCACGTAAGATATTGAAGGGTTATAGGTCGCGGGTCCCCGGCACGCCGCGATAAGTGGCAGGCGGGCGGCGGCGGCGGCACTGACCACGGCCACTCCGAGCCGTTCGTTGTCCATCTGCATCGCCCGCAAAAATGAAAGTGAAATCATCAAGCATCCAGAATGCGCTGCATTCCACGTTATCACGCCTCCATCGTATTTATCTATCGGCCGCGGCAATCATTGTAATCGTAAACAATTTGTTCTTGTTACTTTTCCTTAGTCTGCATATTAAATGGTTGGTGCTGAAAGTGTAAACTCATCACTTTGAAAATATAGATGTCTTGTTAGAAAAAGTAGCGTGGAAAGAACGTAGAAAATAAATGCAAATTTGTATTATCTCTATTTCTAGTAGGAGTCATATCATGGGTCAAGGTCTGGCGATGTGATCAGATCACGCCTCGCGCCGTCCGTGCGCTCCACTTGCACACTTGTGTTACACTCAAATGCCGATATGAATACAAACTAAAGGCCTTAGCGGAGACTGGTATTCAAGCACCAAAATTTTGTTGTTTATCGATTTCTTGACATTGCTGTTAAGAATGCTGCTGCTCCTGTCGCAGACTTCATTATCTAAATCAACTTCCAGTGCGAACTATCATCATGATCTGCAGCAGGATTTTGCAAAATTATAATTTTAAGTAAGTCTTGGTAATTTTGATCTAAATCAATCAAAACTTCATAAACTTATCCCGTTTCCACTGGGGTCACGATTACAAATATATACAAAACTATCAAGCATATTATGGATAAAGTTTTTCAATCACATCTTCAATGACGAATAACGCAGCCACTCAACAGTTTTCAATACTTTTTAGCATGCCTCTAGTAAATAATAGCACCAACCCAACTTTTGTGATAATGACAATTGTTAGTTGTCGTCGAACACGAACATTGGAAAACACAAGTTCGGAAGGTTACATCCATATTTACAACGGAGTGTCATTCATTGACGTCATTGGAACTTTCGCAATTCTGGTTTGTGATTGATTGTTTTACTATCAATCTCCCAGCGTCGGGCGGCGTCGCGGAGCTGCACACCAGTGACAGGAGATTGAAAGAGCAGCAGCCGTTATAAATACTGAGATCGTGATTGGTGGAGTTGGCTGAGGGATCGTCGCTGTCACATACCGCCAAGAGTCGCGAGCGTCTTGAGAGCGATCTCGCGCACCAGGTCTAGGCGCGGCTGCATGGCTGCAGGTGATTGATGGGACTGAGCCGACGGAGTACAACGCGGCGGCGGTAAAAATACACTCGGCACCAGATTTGACGTCGCAATCGCATCACTGCACTATCAGCAGTGCATATGCCGTAAATAGACTTATTGATGGCAATACATTTAACGCTGCACCGGTCCGAGGTACATCTCGAGCTCGACCGAGTGTCTGTTATGATAGCTCCATAGATAAGATAAAATTAATGCGTAGTGGTTGGATGATGTCACATATTGCTTGGTCTCCGTTTCATAAGGAAAAAATATAGAGTAACTAACTACGTCAGGTGATGAAACAAAACCTGACGCAGGATTAGTCACGAAGCCATTGGCACCCCTTTAGGTATCTACGCAACGCAACCCTATAAAAATGTTATAGGCCCTTCGACCCGTTAACACGACTTCTAGTATCGAAACGAAAATAACAGAACGATAATATACAATCAGATAGGATTAATTTAAATGATCCCCAGCCCCGAGTCAATTAAAGTGGCGCACTTAGAAGTGGGGTGGCTTGTGTGTCAAGCGAGACCTGTCCGGTTTCCCCGATGAGTCATTAACACGCGCCACGCGCTCCATGAGCTTGACGACGTCATACTAATAGAACGAGGCACCCGAGGAGCCACTGCGTGTGCAATCACTTGCTATACAACCTATACAACATATTGCTTGATTTATACGCATTCATAAAGACGTGACGCTTGTAAGAACTACTTGAAATAATCGAAAAGATTGCTCTCAGAAATAAGGCCGCCTTGTTGCGTATACATTGCACTGTTTGTAACTTTTACTGTTTACTGTATCACTTGTTTGTGCTTTGCAAATACAGCGTATTCTATCTATCTAATTGTCTTTTCGTGATAGTTGAGAGGCAGGCGAACAAGCAAGCAGGCCACCTGAAGAAATGTGGTCACCGCCGCGCCGCCTATTAACATCTGTAACACCAAGGCGCTCCCTACTACCTATGCGTTATAATTTACAAAGAAATAGACAGGAAAGGGATAGAAATGGAATTGGGCTTTCACTCACCGAACGAAATGCATTGCTATTTCACGCCGATATTCTGTGAGATGGTGGCATTTCCGCGATCGAACTAGCCCATTTCATAAATGCTGTCATAACTAACTCAGCCATAAAAAGTCCACTAAACAAAGCCTTTCTAAATGGTAACAAAGAAAAACAATTCTAATAATTTGAAGAATTCATCAAAATCAGTCTTACTTCTTCCCGTGACGTTTTTAGTTGTAATAGTAATTTTTTTAAAGAAAAGACTCCAGATCCGACAGTGTCCACCAGTAACAACAGCGTCACTTGAACAAAAAATAGTAGTATACAATTCACAAAGCGATTTAGTTCATTTTCAGAAGTTTGTTTTACGCAAGTTGGAAGATACTTAATATGAATAAAAAGTTTTCCATTGAAAACTTGATCGCCGATTACAGTGCATTTCCGGCTATGCGCTAATAGACTTCCAGGAACAGGTAGCAACAGTCGCCCTTATAAATTATACCGAAACCAGCAGACGGCTGCGGCGTGTGTGCGCGGGGCGCGGCCGTATCGATCGCCGCCGCCCGGCCTAGCCTGCGACGCGTCTAGTCTGGACGGCTCGGCAAACACCCGGAATTTACAGAACCCCAGCAGAATTTAACGAGCACGACGCACGCAAAAAGATTAGAGCTTTAACATTGCTAGCCTAAACATAAACCCGAGGATTATGAGATGACCGAGGATGAATTAAATTTGTTTGACACCGCAGAGCTATATTCTACATCTCTAGTACTAGTACTACAGTACAATTAATCATTACGGTTCCAAACGGACATTCACCTAGTCATGCTACTTCACTTCCTTCAGAATAAATCTGTGAAGAAATATGAAAGGATTATTGGCATGCAATTTATAGAAAATGTAATTCCATTGTTCGACAAGCCGCGTCATGCAGGAGTGCAGGACTCGCGTCGCAAAAGGGCGAGCGCCACGCGCGGAGGGTGCCGAAACTAGGTCAAGGGATATTTGGGTGCAAGTGCTTAAATGAAGTCATCAACCTGTGAACGACGCAAATAGAAAAACGTATTGTTACGTTTAATGAAACAAACGCATAAAGTGACTAAGATGCAAGGCTTCATTGTACCGTCCAACAATATTGATAATGGCAATAGAAATCCTGACACCTGTCAGAATTATTTTCCATAAGTCCTTTCAATACTTCCTACTCCGTCTATTTTCTTTCTGATTAAATTCTTTGTGAGTTCCAAGACAGCTATAGTTTCTCCCCCGGGACGTCAATAAGCTTCATTGCTTATTGTCTTATACAGGAGACAGCGGTGAGATGTGTGGTGTGGTGGGCTTGTCCCGAACTGTCAGAATTTTCTCAGGAAAATCTCACTTTTGTTGTCGATTCGATATTTATAATAATCTGAAAAGGGTCCGACAGGAAAGGAGAAACTCCTAAATCTAAAAGATACAAAATCATAATTTCATGTATACTCTTTGAATTTTGACGCCTGTGTTTTTTTGTAAACTAAACACTTACAGAATTGCAATAGCAATGATTTTCACCGACAAGATACGACAAGAGCCGGCGCGCGGCGCGGCATCGGCGCCGGAGGTCGCGCCGGTCAACGCCGAAGAACGAAAATAAAACGACGCATCAGAATACCACAACACGTCTGGATCCAGAGATATGCCATAAATCATTGGAATATCGCGGGTCGCCACCCGGATGGAAGTTATTCCAAAAATTTTATGAACTATTCCAAAAATATAAAAATGACATAACGAAAGAGATGGAGCTTGACGTAATTTTTAAAAGTAATAGTGTCGCGGATGTTGTATTAATAGTTTGATAAACCGAAGTGCCGAAACCACTGTGTGAGCAAGTTGACAGTGAAGGTTCAAGTGCATTTCCAAAGTCCGAAGTTTCCCTTATCACCAACGAAACTGTACATATTTGTAACTTACGTGTGACGTCGTCGCTTCCGGATCCCATGTTTTGTTCACTATCAATAATTCACACAACAAAGCGGCGGTCCTTGAAATTATGACTCACTGCGACCCACTCCGCGGCCTAGGGCTACATCAGCATCGCGTCGCAGCCGAGTGTGCGAGCAGCGGCGAGCGTCCGACACGTGAGCTCAGCACCAAGGAATCTCGGCTTGTGCGGCGGTGCTTCCAACTGCTTCTAAAATTAGCAATGGTGCCGTCGATGTACACACTGTAGCGCTCGTCGCGGCAACCGCGCTATGCGACTGCCGCTGAAAAAAGCGCCCAATCACACCTCTGTGTACGGCTTCAATTATAATGCCCCGCGTTTATCATCTGCAAACGCGTGCCTGATGTCGTTGGAACGAAAAAAACTGAACGAGGAAAATATGGGACGGAATGGCCGCGCCGATACTGGAGGCCTTTATGCAATATTAACTTCAATGTGCTAGGTTTTGGCATAGCTATTCTCAAAAGCTGTTGCGATATCAGCGATAAGATAATGCGCGTCATTTAACGTGTCTTTTAAGATTTAAAACCCCAGAGACTATGCAAACATTAGATCACGCCTAAGTGATGTGCAATGCGGTTTATTGCCGCAATTACCATAGTCGCGCCGCGCCGCGCCGGTGACTCATGAGCCGCAATATATTATGGAAATGCATCGATTTTTGTTTCATGGTAGAGCATATTACCTAATTAGACGAATGCAAATATGATCAATCACTTAATTCAACAAAGGCTATACGGCTTTAAAAATGACGTAGGTAGGACCTAATTGGTCATCTAACTTAATAGTCGACTATTGGCCGTACAGTTCCGCGCTCATCTGCGTCACGGGTCGAGTGCGGGTCGGCAGTCCTTCCAGCCGCGGGCGGGCGGGGCGTGGGTTTCAGCGAGTGCCGTTATCCGTCGCCGGTGCAGTGCGGTCAACGCTCTTGCCGCTCCGCCACCTCTGCAGCCGACCTCCCCTACCTCTGCCTACCTCCCAAGCCCCGCGCCTTACCACGCCATCACCACCCTGCTCTCCATTAATATCATCTATATTATGCAGTTATATGGTCTCGTTGACTTGTCAAACTAACAAACATCCGTTTTAGAAGGCATGAACTAATTTGCTAACGAGTCTGTCGTGGTGGCGCGCACAAGGCATGTATTGTTCACCTGCAGACATTATTCTTCACGGTCTGAAGCATTCGCGCGCGCTCGTCGCCTTGAAACCGGCAGGCGATTTGAACTCCATTGTGATGCACAAAAAAGCGGCGCACGCAGTATGCCGCACCGACTCACTCGCCGAAAATGGACGATGAGGTCATGATTCATTGCACACTAACACCACTAAGGAAAATGTGACGACTGAATACTAAACGAACAAGCACGGCTCTACATTTCCTAGTGACGTGTGATTGAAAAGCTATGAAAAATGTTGGCTTACCCAATCCCATCTGGCAGAATATGACCTCGGCTTCGATGACGTGCGCGATGGGTACACGGGCGGGCTCGGGCGTCCGCGTCGACTCGGGCGCAGGCTCCTTCTTCGGGGGCTCCGGCTTAGGGGCTTCCTGCACTTTCTCGGGCTGCAACACAGGCGCGGGAGCTGGCGTGGGGGGAGGAGCAGCCGTTGGCGCTGGTGGCAGTTTTGGCTCCGGCGCTATGTCCAACAGTGGTTCAGGCGCAAGTTTCGCGACGGGCGCGGGTGCCGCGGTAGGCGCTAATATCGGCGTAGGGTCGAGCAGTAGCGGCGCCGGCTCCGGCGTAGGAGCGCTGGGCTTAGACACCGGCGGCTCTGGACGGTGTAGCGGCGACTCACCAGCAGTGTCGGCGTCGGACTCACTGTCGGTGAACTTATCGGCGAGCTGGTCGAGCAGCTTATCGGCGGCGGAGGGCGCGCGCGGCGGTTCCACGAAGGGGTCGCGCTCCATGTCCAGGAAACTCTGCGTGGCGGTGCGCGGCTGATGCAGCGGCGACTCGTGCAGCTCGGGTCGGCTGTCGCGGTCCAGGTGCTCGAAATCGTCGGTGGAGTCCTGCTCGCGTTTCAGCGGCGACACATCGCGCAGCGCCTTGTCTCCGCTCGCGAGACCAGCCAGGAGAGCCTCTGAGTTATCCATTGCAATATTCGACGACTAATAAATTATAAAGTCTAGTTTTGAAGATCGATAGATGCGAGCGAGGGTGCGAGGAACAGGGCGGGTCCTCTCGCGTCTCTCAGCCGCTTCGTACTGATATCTACAGACGAGAAGTCGGCAGCCGCTGCACGACGTCACTCAGCACGAGAAACGGTATTACTCATTGCCGACCCCTCCGGACTCTAACTGCGTTCCGTCCGACCAATGCAGAGCAGCGGGGGCGGCACCTTCTGCCGGCGTTTCAAATACGTAACAAACTTACCCAAACTTTTGTGTGCAAGGAATAATAACTATTAGGAAGTATTTGACCGCTACGTTATAGTGTATAACGTATTGAAGACGTAAAACTAAAATATTGTAAATTTTTACAACATTCACAAAACTTATCGACTTTCAATGTAGAAATAAAGAGCTGTTTTACCGACACTGCAAATGACAGCTGTTTTTATCAATAATTTTTTTTTTTCAGCATGGGGAACCTAGAAATAGTTCATTCATCCAATGTCAAAGTTACAAAAAAAACTATTCTTATAAATTTTGTGATAGATAATTTTACTGTATTATGTAAGTGAATAATACTAAAACATAAAATAAAAAATATTTTTGTGTGTTTAACACACACTATAATCAGGATAAAGCAAGACGTGCAAAAAGAAAAAAATTAAATAAATTCATCAAAACTTACATGAAAACGGTATGATTAAATCACAGATTTAAATCCGTGATCTAATTCATCTAATTTAGTGTTTTCTGACGTTTTTAATGAATTAAATCCCTGTACATTGGTTGTAAAGTAAAAATCTTATAGCATATCCACACGCTCGTCAAACAACGGCGAACAGCGAACACAAACAGCAAACACGAACGTGTGGACAGCTGTTTGTCCGTTTTTGTTTGTGTTTGCCAGTGTTCGGCGTCGGTGTCGGTTTTTGTGCACGAATCAAAGGGTGTTCGACGAACATGACTGCGATGTATCCACACGCTTGTGAAGCAGTCAGTAGTAATTGCCAAACGAAAGCTTTGTTTCCTTCTTTTTCTGATTATTATTTTGTAGTTGTCAAATTATTTAAATTTCAATAAATAATTGTCTAGGTACTATTTTTTATTTAGTACCGTATATATGTATAGTATAGTTTAGTATTGTGTGTGCCCCATCACTTTTCTATTTATTCTTATGGGGCCTCCACACGGTCGCTGTTCGCCACAAACACCAAACACCGAACACCATATGCCGAACACCGATCACAATCACCGAACACAAACGCGGTATCCACACGCTGCCACGTGTCAGTCTATGCCAGTTTAGCAAACATGGCGGACGACGAACTTGTGGTGGCAGCGATCACTTTTGGCATGACTTATTTTTATTAAAAAAAATGAAAGTGAAATTAAACGAAAAAGAGGTAGAGCACTCGGCCGGATATCGAGGGGTCGTGGGTTCGAATCCCACATGGGGGAGAATTTTTTTTTTCAAAAAATCAGTTTTAAAATATGAACGGCTAGTTGCCTAAAAACTTCTGTGAAAAAAAGCTAAAAAAAAAGATAAAAAGAAAAAAAATCCGAAACAATAAATAAAATTATTCCAAATTTAATAAAAAAAAATAGGATTATTATATACCCTAATATATAAAATTAAATACATAAAAAATAGTACCTAGATAATTATTTTTTGAAATTTAAATAATTAATAAATAATTAATAAATAATAATCAGAAAAAGAAGGAAACAAAGCTTTCGTTTTGGCAATTACTACTGACTGCTTCACAAGCGTGTGGATACATCCCAAACATGTTCGTCGAACACCCTTTGATTTATGCACAAAAACCGACACCGATGCCGAACACTGGCAAACACAAACAAAAACAGACAAACAGCTGTCCACACGTTCGTGTTTGCTGTTCGCCGTTGTTTGCCGAGCGTGTGGATACGCCATTAGACAAACTTGATTTAATGAGATGTTGCCAGTAGTATAAAGTAGAAGACATTGACAATGAATGTCAAAAATGTCAAATGTAGGCACGATCGATAAAACAGTACAATCTCATGTCTCTGAAGCCTGAAGTTTACGAATTTTTTACTTTACTACATACAGCGCTCAAGCGCTGTAATGAAATTATTTCAAAAAATTGCTGTATTAACTCCAGCCAAAACTTTGCTGCATGAAATCCCGCGCTACTGCTTCAACCAACCACAAGTTTTGTCAAATTGTTATAAAAATGTCATTTGATAGGATGGCGGCGGAAGTGGATAGATGTGTTGAATCTGAGAGTACAAAATTACACGAGAATTTACAAGAATGTAAAGGAAAAGAAATTAATTTATCAAATGGGAAAACTAGTAACCACAAAAATGGTTACTCGAAAGCTACACACGTTAACAATGGAGTTAATGTAAGTAGAACGTGTTTAGTTTTTTGTAGTTCGTAGAAAGTTGGGAATAGAAAACCTTTACCGGCGGCGGCATAGCGACACGCCCCGGGGAGACCGCCCGCACCCACCCACCGCAGTATTCCATGATCTATGGTGGCGGAGCGGTGACGGGGACCTACTGTGGGCTCGCTGGGTGGCCGGCGCGCCTGACATGCCTCTGGACCGCGACCTTCGATTTCGTACCATCGAAACATCACGCCACCCACAAGGCCAACCGATTTCCGCAGTGCTAGTGCATCGTAAAGTCCCACGGCCGCGGCGACCAGCAAAGCCAAAAGCAAACACCTTTTCTCTCGTAATATCGTGTCGTTAATTTTATCAGTCTGAGTATTCTAGACGCTTGCACGTACGATGAGCCGAACGCGACTCTCTGACCGAGCATTGAGACGGCCGAATTGGCGCCAATTGGAGCTCATTATTTTATTGGCATGTTATAGCCTTATTTATCATCTATGTCGACTTTTAAGTAAAAGTTTTTTAAAAGTTCTAACAACATTTTATAATCAAATGTACCTCTATTAATAAATTCATATTTTCTTCAATAATAATAGATACAATCCAATATAAAAAAAAACGTAATTTCGAAAGAAAGAAATATTAGAAGTTCATTACCTTGGTCATTAGTAAAGTCTATAGTTATCCTTTTTAATTCATAATTATTTTATTTTATTCGGAAAACTTACAGCTAAATTAACAATATATATAATATGGAAATAATATGATATATTAATAATATGGATTTCTACAAAAAGAAAAAAAAAAAAGAAAAAAAAAAAAAAAAAAGATTTTGATCCAACTTTACATGAGGTAAAAAAATATTTTTACAAGATTATGTTCTATCACTTTGTTAGCATACTGTTCATATTATTATGTGTAAACATACGAAATTTCAGCCTTCTAGTATTCAAGTGGCTCAGAGTTAGATCGCTGACAGGATATGCCAAGGTTCCTTATTTACTACGGAACCATAAAAAGGGCTCACCATAAGCTGAAGTATATTTTGCTGGGTAATATTAAATAGATAATAATGTTAACTATTATTTACCCTATTAATACAATGTTCAGTTAAATATGTAATATGTATGTATGTATGCACAGTTAGCAGGAACTGGTGGGAGGTATAAATAGCTAACATTGCTTTGCACTCGCAGCACTGTTGTGTACAAGGATAATAATATTATATTTAGAAGGCCAATACCAAACTGGGCACTGGGGCATACAATCTGCAAGTTCAAATTCAAAGTGTGCTCAATTATCATGGAAATGAAGTTACCATTGACTTGTGCTTATTTTTTTATTATTAGCACTACATAAAATATAGTCCTAATCTATCTTTGTTTATTATTTATTATTATAGCAGCTATAAAATTACTTGCATTTTGATAAATTTTTATGTGCACTTTATAAGGTCTTCGAGACTTTCACAATAATAGGTATTTTCATAAGATAAAACTGACAAACGTTTAGAATAACAGGATAAAAATACTCAACAGACTAATGCAGCTGTCTGTTTTTAGATCTGTATACATGATGTTACATTAGTGGTAAAAGAAAAATTGCATATTTTTCAGAAGCCACAGACCGTCGACAGCATCCCATGGATGGATTGGTCGAAGTACGACACATTCCGGGGCTCCTTCGAGGAGAGCTCGCTGTTGGCGACGGCGCTCACGCACATAGGACTCTACATTCTCATGCTCCTCGGCCTGATCAATGATCTGCTCTTCACCCCCAAGAGCGCCACTGAGAAGAACAGACAGGTATGTCATGATGGGGTTATCGCGCCTCGCCGTTCGCAGGAAACATTCATGTGGTTTATTTGTCTTGAGTCTGGGTGTTCGATGTTTCCTTTGCACCACACAATGACACAAGCCAGGTGGTGTGAACTGCGTAACGTAAATTACCTAGGTATATAGAATAAATATAATTTATTAATACAATTCGACAAATTGTCCCTGAAAAATAAAAAAGAACTACAAAGTATCATGTTAATGTTGATTCACTCTTGAAGAAATGAGATAGAGAAAATAGCAAAGGGTGTTACAAAGCGATATTCATTCATATTGTAAACTAGCTACAGCATTGGCAGGTAAGTGAGAGAAATTGAAATTCTTCGTTTAATTAATAACTCGTCAATTATCAGAATAACTACAGTGTTATCACAATTAATCTGACTCGCCTCCTATTCCGCACACACACACGTTTCACATTATTTTGTGTACCAACAGAATGGAACTTTTTGTCGAAAAATTAGGTCATGTCAGACGACGGCATTCACGTGCTGATAGTTAAGTGCTATATTGAACGCAAAGTATCTGGGATCTCCCCGTCGGGACTTTTTTTACATTAAAAATCCAGTTCTCTATCTATAGTATAATATTATAAAGAGAAAATATTTGTATTTGTATATGTGTGTGTGTGAATGTTTGTAATGAGCAAACTCAAAAGTACTGGACCAATTTCATAAATTCTTTCGCCGATGGAAGGTGCATTGTCCCCGGATAACATAGGTGCGCGAAGTTGGGACGCGGCGCTAGTTATTTATAAGAGAAATCTACATAGTTATTACTCTTCGACCACCTCCATCTGTAACACATTGTGCATTGACATTGCACGACCTTGTTTAGAATATTATTTTTCTGACGTTCTCTATTTTATATTAAAATATGTACCTACATACAACGAATAATATTTATTCATCGTAAATAATTAATTCACAAATCAAATGGTACAACTTCTTGCATTGTCTCTTACGACCCTGCTAGCTAGTTGTCTGCCACATTTTCTCCTAATAACTACCTAATAACTGATGGTAAGCAACCATTGCATTCCGCAAACACGCGCGACCCATCATTTTATCAGCAACCCAAACCGATTATATTTATTCACGTCGTAAACCAGCAATTAAGGAATTAATTAAGACATCATTACAAATCGTGACATTAATTAAAGAAAACCGAGTTAGGAGCCTTTGTTTGCTTGAAAACCTTCACGAGGGTGCATTGGCTCCTCGGCATTGTTGAGTCCACAATCATAATAATATGTAATAATAAGAGCTTCTTCACACATGGCGTAGGCGTAGCATAAGCGTTCAATGAGCGTATACGCAGCGCAGACGCTGCGATATCGCACGAAGAGGTATTTCTGATACGAAGACGCGCAATGTTTGGACATCGTCATGAGTGATAGGGGGGGCTTAGCCTATGAATGAGCCGATTGGGTGATCAACGCCTCGGCGGGACATTGCGCGGATTTAGGTTTGGCCTTGTTCTGAGGGTTTGGTTTGCTATAGTGCTGTCTGCTAGTTGTTAATAAATAAAATAATAATAATAAAGATATACTTGTGTTATAGGATACTAACTCAACGATACTATATTTTATAGCAAATACATAAGCATATAGATAAACCAAGACCCGAGGCCAATCAAAAAAGTTCGTTTTTCATCATGACCCGACAGGGATTCGAACCCGGTACGCGATTCCCGTAGGATTTGATCAAAAGTCTGATATAGATGGCGCTGCTGTGAATAAATAAATACATATACGCAAACGAAGTTGCGTGGATTTCACTAGTAAATAATAATCAGATGTCTATGGCGATTTTTTTGCATCTGGAAACAGTTCTCCCAGATTATCGGTTTCGTTCAATCTCTGAACTGAACTTGTTTGAACAATTTCTTGCTAACAATAAACTCCGCCAGTTCTAATGCGAGACATTTTAAATGTAAATGCAGCCTAATTAACGTATTTTGTTTGACCTCCAGAGAGCGATGCGTTTTACATAACAATAACGATCTCTTGTAAACGAAACATACATTAAAATATGGATTATATGCATATTTATCGGTCGCGCCAAATTTAAATTTACTTCAAAATGGGAATAAATATTCAAGAAAATGTGTTCTTTTATGAAATTGGTTTTTCCAGTATGCGTCATTATATACTTACTTAATGGTCTTATAAGTATTATAATTTCCAAGTTTTTTTTAATTATGTTAGTCGCTTCATAAGCTACGCTAAAACCGGCTTGTTATGTGGGCACCAGCCAACTGTCACTTTTTTGTAAATACCTATTTAAACTACTATACTACTTTCACGTCAACTCGAGAACGATTGATTGCTGCCCTGGGCGCGGCCTGGCCTGCAAAAGAATTGACGTGTATATTTATAACATACACATTTCTTTCGCCATTTCTTTTACCAGTGGTGATTTTTCTTTTGTTTCCGAAATGGTAGTAGGCTGTAAAGTAGATTAATAATAATTATACTCATCATTGTATGTACCTACGCAATCAAATTTTACACCTTTTACAGCGGTCTCTATCATAATTTCTATACAGCGTGAACTACATTACAATATCGTTGGGCGCATCCTTTCTTTTCTTACATCCAGCTCCGATGGCATATCTGTACCAAGAAAAACTTGTGTTACCCTAGTACATCACACCATATCAAGTCGCGGAGTGTGGCAGCGGCGCGCGCCGTGTCAGAGATTACCACCGCGTTATCGCGATCACAGTGTGAACTGCCCAAGATTATGCTGAATGAATAAGATATATTCACGAACAGCACAAACTAAAACAAATATCGGCTTAACGCAATATGATAAGATTTACAGGAAAATTATAAAATCTATACAGTAAAAGAGAAAATAACAACGAGTTAGTAGGAGCCGAATTTAAGCTAATGTAACCAGAAGAAGAAAATTGGCGAACGGAGAGGTTAAAGAAAGAAGTTGGTCTCTGGATAATCCCAACCAGCACTCGGAGACCGCGCTGATATATTTTGTTAGACGTCACAAGCCGCTTACCACACATCCCCTACGTTAGTGTTTGAGTTTCCGGCGCCGCCTGTTGCTTGAGGCCTCAGAAATTCGCCGCTAAATAACCATGCTCTGTTTTTGGGCTCCTTCTGGGTCAATTAGTGGCGCGCTAACGCGGGTACGCGCGCCGGTTGCCCAACTGGCGCGCGCCGCACAAAACATCCTTACATACGACTAAATAGACCATTTAATTGACTGAATTGTCTGTAGCAGAAGGATTACGTCACATCACAATAACATATTGCGTATGTAAAGAAATACTTCTTTGAGCTTTTACTTTTATTGACAAATATTTGTAAAAACTGTGAGGTTTGTATAAAAAATAAATCGAGAGCACACGACAAATTTGGATTTATGTCTCATTTGGGACCGGCTACAAGGCCGTTTGAAATAATCTCGATAGACACCATAAGTGGTTTTGGAGGTTCACGATCAACAGGGGTGGGGAGTTGGGATACCTCCACGCGGTCCACCCTGGTAACGTCGGCGAGTAATTCCTTAGTTTCTGGACCCAACTCTGGAATTACTTGCCGACGGCCAAATTCCCGACGCGGTGGGTCTGCTCCCCGTGCTCCTACCTTGGATGGAGTACGTGGGATGCGGACAAATCCGCTCCCCCTTGCATCCGTACTGGTGCTGGGGGTGGAGCGACTGAGGAGACAACCTCGTTAAAAAACAAGAGGTGGAGCCGGCCGCGCTTGGCTCGGCCGGCTGTATGATGAGCGGTGGTGGACTCGTTCGCTCGCTGATCCTCCCCAAAAGCGTCTTCGCCCCGACTGGTGTCCGGGCCTACTCCACCCGTTGATACCGGGGGCGACCTCCGTATGGTGGAACGCGGAGGCCCTGTAGACACTGGGTCTCGCCAACCCAGACACTGCGGGGGGCGTTAAGGGTTGGGTCACATGGGCGAATGAGACCACCCTGGAAGAGGGAGTGCGCGGTGGCGCAAAGTGTCACAGAGTCCACTAAGTACGTAGTGGACGCTGTGGCACTTGGAGTGGCGCAGGAGGCGCGGTGGAGGAAGAAAACCTCGTTAAAAAATTGAAGAAGAGGGGCCGGCGGCTCGCAGAGCCCGGCCAGCGGTCGCACGTTGTTGCGACCGCAGAGATGGAGGGGACCCTTGCCCAGCCGAGACGGCGAGCCGGGGAAGGCCCGTCGTCTTGAGGGGGCAATGGTCCTCGGTGTCGGCAGTGCACCTGGATGCGGTGTGCTGCTGACGGGGCGTTCCGGGGAGAGCGGGTCCGGCCAGTTTAACTTTGGCCGGACGGCCCTGGCGGGGTCGCGGATGTATCACAGTACCCGTGGCCCCGTCACTTAGGGGGCGAGTGGCATCCCGTCAGTTTTTTAGTGGTAAGTCCCACAGTCCCCACCGCATATTCCCCGGGCGGTGGGGCTGCTGCAAAGCATTTTTCTGACGATAATATAAAAAAAAAAAAAAAAGGTTCACGATCAACAAAACAAAATTTACATCTACTAGTGGATCATTTTACCAGATATGCATTTATTCTCACATCAAAGACACAAACCGCACAAGATTTTATAAGCTTATAGCTGATGAGTATTACTTCTTACCGATCAATGTCCGGGTATTAACTCAAATGAATTTAAGCAGTTTTTAAGTGAAAAGAATACCTGTATTCAAGGCGGTAAATACGCCGTTTTCTAATGGTCTAAATGAGAGACTGAATCAAACATTAGTCAATAAAATCAGATGTAAAATAAAATTAAATGAAAGAGAGAATAGAAAAGCAATGTGTAAGGAAATACAACGAAACTTGCCACTCGGTTACTGGTTTTCGCCGAGTTATCTTTTATATCGCACAGACGTCTCAATTTTACCGAAAGAATTCAAACTGGAAATATCACAAAGTAATTGGATAGATGGAAAAAAGGCCGTAACCTTTTACCGGTGGCCATTTTGCTTGTGTCCGAAATGGTGGTAGTTTATAACGTAGATTATTTTCTTTAAACAAATATATGACGTTTTTGGTTTTGAAAAATGTCTATTTGTGTTTTTTTTTATATAAATAATAAACTTGAATTGATGTTTCTCTAATAAACTAATAAAGAGCAACTAACAGTTTTCTTATTAAATATAAATATTCTTGGACGAATCACACAACGCCATCTAGTCCCAAACTAAGCAACTAAGCTTGTACTATGGGTACTCGATTGCTGATAAATATACTTAAATACTTTTTTTTGTAAATAAATACTTATTATACATAGAAAACACCCAGACCAAGGCAAACAGACATGTTCATGCACACAAATGTTTGCCTTGCGCAGGATTCGAACCCGCGGCCCTTGGGATAAAGTGACCATTGCTAGCCACTCGACCACCAGACCTGTCAAATACATCTACTTATAAGTACGTATTTTGTACACGCTGCAGCCATGACATGACATTCTCTACTCATTTTATCGATATTACCAACCCGACCCAGAAATAGTTTGTATGCTCCTCATTGCCTTGAGAGGCGACAAACACCCGCCGCTTTTTCTGACCAAAAACAAATGGGTCTTTATTAACTCTGGCAGGTGACCAGAATCAAATACTATAGACGAGTAATACCCACAGCTTCGGAAGAATTCGGGCAAGACGCGACACTAGCGCCCCTACGGCATGAGGGCGGCATGAGGTGAACGATTTCAAAACTTTTGTATGCAAAATGTTATAGCGCCCCTAGCGGCATGAGGTGAACGGAGGTTGCCAAGTCATTGTATGAGAAACGTCAAGAGCTGTGCGTATTACTCGTCTATAGTATTTGCCAGAATCCTACGCTTGCTTACTACAAAGTTATATTTCGGGACATGGCTTCCCCCGCCTGATATCATGTTACATATGTATAAACTGTCAGCGGTGATAAGGGATGACTCATACCGCTTATACCATTTTATATTACCAGCGATAGCATATATGACCTACCTTCATTGATAATTAGCCTTATTTTTCGTAACCTTTCGACCTAAATCTAAATACGTGTTTACTAGTTGTCGCATCGGGTTTGCCCGCCCGTTGTACGAACGTCGTTTGCATATAGCTGTGCCACCATGGAATCCAAGTGGAACTTGCATGGACAGGAGCGCAGTAACGATTTATCTGTGGGGTGGCTAATAACGGCCACTTTGTCCCAAGGGCCGCGGGTTCGAATCCTGCGCAAGGCAAACAGTTGTGTGCATGAACATGTCTGTTTGTTTTCTATGTATAATAAGTAGGTATTTATTTACAAAAAAAAGTATTTATGTAAGTACATATATTTATCAGCAATCTAGTACCCATAGTACAAGCTTTGCTTAGTTTGGGACTAGATGGCGTTGTGTGATTCGTCCAAGAATATTTTATTTATTTATTTGACCAGGATTAATTGGAAGACAATGAGCAAGCAAGGGCAGCACATTGCGCCTGCCTGGGAGCCAATTGGGGACAGATCTCAAATTATTTTTTCAGTATTAACAAAATTAATTATGTAAACTCTAAAGCGATTGATAAAGCTACAGGAAAATAAGCTGCTGCGATCACTCAAGTGCCTATGAGTCAGGCCCGCGATAATGACTCATAACCATTGCACAGTGCGGCCGCGTTCAAATATCATACGTAGTGATACAAAGCAAACTGTTTTAAAATAATAAAAAATTTATCGTGTTTCTCGAGTCTTGTATTTCTAATATAAATAGTTTTCTCATCACAATAGCGAGGCCACTACACGTGTTTTTGCTGTATCAAATTGTACCCACTTGATATTTTGTTACACCATATGAAATTAGTTATAAATAAATTGTACACAGCGCTACCTGCTGCCAAAATAAGCTAGGTTTAACCCCCGTATTGGTCGTGGTCCACCTGCGGGGTACACCTGGGTGGGTGGACCACGGGCATTTTTTGTTGCCCGTGGTCCACCTAAATGATTTGTAATAAGAAATTCAAATATTCAATGGGCCGTGGTCCACCTCCATCCGACCCGCACCTGCTTGTGTTGTCTTGTACCCAGACAACGGATATGTTGGCAACGCGCGAGTGATAGATTATTGCAAGCGTCTATAGGCTACGGTAATGCTTATACCATCAGGCGGGCCGTATGCTTGTTTGCAAACTTTGTGGTATAAAAAAAAACCCCAGACTCGAGAACAAATTTAAATGCCATCACATAAAATGTTAGCTCCGAACGAGAATCGAACCCGCGTCCTCTGTTGCCAAAGCTAGGCTCACTACCAACGCAGAACCGGGCTCGTCTCACATTCAACCCATAACTGACATTGATAAGATTGCAAACGTATCTCCTGATACATGTATGTGTCGCTGTGATGTGCGCCACATCTGGCCTATTCAACCCAACATGTTAAACTCTTAGTATAATATATAGTTCAATAGCTTTTAGAATGTTGCCACAAGGACCATTCTGTACAAAGCAAACATTTGTGTGCATGAACATTAGTATGTTTGTCTTGGTCTAGATGTTTTCTATGTATATATTTAGAGTGAATGGTAGTTAAGTTATGCAAAAAAATACTACCATCAGGCGGCCGTATGCTTGTTTGCCACTTCCCATTTGCCACCGGTGGCAACTGATTAGATCTCGCGGGGTAACTGGGAATAAACACACGTTAGTGGTAAAAAAAAAGGTGATAGTGAGAATCGTCCAAGAATTAGAAAAAAACATCATAATATTTTCCAATGTTTTCCTGTGCAGATAAACAAGACACCATTAATGTGCTACACTCGGAAGCCCAACTCTTTTTCCTTTCTCGCTATTCGTCTCCTTGTGCAGACAACGCATTGGTGGCACCTCTGGTATTGCTGATGATCATAGGACTTCCTATCAGGCGGTCCGCTTACTTGTTTCCTAACACAGGGATGACACAAGCTTTTGTGCCAAACTAACTTATAAAAATATAAGTTCACCCTTTTGTTTGCGACTTGCGAGTTGACACCAATTGCGGGTAGCAAACGAAAAGAAGAAGAATCCTTTTGTTTTAGTTAGAACAGACGAATTAAGATTGATTTTAAAAACGTTTTTACTGCAAGTTCATTGCGGCAACTTGCTGGTGTGCTTCGCGGGAAAAGTATCCGTCACAAACAAAAATGTTATCACAGCTGTAGGCTGCTGATTGATATTCCGAGGTCAAGTACTCAATTTCAGCCAATGTTGACACGAATTCGACACACGAAACAGTCTGCTGAAATTCAATTACGGTAGTAATAATTAGATTTAAATATTTATGAGAAATAGTAGATTTTACAACAAGTGCACAAAACGAATCATTTCTATCCGAGACTTTTAGCAGTCCGAGCCGAAGGCGAGGGCTGATAGTAATGTCGAGGATAGAAATGGTTTTGTGGACGAGTTATAAACTCTGCTTTTCACTTCGATTGCGAGGAAATAAATAAATAAACGCACGAAAAACAAGACCTGTTTCCCCTTTCCCGCCGCTTTTTTTTTTAAATCTTACGACATTAAAATTAGGCTTGGGCTGCAGACCTATACAGCCTACTATTAAATAAATTTTGTAATAAAATAATTTTCTTAAATTAATTAAATAACCTACCGTACTGTAATTTAAATTTTAATATCTTTTATGACTTAAAAAACACATAAGGTAAATAAATTAAAGTATAAATATTATAAAATAACAAATTCTATCTCTGAACTTTTTGTTGTGTTTGGCTGTATGGCTTATTTCCTTTGCCTTAATATAGATACATTTATGAGTAGATACGTTTTTGCCTTTGTGCACAAAATTCGATTTAGTGCAGCCTATATCCTGCGCAAATAAGCATTTTCTGAGCATGAGAAGTGAAAAAAATATATTTTTCATTCAAATCAGTACGCGAACGGCCACAAAGAGTTTCGCGCATAATAATATAACTCATTGATATCATTTAATGTTGTCAGTACCTAACAAGTTATTTTAGTTTCCATAAACCATGGGTACTATTACTTCCGTGCGTCAGAGGTCCCCGCTATTATCGATAGCCAAATCAGTGGCCTTCAGACTGCTTGAAAACACGGCCTCTGCCAATCTGCATTGGAGCAGCGTGGCAGAGTACGCTTTAATCCCCCATCCCTTAATTGAAAGGAGACTCGTATCCCTGCAGTGGGATAATTTATGGGTTGATGTGGTATAGTTTTACTGTCATAAAAAGTCCAGTAAATGGCCTTCATTTTGTTAACATTAGGTAGCTATATCCACTTATTCATTTGATGTAAGATTTCCTTATAATTAAATAAATAAATAATCACGTTTCATAATTTCTACATCATAGCTTCGGGTCACTGCCAATTGGTCCTTCGAGCCGGATGAATATTCAGGTGCAAACTTCGATAATCATTTCTCCGAGTGGACAATGCGTATAGTCCCGGGAAAATGGCCAATTACATTTCCAAAGCAAAGCACGTCGACGGCGGCGCGTGACGATCGGGACTCGGCGCACAGGGTGTTCGCGGCGTGGTGCGCAGCGGCGTGCGTCCCAGGATCATAATTATTACCACAATAATACATTTTATTTAAACAGTTATACAAGCTATAATTACGATAATTATTTTCTTAACAATTTTTAACCTAATTATACATAATATATTTTGTTCTCTCAAATACCTACTATTATTTTGTTGTTATGTATAACCCAGTTGATTAGGCGCGGGAAGCCAATAGAAGACGATGTTAATGAAACGCTTTTCAATGTTGGCGATATTTATTAATAAATTTGGGACGTTATATTGTAAAGTGAACGTTCTGTCTGGTGTGGTTCGCAGGGCTACGCGCCGTTGTACAACCCGTTCGATCAGTTCTTCATGTACTACGTGTACCGGCGCGTGCTGCACTGCTTCAACCGGCCCATCTGCTCCGCGCCCGCCGCCACCGTCACGCTCATGGAGCGCCAGTTCGAGGACAGCAACTGGAGCTGCAGGTGGGGCCCGTAACAGTTGCCCTAGTGTCG